>JAECXW010000621.1:0-10000 GCA_018153365.1 Drosophila fuyamai
TATAGATATCTATATAATTGCCTTATATTTCCATACATTTCTTTATATTTTTGTATTCATTTCTATATTTTTCTATGGAATTGTATAGATTTGTATAGATTTCCTTAGATTTCTATACATTTATTTTTGGCTATATAGATATAATTCATATATATATGGTATATTATACCATTTTCATATATAATCGCATATATCTATACAATTTTTTCATTACCAATATATATTGACAAAATCATATGGATATCATAAGTTTTGATCAATAGTACTCTGTGAGGGGCAGGCCAGCCACGACCTACCCCCTATATATGTTTTTGACCACGCTGTCTACCAACAGGTCATTTACAGTACTAGAAACCACCCATCTTATGGTTTTTCTATAGATTTCTTCGGTTTTCCATACATTTCTATACAATTCCCTTAATATTTCTATCATATTTCTATATATTTCTATATATTTCTTTATTTTCATATATATTTCCATAGTTTTCTATAGATTTCTATAGATATCTATATAATTGCCTTATATTTCCATACATTTCTTTATATTTTTGTATTCATTTCTATATTTTTCTATGGAATTGTATAGATTTGTATAGATTTCCTTAGATTTCTATACATTTATTTTTGGCTATATAGATATAATTCATATATATATGGTATATTATACCATTTTCATATATAATCGCATATATCTATACAATTTTTTCATTACCAATATATATTGACAAAATCATATGGATATCATAAGTTTTGATCAATAGTACTCTGTGAGGGGCAGGCCAGCCACGACCTACCCCCTATATATGTTTTTGACCACGCTGTCTACCAACAGGTCATTTACAGTACTAGAAACCACCCATCTTATGGTTTTTCTATAGATTTCTTCGGTTTTCCATACATTTCTATACAATTCCCTTAATATTTCTATCATATTTCTATATATTTCTATATATTTCTTTATTTTCATATATATTTCCATAGTTTTTTATAGATTTCTATAGATATCTATATAATTGCCTTATATTTCCATACATTTCTTTATATTTTCGTATTCATTTCTATATTTTTCTATGGAATTGTATAGATTTGTATAGATTTCCTTAGATTTCTATACATTTTTTTTTTGGCTATATAGATATAATTCATATATATATGGTATATTATACCATTTTCATATATAATCGCATATATCTATACAATTTTTTCATTACCAATATATATTGACAAAATCATATGGATATCATAAGTTTTGATCAATAGTACTCTGTGAGAGGGCAGGCCAGCCACGACCTACCCCCTATATATGTTTTTGACCACGCTGTCTACCAACAGGTCATTTACAGTACTAGAAACCACCCATCTTATGGTTTTTCTATAGATTTCTTCGGTTTTCCATACATTTCTATACAATTCCCTTAATATTTCTATCATATTTCTATATATTTCTATATATTTCTTTATTTTCATATATATTTCCATAGTTTTCTATAGATTTCTATAGATATCTATATAATTGCCTTATATTTCCATACATTTCTTTATATTTTTGTATTCATTTCTATATTTTTCTATGGAATTGTATAGATTTGTATAGATTTCCTTAGATTTCTATACATTTATTTTTGGCTATATAGATATAATTCATATATATATGGTATATTATACCATTTTCATATATAATCGCATATATCTATACAATTTTTTCATTACCAATATATATTGACAAAATCATATGGATATCATAAGTTTTGATCAATAGTACTCTGTGAGGGGCAGGCCAGCCACGACCTACCCCCTATATATGTTTTTGACCACGCTGTCTACCAACAGGTCATTTACAGTACTAGAAACCACCCATCTTATGGTTTTTCTATAGATTTCTTCGGTTTTCCATACATTTCTATACAATTCCCTTAATATTTCTATCATATTTCTATATATTTCTATATATTTCTTTATTTTCATATATATTTCCATAGTTTTCTATAGATTTCTATAGATATCTATATAATTGCCTTATATTTCCATACATTTCTTTATATTTTTGTATTCATTTCTATATTTTTCTATGGAATTGTATAGATTTGTATAGATTTCCTTAGATTTCTATACATTTATTTTTGGCTATATAGATATAATTCATATATATATGGTATATTATACCATTTTCATATATAATCGCATATATCTATACAATTTTTTCATTACCAATATATATTGACAAAATCATATGGATATCATAAGTTTTGATCAATAGTACTCTGTGAGGGGCAGGCCAGCCACGACCTACCCCCTATATATGTTTTTGACCACGCTGTCTACCAACAGGTCATTTACAGTACTAGAAACCACCCATCTTATGGTTTTTCTATAGATTTCTTCGGTTTTCCATACATTTCTATACAATTCCCTTAATATTTCTATCATATTTCTATATATTTCTATATATTTCTTTATTTTCATATATATTTCCATAGTTTTCTATAGATTTCTATAGATATCTATATAATTGCCTTATATTTCCATACATTTCTTTATATTTTTGTATTCATTTCTATATTTTTCTATGGAATTGTATAGATTTGTATAGATTTCCTTAGATTTCTATACATTTATTTTTGGCTATATAGATATAATTCATATATATATGGTATATTATACCATTTTCATATATAATCGCATATATCTATACAATTTTTTCATTACCAATATATATTGACAAAATCATATGGATATCATAAGTTTTGATCAATAGTACTCTGTGAGGGGCAGGCCAGCCACGACCTACCCCCTATATATGTTTTTGACCACGCTGTCTACCAACAGGTCATTTACAGTACTAGAAACCACCCATCTTATGGTTTTTCTATAGATTTCTTCGGTTTTCCATACATTTCTATACAATTCTCTTAATATTTCTATATATTTCTATATATTTCTTTATTTTCATATATATTTCCATAGTTTTTTATAGATTTCTATAGATATCTATATAATTGCCTTATATTTCCATACATTTCTTTATATTTTCGTATTCATTTCTATATTTTTCTATGGAATTGTATAGATTTGTATAGATTTCCTTAGATTTCTATACATTTATTTTTGGCTATATAGATATAATTCATATATATATGGTATATTATACCATTTTCATATATAATCGCATATATCTATACAATTTTTTCATTACCAATATATATTGACAAAATCATATGGATATCATAAGTTTTGATCAATAGTACTCTGTGAGGGGGCAGGCCAGCCACGGCCTACCCCCTATATATGTTTTTGACCACGCTGTCTAACAACAGGTCATTTACAGTACTAGAAACCACCCATCTTATGGTTTTTCTATAGATTTCTTCGGTTTTCCATACATTTCTATACAATTCCCTTAATATTTCTATCATATTTCTATATATTTCTATATATTTCTTTATTTTCATATATATTTCCATAGTTTTCTATAGATTTCTATAGATATCTATATAATTGCCTTATATTTCCATACATTTCTTTATATTTTCGTATTCATTTCTATATTTTTCTATGGAATTGTATAGATTTGTATAGATTTCCTTAGATTTCTATACATTTATTTTTGGCTATATAGATATAATTCATATATATATGGTATATTATACCATTTTCATATATAATCGCATATATCTATACAATTTTTTCATTACCAATATATATTGACAAAATCATATGGATATCATAAGTTTTGATCAATAGTACTCTGTGAGGGGCAGGCCAGCCACGACCTACCCCCTATATATGTTTTTGACCACGCTGTCTAACAACAGGTCATTTACAGTACTAGAAACCACCCATCTTATGGTTTTTCTATAGATTTCTTCGGTTTTCCATACATTTCTATACAATTCCCTTAATATTTCTATCATATTTCTATATATTTCTATATATTTCTTTATTTTCATATATATTTCCATAGTTTTCTATAGATTTCTATAGATATCTATATAATTGCCTTATATTTCCATACATTTCTTTATATTTTCGTATTCATTTCTATATTTTTCTATGGAATTGTATAGATTTGTATAGATTTCCTTAGATTTCTATACATTTATTTTTGGCTATATAGATATAATTCATATATATATGGTATATTATACCATTTTCATATATAATCGCATATATCTATACAATTTTTTCATTACCAATATATATTGACAAAATCATATGGATATCATAAGTTTTGATCAATAGTACTCTGTGAGGGGCAGGCCAGCCACGACCTACCCCCTATATATGTTTTTGACCACGCTGTCTAACAACAGGTCATTTACAGTACTAGAAACCACCCATCTTATGGTTTTTCTATAGATTTCTTCGGTTTTCTATACATTTCTATACAATTCCCTTAATATTTCTATCATATTTCTATATATTTCTTTATTTTCATATATATTTCCATAGTTTTCTATAGATTTCTATAGATTTCTATATAATTGCCTTATATTTCCATACATTTCTTTATATTTTTGTATTCATTTCTATATTTTTCTATGGAATTGTATAGATTTGTATAGATTTCCTTAGATTTCTATACATTTATTTTTGGCTATATAGATATAATTCATATATATATGGTATATTATACCATTTTCATATATAATCGCATATATCTATACAATTTTCTCATTACCAATATATATTGACAAAATCATATGGATATCATAAGTTTTGTTCAATAGTACTACTTGAGGGGCAGGCCAGCCACGACCTACCCCCTATATATGTTTTTGACCACGCTGTCTAACAACAGGTCATTTACAGTACTAGAAACCACCCATCGTATGGTTTTTCTATAGATTTCTTCGGTTTTCTTCACATTTCTATACAATTCCCTTAATATTTCTATCATATTTCTATACATTTCTATAAATTTCCATACATTTCTTTATATTTCCATATATTTCTATATATCTATAGATTTCTATAGATTTCTTTTCATTTCCATACATTTCTTTATATTTCCATATATTTCTATATATCTATAGATTTCGTTTCATTTCCATACATTTCTTTATATTTCCATATATATATTTCTATATATCTATAGATATCCATAGATTTTCATACATTTCTATACATTTCCATACATTTTGTATACATTTTTTTATATTTCCATATATTTCTATATATCTATAGATTTCTATAGATTTCTATACATTTCCATACATTTCTTTATATTTCCATATATTTCTATATATCTATAGATTTCTATAGATTTCTTTTCATTTCCATACATTTCTTTATATTATTCATATATTTCTATATATCTATAGATTTCGTTTCATTTCCATACATTTCTTTATATTTCCATATATTTCTATATATCTATAGATATCCATAGATTTCCATACATTTTTTTATATTTCCATATATTTCTATATATCTATAGATTTCTATAGATTTCTATACATTTCCATACATTTCTTTATATTTCCATATATTTCTATATATCTATAGATTTCTATAGATTTCTTTTAATTTCCATACATTTCTTTATATTTTTCATATATTTCTATATATCTATAGATTTCTATAGATTTCTTTTCATTTCCATACATTTCTTTATATTTCCATATATTTCTATATATCTATAGATATCCATAGATTTTCATACATTTCTATACATTTCCATATATTTGTATACATTTTTTTATATTTCCATATATTTCTATATATCTATAGAATTCGTTTCATTTCCATACATTTCTTTATATTTCCATATATTTCTATATATCTATAGATATCCATAGATTTCCATACATTTCTATACATTTCCATACATTTGTATACATTTTTTTATATTTCTATATATTTCTATATATCTATAGATTTCCATAGATTTCAATACATTTCTTTATATGTGTTTAAAGTTCAGACTCTGACACTTTAAATTTATCCATCAATTTGATTTATTCATGCATGCGCGCGTCACTATTAGATGACGATGCGTTTGGCTACCTTACGATAATCATAGTTAGACTCTTTTTACTTGAATTTCATATCATACGCGTCACTAATAAGATGACGATGCATTTGGCTACGATCTGCGTCACTAATAAGATGACGATGCATTTGGCTACGATCTGCGTCACTAATAAGATGACGACCCATTGGCTACTATGTGGTATAAAATATATTATATATATATATATAAAATATAATATAATACAATATAAAATTATCAAAAATATATGATAATTCTAATTTGTTTATATTATAATATATATTATAATATATTTTCTATTGGTTTATCGAATCATCAAGCAAAGGATAAGCTTCAGTGGATCGCAGTATGGCAGCTGCTCAACCACTTACAACACCTTGCCTGTTACAAAAGTCGTTTACAATTGATTCTAGGCTTTGTCATTGTATTAAATAATGTTTTTATATGTAACTAGCGCGGCATCAGGTGATCGAAGATCCTCCCAATTTACTATGTTACAAATTACATTGGCATCACATCCATTGTCGTTCATAAATGAATATAAACTTTAAATGGTTTAGAAGCCATACAATGCAAATTGCCCCTTATTTATCATTGCAGTCCAGCACGGATACGACCTTAGAGGCGTTCAGGCATAATCCAACGGACGTAGCGTCATACCACTGTTCGCTCGAACAAGTATTGTGCCATTGGTCCGTACCTGCGGTTCCTCTCGTACTACGCAGGAATGCTGTCGCAACAACGTTTTGTCATTAGTAGGGTAAAACTAACCTGTCTCACGACGGTCTAAACCCAGCTCACGTTCCCTTGCATGGGTGAACAATCCAACGCTTGGTGAATTTTGCTTCACAATGATAGGAAGAGCCGACATCGAAGGATCAAAAAGCGACGTCGCTATGAACGCTTGGCCGCCACAAGCCAGTTATCCCTATGGTAACTTTTCTGACACCTCTTGTTAAAAACTCTTTAAACCAAAAGGATCGATAGGCCGAGCTTTTGCTGTCCCTGTGTGTACTGAACACCGAGATCAAGTCAGCATTTGCCCTTTTGCTCTATGTGTGGTTTCTGTCCGCACTGAGCTGGCCTTGGGACACCTCCGTTATTATTTGAGAGATGTACCGCCCCAGTCAAACTCCCTACCTGGCAATGTCCTTGAATTGGATCATACCTGAGTAATTGGAGTTATACCAAATTTTCAAATCAAAAATACATAAATGCACTGTTTTATTAAAGAATTTGTTTGCGATTATATAACAAACTCGTGATACTTTGATCAAGAAGCTTGCATCAAAACCCAATACCATAAGATATAATAAATATATCCGTATAATGGCTAGGAAATGATACACGTTCCATTTAATCAAGTAAGTAAGGAAACAATAAGAGTAGTGGTATTTCATTGGCGATACCAAACCGAGGTCTAATATCTCCCACTTATTCTACACCTCTTATGTCTCCTTACACTGCCAGATTAGAGTCAAGCTCAAAAGGGTCTTCTTTCCCCGCTAATTATTCCAAGCCCGTTCCCTTGGCTGTGGTTTCGCTAGATAGTAGATAGGGACAGTAGGAATCTCGTTAATCCATTCATGCGCGTCACTAATTAGATGACGAGGCATTTGGCTACCTTAAGAGAGTCATAGTTACTCCCGCCGTTGACCCGCGCTTACTTGAATTTCTTCACTTTGACATTCAGAGCACTGGGCAGAAATCACATTGTGTCAACACCCGCTAGGGCCATCACAATGCTTTGTTTTAATTAGACAGTCGGATTCCCCAAGTCCGTGCCAGTTCTGAATTGATTGTTAATTGATAATCGTTATAATTAATAAGAACTAATTGGTTTGACCCAATTAGTATTCTTAAAAATTTTAGCAAGAAAGTTCCACAATTGGCTACGAAACTAAACTATCCGGGGAACAAGTTACCACCATAAATGATAGAAACTCTATTTACCCAGAACGAGCACATAAACCATGTTATTGTTTCCCAATCAAGCCCGACTATCTCAATCTTCAGAGCCAATCCTTATCCCGAAGTTACGGATCTAATTTGCCGACTTCCCTTACCTACATTATTCTATCGACTAGAGACTCTTCACCTTGGAGACCAGCTGCGGATATTGGTACGGCCTGTTGAGAAGTTTGCGTGTCCCCACCATAAATTTTCAAGGTCCGAGGAGAAAATATCGACACAACAGTATATGTCATGCTCTTCTAGCCCATCTACCATATCTCTCTGCGAAAGACTTCCATGGTAGTACGGCTATAAAACAGAAAAGAAAACTCTTCCGATATCTCTCGACGGCTTCTTTATGGTCGTTCCTGTTGCCAGGATGAGCACGAGGCCCATATTTAATAACAAACGGATACTCAACAGGTTACGGAATTGGAACCGTATTCCCTTTCGTTCAAAATTATTCAAGTATATTATTATTGGCATTTAATTCATATATATATATTCGCTTTTTGTTTTTACTTGAAAATTTTCGGCTTTCGCCTTGAACTTAGGACCGACTAACTCGTGATCAACCACTGTTCACACGAAACCCTTCTCCACTTCAGTCCTCCAAGGTCTCATTCGATTATTTGCTACTACCACCAAGATCTGTACCAATGGCAGCTCCATGCAGGCTTACGCCAAACACTTCTACGCATACCATTGTACCTTCCTACTCACTAAAGTTTCAAAATTTATATTACAAGTAACATAAATCATCTACTTTAGCGGTAATGTATAGGTATACAACTTAAGCGCCATCCATTTTAAGGGCTAGTTGCTTCGGCAGGTGAGTTGTTACACACTCCTTAGCGGATTTCGACTTCCATGATCACCGTCCTGCTGTTTTAAGCAACCAACGCCTTTCATGGTATCTGCATGAGTTGTTAATTTGGGCACCGTAACATTACGTTTGGTTCATCCCACAGCGCCAGTTCTGCTTACCAAAAGTGGCCCACTGGGCACATTATATCATAACCTTAAACTTCATATCAAGAAAGTTAAGGTTCTTACCCATTTAAAGTTTGAGAATAGGTTAAGATCGTTTCGACCCTAAGGCCTCTAATCATTCGCTTTACCAGATAAGATTATTTTATATAACATTAAAATGCACCAGCTATCCTGAGGGAAACTTCGGAAGGAACCAGCTACTAGATGGTTCGATTGGTCTTTCGCCCCTATACTCAATTCTGACAATCGATTTGCACGTCAGAACTGTTTCGGTCTTCCATCAGGGTTTCCCCTGACTTCAACCTGATCAAGTATAGTTCACCATCTTTCGGGTCACAGCATATCTGCTCAAGGTACGTTCCAGTTAGAGGCATAAATAATATAAATATCATTATACATAACTATATAGAACGCCCCGGGATTGTGTTAATTAACTATAAATAGTTAAAAAACTAATCCCATTAATAGTCAAGTTAATTACGCTATTAGGTTTATATCCCAATAACTTGCACATATGTTAGACTCCTTGGTCCGTGTTTCAAGACGGGTCCCGAAGGTATCCTGAATCTTTCGCATTGTTAATCATACAAATGCTTATAATAAACACAAAAATCAATGATAATTATGCCATTATATAATTCCGAAAAATTAACGCACTGTATTCATATAAATCTATCAACACTTTATCAAATTAATGACATTTAATCTGTGTTAAAACGCAAGCATTTTAATTGGAATAAACTATAAGCCATATTTTATGATAAATTTTGTATGTTAATAGATTACAATGTCCTTATATGGAAAAAATGCACACTATTATCATAATATTGTTTAAATATTAAAATTTTAATGATGAATTTTCCATAATGGATATTCAGGTTCATCGGGCTTAACCTCTAAGCAGTTTCACGTACTGTTTAACTCTCTATTCAGAGTTCTTTTCAACTTTCCCTCACGGTACTTGTTTACTATCGGTCTCATGGTTATATTTAGTTTTAGATGGAGTTTACCACCCACTTAGTGCTGCACTATCAAGCAACACGACTCTTTGGAAACATCATC
>JAECXW010000621.1:15000-28552 GCA_018153365.1 Drosophila fuyamai
TTGATTCAAAAATCATATGAATATCATATGTTTTTTTTGAGCAATAATCTTATAGTTCTTTAGGGGCAGCCAGCCCACGGTCTGCCCTCTATTATGGTAGTATATTATACCATTAATATATATTTTTATCCAAGCAATTCATTTATTTATTATAGGTATTGACAAAATCATAAGTTTTGAGCAATACTTATAGTTAGGGCAGCCGCAGCCCACGGTCTTTCCCCCCCTATATGGAAACCATCCAACGCATGGTTTCCATCAATTTATAATTAATGGCTATATAGATATATTTTCATATATCTATACAATTTTTTCATTACCAATATATATTGACAAAATCATATGGATATCATAAGTTTTGATCAATAGTACTCTGTGAGGGGCAGGCCAGCCACGACCTACCCCCTATATATGTTTTTGACCACGCTGTCTACCAACAGGTCATTTACAGTACTAGAAACCACCCATCTTATGGTTTTTCTATAGATTTCTTCGGTTTTCCATACATTTCTATACAATTCCCTTAATATTTCTATCATATTTCTATATATTTCTATATATTTCTTTATTTTCATATATATTTCCATAGTTTTCTATAGATTTCTATAGATATCTATATAATTGCCTTATATTTCCATACATTTCTTTATATTTTTGTATTCATTTCTATATTTTTCTATGGAATTGTATAGATTTGTATAGATTTCCTTAGATTTCTATACATTTATTTTTGGCTATATAGATATAATTCATATATATATGGTATATTATACCATTTTCATATATAATCGCATATATCTATACAATTTTTTCATTACCAATATATATTGACAAAATCATATGGATATCATAAGTTTTGATCAATAGTACTCTGTGAGGGGCAGGCCAGCCACGACCTACCCCCTATATATGTTTTTGACCACGCTGTCTACCAACAGGTCATTTACAGTACTAGAAACCACCCATCTTATGGTTTTTCTATAGATTTCTTCGGTTTTCCATACATTTCTATACAATTCCCTTAATATTTTATATTTCTATATATTTCTATATATTTCTTTATTTTCATATATATTTCCATAGTTTTTTATAGATTTCTATAGATATCTATATAATTGCCTTATATTTCCATACATTTCTTTATATTTTTGTATTCATTTCTATATTTTTCTATGGAATTGTATAGATTTGTATAGATTTCCTTAGATTTCTATACATTTATTTTTGGCTATATAGATATAATTCATATATATATGGTATATTATACCATTTTCATATATAATCGCATATATCTATACAATTTTTTCATTACCAATATATATTGACAAAATCATATGGATATCATAAGTTTTGATCAATAGTACTCTGTGAGGGGCAGGCCAGCCACGGCCTACCCCCTATATATGTTTTTGACCACGCTGTCTCAAAAACAACAGGTCATTTACAGTACTAGAAACCACCCATCTTATGGTTTTTCTATAGATTTCTTCGGTTTTCCATACATTTCTATACAATTCCCTTAATATTTCTATCATATTTCTATATATTTCTATATATTTCTTTATTTTCATATATATTTCCATAGTTTTCTATAGATTTCTATAGATATCTATATAATTGCCTTATATTTCCATACATTTCTTTATATTTTCGTATTCATTTCTATATTTTTCTATGGAATTGTATAGATTTGTATAGATTTCCTTAGATTTCTATACATTTATTTTTGGCTATATAGATATAATTCATATATATATGGTATATTATACCATTTTCATATATAATCGCATATATCTATACAATTTTTTCATTACCAATATATATTGACAAAATCATATGGATATCATAAGTTTTGATCAATAGTACTCTGTGAGGGGCAGGCCAGCCACGACCTACCCCCTATATATGTTTTTGACCACGCTGTCTAACAACAGGTCATTTACAGTACTAGAAACCACCCATCTTATGGTTTTTCTATAGATTTCTTCGGTTTTCCATACATTTCTATACAATTCCCTTAATATTTCTATCATATTTCTATATATTTCTATATATTTCTTTATTTTCATATATATTTCCATAGTTTTCTATAGATTTCTATAGATATCTATATAATTGCCTTATATTTCCATACATTTCTTTATATTTTCGTATTCATTTCTATATTTTTCTATGGAATTGTATAGATTTGTATAGATTTCCTTAGATTTCTATACATTTATTTTTGGCTATATAGATATAATTCATATATATATGGTATATTATACCATTTTCATATATAATCGCATATATCTATACAATTTTTTTCATTACCAATATATATTGACAAAATCATATGGATATCATAAGTTTTGATCAATAGTACTCTGTGAGGGGCAGGCCAGCCACGACCTACCCCCTATATATGTTTTTGACCACGCTGTCTAACAACAGGTCATTTACAGTACTAGAAACCACCCATCTTATGGTTTTTCTATAGATTTCTTCGGTTTTCTATACATTTCTATACAATTCCCTTAATATTTCTATCATATTTCTATATATTTCTTTATTTTCATATATATTTCCATAGTTTTCTATAGATTTCTATAGATTTCTATATAATTGCCTTATATTTCCATACATTTCTTTATATTTTTGTATTCATTTCTATATTTTTCTATGGAATTGTATAGATTTGTATAGATTTCCTTAGATTTCTATACATTTATTTTTGGCTATATAGATATAATTCATATATATATGGTATATTATACCATTTTCATATATAATCGCATATATCTATACAATTTTCTCATTACCAATATATATTGACAAAATCATATGGATATCATAAGTTTTGTTCAATAGTACTACTTGAGGGGCAGGCCAGCCACGACCTACCCCCTATATATGTTTTTGACCACGCTGTCTAACAACAGGTCATTTACAGTACTAGAAACCACCCATCGTATGGTTTTTCTATAGATTTCTTCGGTTTTCTTCACATTTCTATACAATTCCCTTAATATTTCTATCATATTTCTATACATTTCTATAAATTTCCATACATTTCTTTATATTTCCATATATTTCTATATATCTATAGATTTCTATAGATTTCTTTTCATTTCCATACATTTCTTTTTTTTTTTTTTATATTTCCATATATTTCTATATATCTATAGATTTCGTTTCATTTCCATACATTTCTTTCTTTATATTTCCATATATATATTTTTCTATATATCTATAGATATCCATAGATTTTCATACATTTCTATACATTTCCATACATTTGTATACATTTTTTTATATTTCCATATATTTCTATATATCTATAGATTTCTATAGATTTCTATACATTTCCATACATTTCTTTATATTTCCATATATTTCTATATATCTATAGATTTCTATAGATTTCTTTTCATTTCCATACATTTCTTTATATTATTCATATATTTCTATATATCTATAGATTTCGTTTCATTTCCATACATTTCTTTATATTTCCATATATTTCTATATATCTATAGATATCCATAGATTTCCATACATTTTTTTATATTTCCATATATTTCTATATATCTATAGATTTCTATAGATTTCTATACATTTCCATACATTTCTTTATATTTCCATATATTTCTATATATCTATAGATTTCTATAGATTTCTTTTAATTTCCATACATTTCTTTATATTTTTCATATATTTCTATATATCTATAGATTTCTATAGATTTCTTTTCATTTCCATACATTTCTTTATATTTCCATATATTTCTATATATCTATAGATATCCATAGATTTTCATACATTTCTATACATTTCCATATATTTGTATACATTTTTTTATATTTCCATATATTTCTATATATCTATAGAATTCGTTTCATTTCCATACATTTCTTTATATTTCCATATATTTCTATATATCTATAGATATCCATAGATTTCCATACATTTCTATACATTTCCATACATTTGTATACATTTTTTTATATTTCTATATATTTCTATATATCTATAGATTTCCATAGATTTCAATACATTTCTTTATATGTGTTTAAAGTTCAGACTCTGACACTTTAAATTTATCCATCAATTTGATTTATTCATGCATGCGCGCGTCACTATTAGATGACGATGCGTTTGGCTACCTTACGATAATCATAGTTAGACTCTTTTTACTTGAATTTCATATCATACGCGTCACTAATAAGATGACGATGCATTTGGCTACGATCTGCGTCACTAATAAGATGACGATGCATTTGGCTACGATCTGCGTCACTAATAAGATGACGACCCATTGGCTACTATGTGGTATAAAATATATTATATATATATATATAAAATATAATATAATACAATATAAAATTATCAAAAATATATGATAATTCTAATTTGTTTATATTATAATATATATTATAATATATTTTCTATTGGTTTATCGAATCATCAAGCAAAGGATAAGCTTCAGTGGATCGCAGTATGGCAGCTGCTCAACCACTTACAACACCTTGCCTGTTACAAAAGTCGTTTACAATTGATTCTAGGCTTTGTCATTGTATTAAATAATGTTTTTATATGTAACTAGCGCGGCATCAGGTGATCGAAGATCCTCCCAATTTACTATGTTACAAATTACATTGGCATCACATCCATTGTCGTTCATAAATGAATATAAACTTTAAATGGTTTAGAAGCCATACAATGCAAATTGCCCCTTATTTATCATTGCAGTCCAGCACGGATACGACCTTAGAGGCGTTCAGGCATAATCCAACGGACGTAGCGTCATACCACTGTTCGCTCGAACAAGTATTGTGCCATTGGTCCGTACCTGCGGTTCCTCTCGTACTACGCAGGAATGCTGTCGCAACAACGTTTTGTCATTAGTAGGGTAAAACTAACCTGTCTCACGACGGTCTAAACCCAGCTCACGTTCCCTTGCATGGGTGAACAATCCAACGCTTGGTGAATTTTGCTTCACAATGATAGGAAGAGCCGACATCGAAGGATCAAAAAGCGACGTCGCTATGAACGCTTGGCCGCCACAAGCCAGTTATCCCTATGGTAACTTTTCTGACACCTCTTGTTAAAAACTCTTTAAACCAAAAGGATCGATAGGCCGAGCTTTTGCTGTCCCTGTGTGTACTGAACACCGAGATCAAGTCAGCATTTGCCCTTTTGCTCTATGTGTGGTTTCTGTCCGCACTGAGCTGGCCTTGGGACACCTCCGTTATTATTTGAGAGATGTACCGCCCCAGTCAAACTCCCTACCTGGCAATGTCCTTGAATTGGATCATACCTGAGTAATTGGAGTTATACCAAATTTTCAAATCAAAAATACATAAATGCACTGTTTTATTAAAGAATTTGTTTGCGATTATATAACAAACTCGTGATACTTTGATCAAGAAGCTTGCATCAAAACCCAATACCATAAGATATAATAAATATATCCGTATAATGGCTAGGAAATGATACACGTTCCATTTAATCAAGTAAGTAAGGAAACAATAAGAGTAGTGGTATTTCATTGGCGATACCAAACCGAGGTCTAATATCTCCCACTTATTCTACACCTCTTATGTCTCCTTACACTGCCAGATTAGAGTCAAGCTCAAAAGGGTCTTCTTTCCCCGCTAATTATTCCAAGCCCGTTCCCTTGGCTGTGGTTTCGCTAGATAGTAGATAGGGACAGTAGGAATCTCGTTAATCCATTCATGCGCGTCACTAATTAGATGACGAGGCATTTGGCTACCTTAAGAGAGTCATAGTTACTCCCGCCGTTGACCCGCGCTTACTTGAATTTCTTCACTTTGACATTCAGAGCACTGGGCAGAAATCACATTGTGTCAACACCCGCTAGGGCCATCACAATGCTTTGTTTTAATTAGACAGTCGGATTCCCCAAGTCCGTGCCAGTTCTGAATTGATTGTTAATTGATAATCGTTATAATTAATAAGAACTAATTGGTTTGACCCAATTAGTATTCTTAAAAATTTTAGCAAGAAAGTTCCACAATTGGCTACGAAACTAAACTATCCGGGGAACAAGTTACCACCATAAATGATAGAAACTCTATTTACCCAGAACGAGCACATAAACCATGTTATTGTTTCCCAATCAAGCCCGACTATCTCAATCTTCAGAGCCAATCCTTATCCCGAAGTTACGGATCTAATTTGCCGACTTCCCTTACCTACATTATTCTATCGACTAGAGACTCTTCACCTTGGAGACCAGCTGCGGATATTGGTACGGCCTGTTGAGAAGTTTGCGTGTCCCCACCATAAATTTTCAAGGTCCGAGGAGAAAATATCGACACAACAGTATATGTCATGCTCTTCTAGCCCATCTACCATATCTCTCTGCGAAAGACTTCCATGGTAGTACGGCTATAAAACAGAAAAGAAAACTCTTCCGATATCTCTCGACGGCTTCTTTATGGTCGTTCCTGTTGCCAGGATGAGCACGAGGCCCATATTTAATAACAAACGGATACTCAACAGGTTACGGAATTGGAACCGTATTCCCTTTCGTTCAAAATTATTCAAGTATATTATTATTGGCATTTAATTCATATATATATATTCGCTTTTTGTTTTTACTTGAAAATTTTCGGCTTTCGCCTTGAACTTAGGACCGACTAACTCGTGATCAACCACTGTTCACACGAAACCCTTCTCCACTTCAGTCCTCCAAGGTCTCATTCGATTATTTGCTACTACCACCAAGATCTGTACCAATGGCAGCTCCATGCAGGCTTACGCCAAACACTTCTACGCATACCATTGTACCTTCCTACTCACTAAAGTTTCAAAATTTATATTACAAGTAACATAAATCATCTACTTTAGCGGTAATGTATAGGTATACAACTTAAGCGCCATCCATTTTAAGGGCTAGTTGCTTCGGCAGGTGAGTTGTTACACACTCCTTAGCGGATTTCGACTTCCATGATCACCGTCCTGCTGTTTTAAGCAACCAACGCCTTTCATGGTATCTGCATGAGTTGTTAATTTGGGCACCGTAACATTACGTTTGGTTCATCCCACAGCGCCAGTTCTGCTTACCAAAAGTGGCCCACTGGGCACATTATATCATAACCTTAAACTTCATATCAAGAAAGTTAAGGTTCTTACCCATTTAAAGTTTGAGAATAGGTTAAGATCGTTTCGACCCTAAGGCCTCTAATCATTCGCTTTACCAGATAAGATTATTTTATATAACATTAAAATGCACCAGCTATCCTGAGGGAAACTTCGGAAGGAACCAGCTACTAGATGGTTCGATTGGTCTTTCGCCCCTATACTCAATTCTGACAATCGATTTGCACGTCAGAACTGTTTCGGTCTTCCATCAGGGTTTCCCCTGACTTCAACCTGATCAAGTATAGTTCACCATCTTTCGGGTCACAGCATATCTGCTCAAGGTACGTTCCAGTTAGAGGCATAAATAATATAAATATCATTATACATAACTATATAGAACGCCCCGGGATTGTGTTAATTAACTATAAATAGTTAAAAAACTAATCCCATTAATAGTCAAGTTAATTACGCTATTAGGTTTATATCCCAATAACTTGCACATATGTTAGACTCCTTGGTCCGTGTTTCAAGACGGGTCCCGAAGGTATCCTGAATCTTTCGCATTGTTAATCATACAAATGCTTATAATAAACACAAAAATCAATGATAATTATGCCATTATATAATTCCGAAAAATTAACGCACTGTATTCATATAAATCTATCAACACTTTATCAAATTAATGACATTTAATCTGTGTTAAAACGCAAGCATTTTAATTGGAATAAACTATAAGCCATATTTTATGATAAATTTTGTATGTTAATAGATTACAATGTCCTTATATGGAAAAAATGCACACTATTATCATAATATTGTTTAAATATTAAAATTTTAATGATGAATTTTCCATAATGGATATTCAGGTTCATCGGGCTTAACCTCTAAGCAGTTTCACGTACTGTTTAACTCTCTATTCAGAGTTCTTTTCAACTTTCCCTCACGGTACTTGTTTACTATCGGTCTCATGGTTATATTTAGTTTTAGATGGAGTTTACCACCCACTTAGTGCTGCACTATCAAGCAACACGACTCTTTGGAAACATCATCTAGTAATCATTAACGTTATACGGGCCTGGCACCCTCTATGGGTAAATGGCCTCATTTAAGAAGGACTTAAATCATTAATTTCTCATACTAGAATATTGACGCTCCATACACTGCATCTCACATTTGCCATATAGACAAAGTGACTTAGTGCTGAACTGATTTCTTTTCGCTCGCCGCTACTAAGAAAATCCTTGTTAGTTTCTTTTCCTCCCCTAATTAATATGCTTAAATTCAGGGGGTAGTCCCATATGAGTTGAGGTTGTATATAGCTTTTTATTAAATTAATTCTTTGTATATAATGAGAAAACATTTTATTAAATTCGTCTTTAAATTGGCAATATATATATTAATATATATAAATACATTGATATATGTATTATATATATTTAATTATTATTTTGTATAGTAACGAATCAACGAAGAGCAATAACATTTCCAACAGCTTTCGATTTTCGAATCATTAATAAGAGACAATTCTAGATAAATTTTTTATGCTAGACATTTCTCAGTATCATTTGATTGAAAACGAAAATATTTTTCTTCGTTTATCACATTCAAATTATTTACAACAATGTGAGGTAATGTTTTTCATAGATTTCTTTTAATATTATGAATAAATTAATATTTATCCAATAATATACCATATGCTTATAAATTTAATTTTAAATTTATAAACAACTTAATTAGCATAGTCTTACAACCCTCAACCATATGTAGTCCAAGCAGCACTATAAAATTAATTAAAGTACATAACAGCATGGACTGCGATATGCGTTCAAAATGTCGATGTTCATGTGTCCTGCAGTTCACACGATGACGCACAGTTTGCTGCGTTCTTCATCGACCCATGAGCCGAGTGATCCACCGCTTAGAGTTTTATATATTTGTTTTTTCAATTCGTCAATTATGTTTTTATTGAAAGAAATTAAAAATACACCATTTTACTGGCATATATCAATTCCTTCAATAAATGTTTGTTTTATACCTAAAAAGAATGCTGCGAAATGTCTTAGTTTTATATAAACAATATATACCAATTTTATGCTCGATATTAATATAATTTCTAATTATTTTAATATATATTGCAATTTATATAAAACATTAACCTGCATACCAGGTACAACATTATATATTTTAGGTTGTTGCATTAACCAATGTATGCCCATAACTGAGATGAACAATACATATGCGCAACGCGTGTATATTATGGTCCATATACACACAATAATTTATTTCTATATTATAATATAAAAAAATTTTTTTATATTATATAGTTTGGATTGGTCTTTTACTTTCGTCTTTTTATATATGGAATTTTTTAGCTTTATTATTATTCCATTCGCCTTTCATATCCTCCTTTTTCATTTCATTATCCCCATTTTTATATATATTTTTATATATATATTATTTTGGCCGTAGCCTTTATTATATGCTTTTGCATTTGTCTTTGGTCTTTGGTCTTTATTTATTTATATATATTCCGCCTTCGATTCATGAAATATATATTTCTTATTTTTGGCAATTTTAGATTTTGTATTATTAAAATATATATTTTATATAAGTTATGACCAGTCATGGTCAGAGGGAGAATAATTCCCCTTATATTACCTAAAAGATGTTATTTTCATGCTTGTCCTTCCTGCTGATCCTTCGTCCTGCTTACTTCGTCCTTCTTCCTTCGTCCTTCTTATTTCCTTTTTTATTTAAAAACGATTTTACTTTAAAATAAAACTGTAATCGATTTCTTTCGTTACAAGCGGTTTTATTATTTAGAAATATTGTAGTGTTCAGGTCGGGGGTACAAATAGAATTAATTCTAACAATTATATTTTGGTGGCTTGTTGGCTTGGGCAGCGCCGCGACGTCAGCAGACCGCTAGCAGAGCGGTTGCGGAAATATCCAAGCCGACACCAACGGTTTTGGGTGTCTGACCCGAAGTGTTTCTCCACTCCAGATGCTAACGCTGCACTTATGCCTGGGCTCGGCGAAGGGTAGGGTAGCGGCGGCTATAGCTGAGGCAACTAGCCGACGCTCGGTGTTCTTCCGCTATTGCGCTATTGCCGATGCAATTCGATCGCTGACGTTCCGTCGCTGTCGTTCCGACGTTGTTGAGATTCGGTCGCTGGGTCGCTGGGTCGCTGTGTCGCTGGGTCGCTGTTGTTGCATCGCTGTCGTCGTTGGCGTTCGCTGGTTTCGTAATTCGGCGGTGTTATTGCAGCCACTTGGAATTATAGCCACTTTAATATTGTTGCTGTTGATGACTGAGTAGGGTGAACGGAATGGGTTCCAGTTTGTGGGTAACCGAGAAGGGTGAATGGTGCGGTGTTCGGTGTCGTAGGGCTCGAGAGGGGTATAGGGAAGGGGGCAGTTGGCTGGTGTTAACTCCTCCCCACTCACAAGATCTGTGTCCCACAGATCATTTAGGCCTTGATTGCAGGTTCCGGCGTACTCCGCGCTTCCAGGTTTCCAGGCGGGTCTCGCAGCTTAGGAATTCCCTTGGTCGATGTTACCTTTTTCCAAACGAGGTATACTGCTGTCATTATGGAGAGGGCTATGACTATTTCTACTGAGAAAGATATCAAAATCTCATTGGACATGACTGATAATCTTTTCAGGTTTTCCATGCTGAATTCGTGGACGTACTTCAACGAAAGCTCGTAACCCGTGGTTTTTATTTGGGTTAATACGGCTGGCATTGCCATGAGGTGTGTTGACGAGTAGCTGCTGTAGTTCCGGTCACCAATCATAATTGTTTCGTTGTCAAATTGTACGATGTACGAACCCTCCAAGTGGTGTTTCTTAATCGGAGTCGATACCGATCCGTTGAAGTTAGTAAGAAAGATTGTCCCGTCGTCGATGAGTTCCACTGTTTCCTGGTTAGTCCTCAGGTAGTCACATTCGGCTTGGCCTCCTTTTAGCAATCTCGGTATACAACTGTCCTCATCCAACTTGAGTAGGTCTTTTCTCGGCACACGGTTGTGTTACCGATCGATATGCAATTTCCGAGTATCGCATACGTTTCCAGGCTGTCCATTGCCAGTGTGGTGTACTTCAGTACCACTTGTTTACCATCCGATGTCGTTGGGTAAATTTTCATCAGTCGATATCTCCTGTCCACTACTTTGGGCATTGCCAGGATATACAGGAGAGTAGTCCCGTTTGTGAGGATTGTAGGTCGGGAAAACTCAACTGCTTCCACGACGTTTTGATACGGGAGGCTGTCCACCTCTGCCAGAATCGTGTCGACCTCCTCGTGGTCCAAGAGGTTTGTGTTGACCACTCCAGTCTTTCCTAGTTGGCAGGCTCTCAGTATCTCGTTGACCTGGTCCGCAATTATGATTGCTTTGTGGAGAATGGCTGTCGTCACGTGGAAATCCCCTTCTATTGCGTTGACCGTCCCTATTACGTCATTCAGCTTCTGGATTGATTCTTGTGCTGAGTCAAATAGCTTATTGTTGATCCGTATTTGTTGGTTGTTGTTCCTTGCCAGGCTGTCTTCTTCTTTCAAAATGGCATTCCAATCCGATTTGTCCGGTGATCCCGCGACCCATTTCCAAGCTGATCCTAGCCAGTCGATCGAGCGTTGCCTTCGTGACGGTGCGCTATTCGTGCGCGAGATCCCTTCTGAAGCCTGTTGCAGATAGTGGTCCACCAAAGCACCGATCCGTTGGTCCGTGATTAACTTAGCTTCGTCTGCTATCTGGTCGATGAGCTGCTGCATGCGCCCTAAACTTATGATGTGAGCCAGTTTGAAGACGCCATTGGTTCTCCAGACGGTGCCTTGTTGTAAGGGGACGACCGGTGAATCATATTTAAAAATATGAAGGGTTGCCGCCACATAGATTGCGGACGCGCTTATAGTGTCAGCAAAAGGTTAAAATAAAAAATGTAGATTCTTATAGTTAGGGTCGTTATTCTTTCTTAGTCTAGGTGTTTGTATTCGTGTTTTCTTGTGTCTTATCATTACTCTTTATCCTTTAGTATATTTTTCTTCTTAATCTAAGTGTTGCTTAACTATTTTCTTTTATATTTCTTAAGTGCTAAAAAAAATTTTAGTTTTTTTAATTGGTTTTTGAAGGAGGTTATGAGTTAGTGAAACATTTAATACACATTTCCCTTTATGTTTTTATTGTGAAACAGTTGTAAAAAATTAAAACAATCTGCTTATTTGTAGGAATTTGTTTTTTTAACTGTATTTTCGATTTTTCTTTATTTTTATTAATAGGGAAATATGTGTATAAAATTGTTTCACTCACCCTTTTATCCTTTTTATTGGCCTCTTTGGCTTGTGTTTAATGGAATTGTTCAATGTTGTTTATTTAGACTCCTTCTTACAAGGTTATTATTCTGAAAGTAAATAAGAATTAGTTTTTCGTATAATTTTTGTTTTTTTTTTTTTAAAAAAAAAATTTTGGTCAGATTTCTTGGTGTGTGTGCGGTTTATTTTTTCCTTATCTTTTATTTGTGTGTTTTCTCTTATCTGGTAAGAGTGTTAATAGGCGCGATGGTCCGTATTTGTCCGTTTTGGCGTTTCGCCTACTAAGGTACGTAGTTGCACACAATCCACTGGGCAGCTTTTTTGAATGCATTCCACATTCGTTAGCCTTTCCAGCAGATTGCCACACACAGTTTTTAAAATATTGGTTTTTGATTATTATTTTATTTTTTTATTATATTTTTTATTTAAATAATTTTCCGCTCGCAAATTAATTGCCGCAGCGGTTATCTTGTTTTTTTATTATGATTTATCGCAATTTTTTTACGCTCGCGAATAAGCTACCCATTGGGGTGGACTTATCGCCGCAGCGGACTATTGCCTTCTTTTTTGACTAATTCGGTTTTTTATTTGTGCCCGCGAATATGCCGCGCAACAGTGTGCGTGGACAAATCGCCGCGGCAGGTTCACCGATTTTTTTATTCACATTTTTTTGCGCCCGTGGGGAGTGGCAGCTCTGAACGGCAGCACCCCCACCGCAGCGGATAACCTGTGTAACTTTCACCAATATTTTAATATTTTCACTTCAATATTTTTCCTTCACACAAGTAACATTTTTCCTTTATTTAAATTTTACTTAACTTAGTTTTACACACACTACACCATATTCTGAATTTGTTCCCCTTTCCTTTTCTTTTTTTCCTTTTTTGGGGGGTTTCTTCCACTTCCACAGGGAAGTGGAGACTGCTCAGGGCGCCAGTTATGACCAGTCATGGTCAGAGGGAGAATAATTCCCCTTATATTACCTAAAAGATGTTATTTTCATGCTTGTCCTTCCTGCTGATCCTTCGTCCTGCTTACTTCGTCCTTCTTCCTTCGTCCTTCTTATTTCCTTTTTTATTTAAAAAAACGATTTTACTTTAAAATAAAACTGTAATCGATTTCTTTCGTTACAAGCGGTTTTATTATTTAGAAATA
>JAECXW010000622.1:600000-1011310 GCA_018153365.1 Drosophila fuyamai
TCTTTTATAAAACGAACCTGAACTTAACGAAATAAATAAAATATCTCAAAAAAATAACATTACTTCGTTTTCAATTGAGGAAACACTGGAATTTGTAGATGTGTCTGTCTTACATAATAGAACAACCATAATTTACTTAATAAAAATACCTGAACTCGAACCAACTAATTATGAAAATCTTCTTTTAAAGCCTGTCATCAGAAACCAATTAATAATACATTTAGAAACTAATGAACTTTTTGTATCAAACAATGTAATACTAGGCCTACCCCATGATTTTAAAACTTCAAACTTTGTTAAAATTTGTAAAAAAGGAAAAATTGTTAATTTAAGTAATTCAAAATGTATTTCAAAACTAGCTCAGGGAAAGGAATCGCTGTGTGATTATAGTAATTCAGACCACATTGAACCAATGGAGGAAATAGACGATGGCATACTACTCTTAAATGGCAACATAAATTCAAACAATATTTTACATCAACTCAGAGGAACTTTCATGGATACATTTTTAAATGAAACTATAAATATAAATGGAAAAAATTTTACAAACAAAGAAAAAGTAATAATGAATCCGGAAACCCACGAATTCAAATTACAACATTGCAACATTTCAATGCAACGGTCAAGAGCCCGAAAGTTCAATAACATAAACACACCAAGAACCCCCAAGTTCAATAACATAAACACACGCATCCGGTCAACAGCCACAGCGCAATACCAAAATGCCGATTCTGCAAACCTTGCAGTTTCAGCCGCTCCACCAGAACTAGGCCAACGCCGCGGTCTCTACCGCGACGTCGACGTCGCTGCCCCAACCCACAGCTTAGATCAGGGTATTTTTAAATGAATATAATCAGTCTCAAATTGAACTCCGAATAAATCAAACGTTCAAAACTTATTTTTGGGTTTTTATTATCCTGGAAATTAACTTGTATGCTCTATTGGCAATCGACTCGTCCGTCATATTGATTATATTATATTCCAAATGATATATTTTCTTTGGAGTCCGAGTGTTCTTGATTTGACAGTTCGGTCAGCGTTAATACCGCTGGAATAGTCAGGTTGTGTATGTCCTCGGTTTTTGGGAATTCGGTTGCTATGTTTGTTTCGACTAAATCTTCCGAATGGGACTCTTTATCTTCTATTTTTTCTGATTTCAATTAACTCTCAAATGTTAATGGCGTATTAAGGATATATGGATATTTTATCTCTGTGTTCGTAAATTATAAGGCGTGCTTCATTAAAGCTGTCTACTAGAACTTAGCGTGTTTTTGTATAGTTGTTCCCTATGACTTGTCGATATTTGTTCTTATTTCTTTTTATTTATCAGAATTAGTTTTCCAATCCATTAGGATTTATTTCAGAATAACTTTAAAGATTCTTATATTGTCAAGCAATGCATTTTTATAAATGACGGAAAGAACCTTACAGTTTTCTATTGTTGATAATACTATAGCTTTTTGCGTATTATTACAATGTATTAATTGGGAATTACTTAGATTGAATTTTTCCATATATTCAATTTCTAGTTCATACACTGAGATGGGGTTCCTGAGTGTTTCGAGGATAGATCTTATTCTATAATCGAATATAGGTTCCTGTTTGTAGTTTTATTTTTATTATTTATAGGAATGGTTGCCCCTAGAACATAATCTAGTGACGATAGGTTGCTAAACCAACACTTAAATTGGTTTAACTCGGAATGATCATGCGTATGAGGGCCAAAGACACAGCGATGCTCACTCGTAGAACGCAGAGTAGTTGAATACACAAGTATTGAGTACGGATTTTATTAGGGCAAAAGGTCGGGTTTATATACACGTTTTCAGAGTCAAGGGGGGGCACCCTAGCAAAGAAACGGTATGGGGTTGCTAGTTAAAAATACATTGCATTGCTTATGTTCTAAGATATACAAAGGTACAGAGTCATCATAATTGTCTCCCATACAAGGAGTTAACAGGCTAGAGTTAGTAAAAATAGAAAAGGTAGCTCAGGCAGAGCTGGTGCTGTAAGTGGGCATCAAGTGGCTTAGCGACTCAAGTGGTACGCTAACATACTCCCGGCTGTTGAACAGGTTTCAACATCATCCAATGTTGATCTCAAAGGCGTTAGATACAGGCGTCTGGGGATGTCTTCTTGGGGAGTTCGTTAACGCTAGCTTCTCTGGCAAGTCGATGTCCTTTGACGATGGCGAAGTTAATTAATGAGACTTCTTTTGGAAACGTCTCCATACATAAAATATTATCACCCCAAGTGATAAAATTAGGGCTACATATGCACTTATGTGTCGATGTTGTAGACCGACGATCTCGTTTGGCATTTTTATTTTTATTCTCGGAATCAATTAATAAGCATATTAAGAGAGTATCTTCCACCTAACATAACGGTTGGAATTCATTGTAGTTTAGAAGATTTATATCATATTCAAGTTTCTTTAAGAAATAGTTTTACTAAAAAATGCGATTATTTCTACAAGTCGTAGAAAACGCCGAAGATAGAGCTATAATAATAGAGGAATCACACAGTAGAGCTCACCGAGGACTAGATGAAAACTATAAACAAATCTGCAGATTGTATTACTGGCCCAAGTTAAATTTAAAATTAAAAGAATATATTAAAAACTGTAGTATTTGCAATGAAAACAAATATAACAGACACCCTATTCAAATTCCGATTGGTGAAGCCTCAATTCCATCTAAAGAGGGCAAAAATTTACATATTGATATATATTATGCGCAAGGTCTCATTTTTATAACTTGTATTGACGCCTATTCAAAATTTCTAGTAGTTAAATAAATCCAAAATAAATTAAATATTGAAAATAAGTAATGGAAATACTTCAACAATTTCCTCAAGCCAAAATAATAATGACCGATAACGAACCGAGCTTTACTTCTGCTCAATTTAAATCTTTTGCACAAAGAAGTGGTTTAACTTTACATTACGCAGACCCGAGGCACAGTACCTCAAATGGTCAAGTTGAAAGGGCACATTCGACATTAACAGAATTAGCCCGCTACATCAAAGAACAATTTAATTTAACAGACTATACCGAAATTGTAATACGAGCTGCGCAAGAATATAATAAGACTATTCATTCAACAACCAACCAAAAACCCCTTGATATACTTTATAATAAAATCGATACTATTCCTCTACTGTTAAAAACAACACAAGAGAACATGTTAGAAGGACATAATAAAGACAGAAAGGAGAAGGACTATCTCGAAGGGGAAGTCATTTTTGAAAAAAAAGCATGGGGAAAGAAAGTAGTTAAGGAAAATCTACCTAATAAGGTTATCATAAACAAAAGAAACCGTACTATTCATAAAGACAACATCAAATTTTAACACAATTTGTTTTAAATTACAGAAAATGAATTCAATAATATACGTATTGTTGATGATAGTCGCCACCAATTCCGAAATAATGGACTATACGAACCATTAATTTTTTCTTTACAAGGATACTAAAGATGTTCTAACTTATGAATCTTACGCTGATCTATTCCATATAACTAATCTAAGTCTATAAAAAAACATAAATTATCTCGATTATAAAACTTGATCACAATACACTTCCGAAACTATTCAAAAAGTAAAAAATATTTAAAGAAGAAATTTCTATATTTTAGAAACAAATAACCAACAAAAAAATGTTTCAGAAAAGGGAAACAGAGAAATAGATGTCAAGGTTAAACTAGGTTAAGGAGTCACTGAGGCCATTTACTAAAAGTAAAGGCTTAAAAAAGGCCACGAGCTTACCGACAATTGCGGAACAGATACAGGCAGAGGCTGCAACATCAGGACCAGTTGGTAGGCCAGCAACCGATGATAGATATGTTAGGAGGAATAAAACTGTCAGACGTCGTAAGGTCAATGCATGTGTATGAAGGAAGTGCAGAAAAGCTTAATGAATTTATATTAAATGCGGAAGAGATTCGTTTGGTGATTAGGGGAGCAGACCAGACTCCCATGGGGCTTCTAGTATTGAGACAAATAAGAAACGAGATTCAAGGAAGGGCAGATGATGTCCTGGTAAAGTCTAACTCACGTCTAAACTGGGACTAGATCAAGCAGTTGTTAATTACTCACTTTGCGGACAAAAGATCAGAACCGGATTTATTGAGGGAGTTGAACCAATTAGAAAACAAAAAAATTGTGCGTAACCATATTGGTAAACGTCAACTGTTTCCCTTTTGAGTGAAACATGTCTGGAACTTGGGAATAAAGTATCTTAAGGCTTTCCGCCTCTTCTTCATTCAAATTGTCGATTGCCAGTTTGGCCTGAACTATTAAATTCAATTCATTATCGGATTTTTGCCCAAATGGTGTCAGCATTTTCATTTCTACAAAGTTATTCTTGTCATATGGTGCTACGGCCAAAAAACGTTTTCTATAACCACAGACGGCTAAGGAAATCAAATCATTTTTGGAATTGATTGGGTATTACAGAAAGTTCATTAAGGATTTTGTAAGAGTGACAAAACCTTTGAAAAAGACTAAAAGGGAAACAAAAAATTATTATCGATGACGAATATAGGCGGACGTTTGAGCACTGCAAGACCCTGTTGTGTAATGACCCCCTCCTAAGATACCCAGATTTTACGAAGCCATTTATAATGACTACTGATGCAAGCAATTTTGCCTTGGGTTTAGTGATGTCCCAGGGGACAATGGGGAGGGACAGACCTATAGCATTTGGCAGCAGAATCCTGAACGACGCGGAAGTCAACTATTCCACAGTGGAGAAGGAAATGTTGGTTATAGTTTGGGGTATAAAACACTTCAGACCATACTTGTTCGGTCACAAATTCACAATAGTCACAGATCACCGTCCACTGTCCTGGTTGATGGGCTTTAAGAAGCCCAATTCCAAGTTAGTGAGGTGGAAGCTGCAACTATTGGAATATGATTATGAAGTGGTTTATAGAAGGGGTCACAAAATGTATTAGCAGACGCTCTCAGTAGAATAAAACCACAAATTAACAATAGCGAGCTAGAGTCAAATCAAGCTACCTGTGCAGATGTTGAAAGCACGGGAGTAGGTTCCGAAGAAAGAATTCAAGTGGCAGAAAAGCCACTGAATGATTTCAATATTCAACTAATATTCGAAATCGGGACGGATTCGGATAGGACGGTATTATCACCCTTTAGGAACAAAACTAGAAGCGTAATAACTGAACCAAAGTTTGAAAGAGAACCAGTCGCAAAAATTATGAAGGAATTATTAAAGCCACATGGAATGTGTGCAATTTACGTCCCTGACGCGATTTTTAAAGAAATAGAAATATCTTTCGAAGCATATTTTAAGAAGAGCGGGTTATACAAAGTTGTGAGATGCCTAACGTTCATGCAGGAAATAACGGAAATTGATGAGCAGAGAAAGGAAATAGAAATGAGACGCGTAATCTATTTTCCCTTTATGAAAAATAGGATTACCCAAGTCATAAATAAATGCGAGACCTATCAGACATTGAAATATGACAGGCACCCACCTAAAGACGAAAACCAAAAAACGGAAACCTCCTTGCAACCATTGGACATCATATATACAATCAATAAGAACTATGTAATGACAATCATAGATAAGTTCTCTAGGTTTGCAGTCGGGTACACAATACCAACCAGGGATGGCATAAATACCGTAAAGACGGTGAAAAAATTTCTAAGCCAAAACAATATTCCGAAAAAATAATTTGCGATCAAAGGGCAGAATACGCATCAAATTTGTTTAAAGAGTTTTGTATGCAGTATGGGATTGAGTTGCATGTAACATCCTTTCAGCAATCATTTAGCCACGCAACGGTAAAAAGACTGCACTCGACACTGACTGAAATAAACAGAATCATCCTGAAGACTAGGAAAGATTTAAAATTAGAATGTGACCACGACGAAAATCTGGAACAGGTGTTTCTTACCTATAACAGTTCAATACATGCTGCCACAAAACTAAAGCCATTTGAATTTTTTTCTTTGAATTTTTTTGCTTTGAAACAGAGCACGATTACCTAAAAAAGCGTAATGAATTTATAAGAGAGTTTAAAAACAGCTAGATGAGGCAAAACAAAGGAGAACAGATAATTTAAATAAAGAAAAGAAGAACCAGTATAATTGCAGGAAGGAGATATCGTTTATAGGAAGGAGAATAGAAGAAATAAGCTAACACCTAGGTTCACAACACATGAAATCGAGCAAGAAATGGGGTGTCTTCGCTTCAGTCTTGGACGTGTAGACGTCGGGTTGGCCAGGGAAGCTGCTAGGTGGTTGGTGTGGACAGCCAGTCGATCGTTGTACCGACTCAAGTGGCGGTTTATCTGTTCCCTGACAGAAGGAATGCGAAGGTCATTTCCTAGGGCTTCGTTCCTGATGTACCAGGGCGCATTTGCACACATTAGCCACATTAGAGTCTGAAGCCATGCCCCATAATTGGATGCAGTAGGTCATTGAGGGCACCACAATTGATTTATAAAGCAACATTTTATTGCCATGGCTGAGCTTGATCGTAGGCTTAATCATCCAATTCAGCTTCCTGAGTTTAGTGCGACAGGTGGCTGCAATTTTCTGGATCAGCCCTTTCCAGGTGAGCCGCTTGTCCAGGATCAGACCCAAGTACTGATTGCAGGATGGTGATATGGTGGAGTTCAACTCTAGGAAACACCTTTCCTTTGCAATGTTGCGACTTTCTTCTATTAATAGCAATATTCCACCTGTTTGTCCACTTGCCGTACAGATCCAGGAAGTCCTGAGTGATCCTTGATGCCTCGACTCGGAAGGAGGAGTTCACAAGAAATGCAGTGTCGTCAGAGTAGATGGCCAGAAGTGTGCCCGATAGGACATGACAGATCCGGAGTGTACAGAGTGTAAGTTAACTAAGTTAACCGGGCGAAGGCAATGACCGATCGCCCGAAAGCTCGCTCCGGCCAAATTGCTGACACAGCGTCTGGCCGGAAGCTCTTGCATAGCCGGCAAGCACTACCCATTGGAGTGGCCGCTATGAGTCCCTTTTTATGTTAGCTTTAAGTTCAGTTCAATTTTGATATTTAACGAATAAAGAGCACAAGCTCGTTCAATATAACTCCGGCAACCGCCGTTAACCATTTTATTATTTACAAACTGACTGAGTCTCTAGGCCAGCAGGTTAAGAAGGGCAGTCACCCTTCCAACATAATCCTCCTAATTCATCATTGGGACACCTTCGGCCAGCCGGCCAACAATCAACAGTGGACCTGTCGTCCGCCAGAGAAGAAGAAGAGAAGTCGCCGAGTACTGACGGCGATTCACCATTAACCGGATAAATAATTATATTAATTGGCGCCCACGTTAAATTACCCATCTAAGTCGGGAAATCATGTAAGTGAGCACTTCTGTTCCAAAAAATTTTTCCGGCATCTGCATTGGTAAAATATTTAAATACGCTATATTTTCTGCAGCTCTGTATTAGAGTTTCGTGTTAACATTTTTATAAATAAACATACTCACTAATTGGCTGACAATTTTATTGGTGTAATCACATGTGATATTATTTGTGTTTTTCATTGTTTGCATTTTTAAAAAAAATTCTTTCAATAAATATCTTGGTGCCCAATATTATCGCCAATATAACTACCAGATTACATATTTAATACTCAGTCTAGACGCAAAGGCGCCGCCGGGAAATACATTTATTAATTGTGCATTTATTGATATATTTTTATTGGCGACGGATACTGTCTCATTTAAATTTGTGCATTTAATTTACCCCTTATATGTAGTCATCTTTTTGCTTACACCTAAATTCTTTGTGTTAGCTTGGCAACAGTCTTGGGTTTGTTTTTGTTTCCATCACTTACCCACTCCACTACGACACTCGAACTCGACACCGCGACGTTTGTATTCCGATTTTGTTTAGCTTCGCTTCTTTGTCTTTCAGAGCGGCAGCTTAGCCACCACGGATCTTTACTGTGCCAATTTTTGTTGTTTATATTTTTGTTTGCCATAGCGGAGACCCGGTCCCCGTGATCCCCCTCTCCTTGTCACTGCTTGGCGAGGCAACAGCTCAATTTCCAACGAGCTCTCGTCCATCGTTACCAAGCGGCATCTCAGCCCCCGCGGCCCCCTCGCTATATCCGTGGGCAAGACCGCTTGAGCATGCATTAAATCGCTGGGCCGATTTAGCTTGCACGGCTCCATATGAGCAACCCATTCCAACAATATAGGAACAGCAACCAGATCCCCAGTGACTCTGAATTAGAGACTGAAGGGCCGGCAAAAACTTCTACACCGAAAAGTGTAATCGTCGGCACTCCAGAAACATGGCATTAAAGGCGGTAGTAGACGCTGCCGTCAACCATGCCCTACAGGACAGCCAGCGCAGGGAGAATGAGTTGCGCCAGACTATCCAACAACTGGCCAACCAAGTGGCGGCGATGCAGGTCGCACCTGCCCCAACAGTAGCTCCTCAGATTAAAGTTTATACACCCATAGACATTAATAACACCGTCATTTGTAATGAGCCACTAGACGCCGTCAAATGCCTGCCCGAATTTTGGGGTGCCCAGGAAACATACGTCTCCTGGCGGCAGGCGGCAGTAGGCGCATACTATATTTTTAAGAATTTCGTAGGAAGTTCACGTCATTATCAGGCAGTTATTATAATTAGGAGCAAAATAAGTCCACCCTGCTCCACGCAGCGATAGGCACCAGGGAGACACTCCAGAACCCATGGAAGTGGATCCATCATTGTCTAGGATGCTTAAGCCATCACAGGCCCCGGCATACCAGAATAGGAAGCCGGCGACATCCGACAAGTCGCGCCCACAAAAAAGGCAAAGGGTAAATCACATTGCCCAGGGCGCTGACAAAACTGGTGATACGTACACCACAGCTGCCTCTAGCGCGGCACAAGAAATTGATGACGATGCCATCAGCGAGTACGACTCGGACGCCATCAATTTTTTAGGGGAAAATCCCTGCTACCCGTCATCAGACGAAGAGTAGCGGGGATCGACATGAGACTCCCAGTCGATACGGGCGCGGCCAAAAATTTCATCCGACCACATGAAGGACTGAAAGGCGTCCGCCCGGTAGAAACTCCATTCACGATTCATTCGATCCATGGAGTCACCAAAATCACGAAGAAATGCTTCGTGTCAATTTTCAACTTGAAGGCCACGTTCTTCATTTTACCAGATTTGTCTTCCTTTGATGGAATAATCGGCCTTGACCTTTTAAAACAGGCAGGGGCGTCTCTTTGTCTGTCCTCCGGTCAGCTCAAATGGGGCACGGAAGTAGAGAAAATCGATTTTCATACATGTCCCGATGTAAATTTTACTCAGGTGGACTGCTCAGATGCACCACCTTTGGTCAGAAAAACATTTTTGAAAATGCTCAGCGACAGGAAAAAAACCTTCGCAGACCCCAATGAGGCCCTGTCTTACAATACGGCGGTGGTAGCCACCATCAGAACCATTGACGCCCATTTATGCCAAACTTTACCCATATCCAATGGGGGCAACTGATTTTGTCAATTCGCCATCGACGCCATCCAAGATCTGCTAAAAAATGGCATCATCCAAAAGTCGAAATCCCCCTACAATAACCCAATATGGGTAGTAGATAAAAAGGGCACCGACGAAACTGGCAAGCGGAAAATGCGTTTGGTATTGGATTTTCGCAAACTAAACGAGAAAACAATACCCGATCGATACCCCATGCCGAACATCTCGATGATATTAGGAAACTTAGGCAAGGCCAAGTATTTCACAACCCTTGACTTGAAGTCCGGCTATCATCAGATCACGCTGGCAGAATGCGACCGTGAAAAAACTTCCTTTTCCGTTAACGGAGGAAAGTACGAGTTTCGCAGAATGCCATTTGGATTAAAAAATGCAGCCAGCATTTTTCAAAGAACAATTGACGACATACTGCGAGAGCAGATTGGCAAATTTTGCTATGTCTTTGTTGATGATGTTATCGTCTTCTCGGAGGACGAAAACTCCCACATCCGGCACGTGGATTGGGTTCTCAAGAGCCTACACGATGCAAATATGAGGGTATCAACAGAAAAGTCACGATTTTTCAAGAAAAGCGTTAGCTTTTTAGGGTTCATAGTCACCAATAACGGGGCTTCCACAGACCCAGAAAAAATAAAAGCCATTCAGGAGTTCCCAGAGCCTAAGAACATATTCGAGGTCAGATCATTCCTTGGCTTGGCCAGCTATTATAGATGCTTCATAAAAGATTTTGCGTCTATAGCTAGGCCCATCACTGATATCCTGAAAGGGGAACTTGGAAGTGTCAGCAGACACAGATCCAGAAACATTCAGGTGCAGTTCAGCGAGCCCCAACGGCTGGCTTTCCAAAAGCTGCGTAACATTCTGGCTTCAGAGGATGTCATCCTCAAATACCCCGATTATAAAAAGGCATTCGATCTAACGACGGATGCCTCGGCATTTGGCATTGGCGCGGTACTATCCCAAGAGGGAAGACCCATTACCATGATCTCGAGAACCCTAAAGGACAGAGAAGTTAATTACGCCACTAACGAGCGTGAATTATTAGCCATAGTTTGGGCGCTGGCCATGTTACGCCACTATTTATATGCAGTAAAAGACATAAATATCTCTACTGATCACCAACCGTTGACCTTCGCAGTATCGGAGTCTAATCCGAATGCGAAAATCAAACGATGGAAAGCCCGCATCGACGAGTCCGGCGCTAAAATTTTTTACAATCCCAGCAAAGATAATCTCGTTGCGGATGCCCTCTCAAGACAGCAACTTAACGTTGTGGAAGAGGAAGAAGCTTTTTCTAGCGCGGCCACAATTCACAGTGAGCTGTCGCTAACCTATACCATTGAAACCACGGACAAGCCTTTAAATTGCTTTCAGAACCAGATAACTCTGGAGGAGGCACGCTTTCCGTTGAAACGCAGCTTCGTCCTCTTTGGAAACAAGAGACGGCATGTGATTAACTTCTCCTGCAAAGAGTCATTACTTGATGAACTCGCGGATATAATCGTTCCTAAAGGCGTAAACGCCATTCATTGTGACTTGCACACGCTGGCAATGATACAGGACGAATTGGTTCGGCAGTTTCCAGCCACCAAATTTTGGCATTGCAAAAATCGTGTAACGGATATTTTTGCGGTTCCTGAGAGACGGGAAATCCTCACCGTCGAGCACAACAGGGCTCACAGATCGGCCCAAGAAAATGTTAAGCAGATACTCTCCGAGTACTACTTTCCAAAGATGGCCAAGCTAGCCACCGAGATTGTAGCAAACTGCAAAACATGTGCGAAAGCCAAGTACGATAGGCACCCAAAGAAGCATGAGCTAGGCGAGACTCCGATCCCCTCTCATGTGGGAGAACTACTACATATCGACATCTTTTCCACAGACAAGAAATACTTCCTCACTTGCATCGACAAGTTTTCGAAGTTTGCAGTTGTGCAACATGTCCACTCCAGGACAATCGAGGATCTTAAACCGGCCATACTCCAAATCATGAACTTTTTCCCTAGGGCTAGAGTAGTCTATTGCGATAATGAACCTTCGTTAAACTCGCACACTATCTCAGCCATGCTTGACAACCATTTTGGTGTTAGCATTGCAAATTCCCCACCACTTCATAGCGTCTCAAACGGGCAAGTAGAGCGCTTTCACAGCACCCTCTTGGAGCTTGCTCGTTGCCTAAAGATCGACAAGGGGATAACCGATACTGTGGAAATTATTTTATTGGCAACCGCCAAATATAATAAATCAATTCACTCTGTCGTTGACAAACGGCCGGTCGACATCGTGCAAAAGCACCCAGACGACCCACAGACGGACGTCCTGAATAAGATCGTTAGGGCACAAAACACGCTCAGGGCCAGGGAAAATGCCTCCCGACAATGCAGAACATTCGAAGTCGGCGAGAAAGTTTTGGTTAAGTCAAACCGAAGGCTTGGCAATAAACTCACACCACTGTGTGAGGAAAAAGCTGTTGAAGCGGACCTGGGGACCACGGTCCTCATTAAGGAGAGGGTGGTCCACAAGGACAACATTAGATAATAATTCATTTTTTTCTACTGTTTACACCTAGCCACTTGGCGTAAGTTTTCTTTCCCACATTTTTTCACCCATAGCCACTTGGCATTAGTTTTTTTTCCATATTTTCTAACCCCTATTCACTTGGTATAAGTTTTTGTTATAATTTTGCTTTTTTCTTTATGCTTTGGTGGTGGGCTACAATATTTTAAACAAACACTACAATACATCCAATATTACAGGTTCGCATTCGTATCCCTGTTAGTCCTGCTTACCGTAACATCGGGGCACGTCTCGGACTACTCACAGGCCAAATATATTCCCATCATTGATGGTAGAATTTTAGTTTGGGAAGAATTCGCGTTCGTTACACACTCGGCGAATCTCTCGGAATATAGGCGCGTGGTGGAAGAAACGGATGGCATGACCAGCATGTTTCCCCAGTCACACATGCAGAAACTTTTGAGTGTCGATGTCGCTCATCTGCGTGACCTGCTCGACTCGTTGAGCATCCACCATAGGGTAGCTAGGAGTTTGGATTTCCTAGGAGCGGCGTTAAAGGTAGTGGCGGGTATGCCAGATGCAGAGGATTTCGAAAAAATTAAATTTAATGAATTTCAGTTAATAAATGCAAACAATAGGCAGATAAACATCAATAGTAAAGTACAAGACCAAATTAATAATATTACTACCACCGTCAACCAACTTCTGAGTTCAGCCAAGGGAACCCAAGTTGACACGGGGCATCTTTATGAGATGTTATTATCCCGAAATAGAATGATTAGTATGGAGCTGCAGAATTTATTACTAGCGATAGCTCTAGCTAAGGCCAACATTGTGAGCCCTAGTATACTAGATCATGCAGACCTAGAAGATATATGGATAGAAGAGCCCACAGATACCCCCATCAAAGACTTATTGTCCGTTGCTTCCGTTAAAATATTACAGTCCGATAACTTTTTGCATTTTGTCATCAAATTTCCAATAATTAAGTCGTCGTGTATTAAAATTACTGTTTTCCCCGTGTCCCATCATGACACGATGCTCAGGCTGGAGGACAAAATAATAGCTGATTGCAATGGAGCAATTCGCACGGTCAACAATTGCTCCACAACACCTGGAGCCACATTTTGCCAGTTGGCGTTAAGAAGGTCGTGCGCGCAAGAGCTCCACGTTGGAGGCATAGCGCACTGTGACATCCAGCACAGCGATCTACATCCAATTACTCACGTAGATGAAGGCATTATAATTGTAAACGATCGTCCGGCACGTGTGAGTGTGGATAATGGCACTTACATCCATGTACGAGGCACACATCTCATTACCTTTACTGAGAGTGCCATGGTTAATGAAACCCGATATGTCAACAATGACAGGGCCCAGAAGAGGGTCCCAGGAGTAGCCAGCTCGCCCTCCCTGAATATTACTATGGAGCACAACATCCTCAGTCTTCCGTACCTTCACCGCTTGAGTGAGCGTAATCTGGAACACATCAAGAGAGTAGGGGAGAATATCAACGACTATCATTCACATCAGATAGTACTGGTGGCAGGAGCAATATGCTGCGCGTTGATCTGCGTCGGTTTCACCTATCGGCGAGTCATCCAGGCCAGGAGAGCTACGGCCCAGATAGCAGATATGATCGCCCAAATAGGGTCGGCCGAGGGCGGCCTTAATCCTGAGGGGGGAGTAGTTAACTAAGTTAACCGGGCGAAGGCAATGACCGATCGCCCGAAAGCTCGCTCCGGCCAAATTGCTGACACAGCGTCTGGCCGGAAGCTCTTGCATAGCCGGCAAGCACTACCCATTGGAGTGGCCGCTATGAGTCCCTTTTTATGTTAGCTTTAAGTTCAGTTCAATTTTGATATTTAACGAATAAAGAGCACAAGCTCGTTCAATATAACTCCGGCAACCGCCGTTAACCATTTTATTATTTACAAACTGACTGAGTCTCTAGGCCAGCAGGTTAAGAAGGGCAGTCACCCTTCCAACATAATCCTCCTAATTCATCATTGGGACACCTTCGGCCAGCCGGCCAACAATCAACAGTGGACCTGTCGTCCGCCAGAGAAGAAGAAGAGAAGTCGCCGAGTACTGACGGCGATTCACCATTAACCGGATAAATAATTATATTAATTGGCGCCCACGTTAAATTACCCATCTAAGTCGGGAAATCATGTAAGTGAGCACTTCTGTTCCAAAAAATTTTTCCGGCATCTGCATTGGTAAAATATTTAAATACGCTATATTTTCTGCAGCTCTGTATTAGAGTTTCGTGTTAACATTTTTATAAATAAACATACTCACTAATTGGCTGACAATTTTATTGGTGTAATCACATGTGATATTATTTGTGTTTTTCATTGTTTGCATTTTTAAAAAAAATTCTTTCAATAAATATCTTGGTGCCCAATATTATCGCCAATATAACTACCAGATTACATATTTAATACTCAGTCTAGACGCAAAGGCGCCGCCGGGAAATACATTTATTAATTGTGCATTTATTGATATATTTTTATTGGCGACGGATACTGTCTCATTTAAATTTGTGCATTTAATTTACCCCTTATATGTAGTCATCTTTTTGCTTACACCTAAATTCTTTGTGTTAGCTTGGCAACAGTCTTGGGTTTGTTTTTGTTTCCATCACTTACCCACTCCACTACGACACTCGAACTCGACACCGCGACGTTTGTATTCCGATTTTGTTTAGCTTCGCTTCTTTGTCTTTCAGAGCGGCAGCTTAGCCACCACGGATCTTTACTGTGCCAATTTTTGTTGTTTATATTTTTGTTTGCCATAGCGGAGACCCGGTCCCCGTGATCCCCCTCTCCTTGTCACTGCTTGGCGAGGCAACAGCTCAATTTCCAACGAGCTCTCGTCCATCGTTACCAAGCGGCATCTCAGCCCCCGCGGCCCCCTCGCTATATCCGTGGGCAAGACCGCTTGAGCATGCATTAAATCGCTGGGCCGATTTAGCTTGCACGGCTCCATATGAGCAACCCATTCCAACAATATAGGAACAGCAACCAGATCCCCAGTGACTCTGAATTAGAGACTGAAGGGCCGGCAAAAACTTCTACACCGAAAAGTGTAATCGTCGGCACTCCAGAAACATGGCATTAAAGGCGGTAGTAGACGCTGCCGTCAACCATGCCCTACAGGACAGCCAGCGCAGGGAGAATGAGTTGCGCCAGACTATCCAACAACTGGCCAACCAAGTGGCGGCGATGCAGGTCGCACCTGCCCCAACAGTAGCTCCTCAGATTAAAGTTTATACACCCATAGACATTAATAACACCGTCATTTGTAATGAGCCACTAGACGCCGTCAGTTCAATTTTGATATTTAACGAATAAAGAGCACAAGCTCGTTCAATATAACTCCGGCAACCGCCGTTAACCATTTTATTATTTACAAACTGACTGAGTCTCTAGGCCAGCAGGTTAAGAAGGGCAGTCACCCTTTCAACATAATCCTCCTAATTCATCATTGGGACACCTTCGGCCAGCCGGCCAACAATCAACAGTGGACCTGTCGTCCGCCAAAGAAGAAGAAGAGAAGTCGCCGAGTACTGACGGCGATTCACCATTAACCGGATAAATAATTATATTAATTTGTACATAATGGGACCATGTGGAACGCCAGCTCGAGCAGTTCTAATGCTTGACCTTTCCCCTCTTACATCGACCATAAAACTCCGATCAAGCAAGTATGACGTAGACGAGGAAAATAGAGGAACTATATTGCTTACTTTCAAAAGCATTTAAAATGTGTTGAACGACTCTAATCCTAATATCCTCTCGAATATTTTAGAGAAAGTGTGCTTTGGTATCATCGTTATCACAGCACACTTTCATTGGGATGGAAAGTGGTGGAGACGTAGCATTGAATTGTAGAGGAGGACAAGGAAGAGGCTTCCCTTTTTAGGCAAAGTCTTGGCAATTCTGCTATCAATGCCATCGAATCCAGGCGCCTTACTGGGATGTAACTTACGGATATGAAGGCAGACTTCTTCTGGGCTAATATGTTGGATCGGTAGTGCATCCGGAGAAGGAGCATTAAAAAAGATCAGTGTTTTTTTTAACATCCTCGGGACTCGCGAGATTAAATGGCTGAAAGCGTTTCTCTAGTTCGTCCGCAAAAGCTAGATAAATCTCTGAGTCAGATCTGCACCATGTGTCGTCAGCTTTTTTTATGGGTATCTTTCGAAAAGGCTATCGTTTCATATTTCGTGTACGATTTGGTGAGATCCGCGTTGAGAAGCATTTCATCAAAATATTCGCGCTTGGTTGGGTACAGTAGTTTAATATCATTTTCGCCATCTTCATATATCTGCGACGTACGGATTATTTCAACCTATGGTGGATTGAAAGTGTATGAAACTTGTCCAGAGGTTGAGGACTCGGCAGCAATATGGATATTCCGAATAAACATCTCCACAGCGTCGTTGACGTCCTCAGGCGAGCTTAACACCATATTGAGGTTAACAAGCCGGTTAACTGCTGCTTGAAAGCGAGGAAGGCTTGCATTTCGAGGAAGGATGCGAGGCCTGGAGGAAATGTTTTGCGCAACGACTCTGAACTTGATGATCAATGGGATGTGATCAGAGCTAAGCTCAAGACTTTCTGTAATGGAAAGACACTCAGACCGTATCCCGCCGTATACAGCAAAGTCAATGGCTGTTGGTGTACTTCGGCTATATGGATAATGCGTAGGCCCTCCGGTTTCACGGACCTGGACATTGGATCTATGAACAAGGTCTGCGAGAGCTCTTCCGCGGGTGGTTGAGTTTCGAGACCCCCACAAACGGTGGTGAGCATTCCAGTCCCCTGCGATTATGAAATTTGATCCCAGATAGTCAAAGAGCTTTTCGAAGTCGTCAGCAGAGCATTGAAAGTTTGGTGGACAATATATAGACGCAATAGCTGTCTCGCCAAGGTCGGTTTTGACTTTGACTGAGACACATTGAACATTTTGACTTTGTAGACTATATAACTGGTAACACAGGATTTTATTATAATTGCAGATCCACCGCGTTTTCTATCGGCAGGATGAGTTGCTTGATAAATATCGTACCCGTGCAATTTGTAGTATGACCTTGAGCAAAAGTGTGTTTCACTAACCAGCATAATATCAATATTATGACTATGCACAAAGAGCTCCAGCTCAAGGCCTTTGTTGGCAAGTCCGTCGGCAATCCACACACCAATGTAAAGGCCGATTTGACTTATGGTTGTGTTACATTAACTGGGAGAGATCCAGCTAATGATTGAGCTGTTCCTGGAGTATTTTGGGGTAACAGTCTTGTGACAAGTCCCATCATCGACACCATCATTTGGAATAACTTGTCGATCTGAGCAACAAGGACCGACTTTCTTTCGCTGGATTACAGGAATATTTACTCTTGACGCTGCCATTGCTGGTCGTTGATCAATTGCTGCGGGTTGCGTCGGTGTTGTTGACGGAGAGACTGCTGCTGGTGATCCGGCTGTTGTTGTTGTTGAGGAGCCAATTGTTGCTAAGCTCAAAACTTTCTGTAATGGAAAGACACTCAGACCATATCCCGCCGTAGACAGCAAAGTCAATGGCTGTTGGTGTTGTTCGGCTGTATGGATAATGCGTAGGCCCTCCGGTTGCAAGTACCTGGACATTGGATCATTGAACAAGGTCTGCGAGAGCTCTTTCGCGGGTGGTTGAGTTTCGAGACCCTTTCAAACGGTGGTGAGCATTCCACTCCCCTGCGTTTATGAAATTTGATCCCAGATCGTCAAAAAAAAAGTTTGGTGGACAATATATAGACGCAATAGCTGTCTCGCCAAGGTCGGTTTTGACTTTGACTGAGACACATTGAACATTTTGACTTTGTAGACTATAGAACTGGTAACATTGTAGACAGGATTTGATTATAATTGCAGAGCCACCGCGTTTTCTATCGGCAGGATGAGTTGCTTGATAAATATTTGTAGTATGACCTTGAGCAAAAGTGTGTTTCACTAACCAGCATAATATCAATATTATGACTATGCAAGTTAAACACGAGTGACTTCAGTATTTAAAAAAATATAAATTTTAGGACACTTGGTCCGTATTTATTTGCACAAAAATTGGAACTAAAATATTTTTTAAGGAAATTGCCATATTTATACCCAATAACTTTGTCTCTGCCTCTGCCAACGTCGGAGCTTTGCCGTTGTCGTCGCTGCAGCGGGAAGTGGTTCAGACGCTGCAGTCAGCACTTTTTGGGAGCTATTGACCGAAGCCGGGAAGTTGCCCTTGCACTTGTGCTTGCTGGTGCAATACCGGATGCGCGTGGCCAACTTCGGTTGCGAATTCGTTTTGTGTTAACTCTTCCACCTTTAAAAGCGAGTGTCCACGCTCGATGCGGTCATTGATCTCGTTATCAGAAACTATTTTGTTGATGTGCAGTATTTTGACCCTTTTAATCAAGAAGCGGCTAGCTAGTGCAGTTAGTCCGATGATTATTATGGAACTTATTAGAAAATCGGCTGTATGCGATGTTGTTTTTAACAGTTCCAAGATCTTGGTATTGTTGATGTTCAGTTCTTCTACCAATTCTAATGATAGCTTTTCTTCTATCTTTTTAATGGTCATCTCAGTTTGGTGAATTGCTGGCATCGGGTAATAGTGTACCGTGTCTTTGTTGGTGAAGGTCTGTCCATCAATATTAATTGTGGAATTGCTGAAGTTAATAACAAAGGTTCCGTTGAGACTTGTGGATGTCCCATTTATTTGTACGTTGCCGGAGAATTTGTTGAGTAGAATGACTCCAGGTGCGATTTCGTCAATAACTGGAATGTGTTGGTTGTTGATTCGAGTGCAGGTGGCAGGACGACTTTTTAATAAATTTGGTAGGCAAGAGGAATTACTTATGTCTATCATATTTCTATGTTTACAAATGGTTATCTCATTATAATTATTACATTTGGACATTTTTGCAAAAAGTTTTCCTTTACATTTGATTACATTTTCGCTTTGAATTTTATTAACATATTGACCAATTTTTATTGGTTTGATTAAAAGTTCTTCACAATAGTTGTTGTCGGTTATAGGAATTTTAATGATATAAATAAGTGTTGGCCCATTGCTTGCTACGCTTACTTCTGCTATTTTCATGGCTTCTTCAAAATTAGTGTATGGCAACTGGTCTTGATTAAGTGTTTTTATAACTTCATTTACCTCTTTATATCCTAATATCTGGGTGTTACTAATATCTGCTTTTGCCCATTGTATTGCGTGGTTTAAGTTGACAATTTCTTCTTTAAGCATTTTAATTTGAAACATTAATATTATGCTAGTGTCTCTTTGAGGATCTCCTCCGTATTTTAAGCTGTTTATAAGATTTGCATTGGCCTGGGTGATATTATTTATTTTTTCTACGATAAGTCTGTTTAGAATAACTTGATTGTTGTTGTTAGTTAATGCTGAATTTATTTTTTCGAAATCTCTAATGTCGGGGGATCCAACTAACCATTTCCAGGCGCTCCCTAATAAATCTATATGTCTTTTCCTTCTACTCTTAATCTTGAGGTTTTTAATTAAAATTTTTTGAAATTCTAATTTCTTCGGTTATAAATGGCAATATTGGGTCGTATGTTTATACCCGTTACTCGTAGAGTAAAAGGGTATATTGTATTCGTGCAAAAGTATGTAACAGGTAAAAGGAAGCGTTTCCGACCCTATAAATTATATATATTCTTGTTCAGGATCACTAGCCGAGTCGATCTAGCCATGTCCGTCTGTCCGTCTGTCCGTCTGTCTGTCCGTCTGTCTGTCTGTCTGTCCGTATGAACGCTGAGATCTCGGAAACTATAAAAGCTAAAAGATTGGCATTTTGCATGTAGATTTTAGGAGTTCCTACGCAGCGCAAGTTTGTTTCAAAATAGTGCCACGCCCCCTCTGACGCCCACAAGTCACAAGCTGTGGCCATAGTTTTGATGCTAATATCTGCTTTTGCCCAATGTATTGCGTGGCTTACGTTGACAATTTCTTCTCTTAGCATTTTAATTTGAAACATTAATATTGTGCTAGTGTCTCTTTGAGGATCTCCTCCGTATTTTAAGCTGTTTATAAGATTTGCATTGGCCTGGGTGATATTATTTTTTTTTTCTACGATAAGTCTGTTTAGAATAACTTGATTGTTGTTGTTAGTTAATGCTGAATTTATTTTTTCTTGAACTATTTCGAAATCTCTACTGTCGGGAGATCCAGCTAACCATTTCCAGGTGCTGCCTAATAAATCTATATGTCTTTTCCTTCTACTCTTAATCTTGAGGTTTTTAATTAAATTTTTTGAAATTCTAATTTCTTCGGTTATAAATGGCAATATTGGGTCGTATGTTTTTAATTTATAGTTAGCAGTGTAATTAATTTTTTCAAGTGTTTCTTCGTATTTTTCTAAGTCAATAATATGAATTAATCTTAAGGTTCCCGTTTGAACCTTTGCCAGTCCGGTAATTAGAGTCACGATATTGGATTTCGTGTAGTCAGTTATTTGTACGTCAGCAGCGCACGCAGTGAAAAGGGTTCTGTAAATGTGATTTAATTTCGAATAAGTTGTTTATGAATAATTCTTCCAGTTTCTGTTAGTACTATGGTGTTTCTGTCTTCTTTCACGGTTTCTTTTTTATATCTTGCGGATAGTTTTGTACCTAATCTTTTATTATTTTGAACATATATCTCGTCTCCTGAGGAATATTTTTTTATTTGATCTCTACTTTTGTTATGGTATGTTAGGTCTTTTTCCTGAGTGGTTGTAATTCTCTCTGTAATTTTTTTTCTCTCTGTTTGTTGTAGTTTAGGGTTAAGTGCTACCTTTCTTCCAAAAAATAAGTCAACTGGTTTTCTGTTAGTGGTTGAGTGTATTGAATAATTATATTTGACAACTGATCTGTCTATAAGATCTTTTAACGAAGCGTGTACTTTGTCGGCCTTTTGGCACCGAATAATTTCTGACAGTGTTGAATGGAAACGTTCGATTTGGCCGTTTGCTGAACTGTTATATGGAGGTGTTTTGTAAACTTCGATATTAAATTGATCTTGTAGCATCCTGTAGCGCTGGTAGTCAAATGGGAACGGATCGTAGCTGGCGTCATCTGTGGGATGGTTGCCGAACTAGGGTTAGGGGTAAGAGAAAGCGTAATAGGTCAACAGGGCGAAATGTCAGTTGATTTCTGCTGAGAGCGTTTGCCATTTTGGCTGTTAAGGGGTTTGCCGCCAGCGGCAAGCGGCATCAGCGTTCTTTTCTATTTGAACCTTCCACCGATCAAGAGGTGAATCGGCAAAGTCAGTGTGCTAACAGTGGAAAAAGTCTTGAGCTGTGTGAGCCTATATAGGGAAGATTGTCAAAGGGAAAAGACAACCAAATTTAATAATTTCGGCCGAGTCCTATTATTGAGGGTGAGTTTAAAATAAATGGAAGAAAATCAACGGGTTCGTTCGGTAGCATTTTATGTGATTTATAGGCTCGGCGATCAAAAACCAGAATTTACGATATTCAATACCGGCGGGAACACTTTAAACTGCAAGCAGCTGAGGCAGAAGTTCTCATTAATATTCTATTTCGGAGAGGGCGACCAGTTGCTGCCAGACTTACGATCGGCGCGGAACTACGAGAGAATCGCGGGATGAAAAGGGTGTAAAAGTGCTTAAATGTCTTAAGGCCGAAAGGGAAGTAAAACCCATAGCAAAAGGAAAAAATAACCCAGCCGAAAACGCCATTTAACCTCACATCAAATTGCCGTGAAAAAGGAACAAAAAAAGAGAACGAAGAAATAAGAGTGATTGAAAAAGAGAAGATGTCAGAATAGAATAGTTTTTTATTATTAATCCTAAGCAAATTTTTTTTATATGTTATTTTAAAGTGTAATTTTTGGGAATTGGTTAAAGTGTTTGAGACTCGTTGTGCTGCCAAAACTCCGGCATTGTGTTCCCTCTTTCATAGAGAAAAAAAATCAAAATTTAAAGAAAAAATTGTATGGCCTCTTACCCCCAGGGAAAAAATTAAAAAAAAGGAAATTTGAAAATGAGAAAGTGAAAGCCTCATGTGTCCCCAAAACAAAAAAAAAATACCCTTTTCTCCTTTCGCAGCATTTTCAGCCGACTTCGAAAAAAGCGCTTTCTTCGAGGACGCCTCTGGAAATTGGAATTGGTAAGCGTTAAAAAAAATATAAAAAAAATATAATTTTGGGTGATGGGCAATTTCAAGTTTTTTTAAAGTTTATTATGTGGTGAGAGTAATTTCCCAAATTTAAATTTTCCCATAAACATAACCGCCATTACCATATGGCCCAAGAATAAGAGGCAAAGTCAATTGCAAAATTGGGTGCCAATACCGTAGCTTTGAACAGCAAAAACCTACTCAACGCCAATATCGTAAATCGCTTTGCGTTTGCGCTCATGTTTTGAAATAGTATGCAAGTGGGAACGGCAACATGTCAACGTAACATAACGTAATCGAAAGTTAAAAAACAACCCCATGAAAAAAAGTCATTTATATTTGTCCTTCTTTTAAATTTAAAGTAAATGTAAACATAATTGGCATGCCGTCCTTAAGATATATATTTTCGAAATCTATTTATTGCACCTATCCCTATTTATAAGAATTACCTATTATATTTATTATATTTATACTATTTATTATATATTATCGCCATTTATTTTTCTAATGATATTTATACCTATATATTGTTTTTATATTGTTCTTTATATTTCATGTTAGTCTCGGTTAGGGTTTTCAGCAGCATTGATTTGTTTAAGCTTTTAATTTGTTAGTTAATAAAAGATGTTTATAATGTCGTAAATTTGTGTGTTTGTCCTCGGCGGACATGAGACCCCCGTGAAGCCGCAACCGCGAAGGGGCCGTTCTAGGTAAAAGAAAGTGGTTATGGAACGGCCAATGGAGGGTGGGCTGATTGCCGCCTCTTTGACAGCTGAGGTGGAAAAGCGGTAGGCTCGATCGCAGACGTAGAGGGCCTTACGCCCGACAATAGCCCAAGTAGTAGTAGTGTTTTCTCTTCCCGGCCTTAGTTTGGTTTGTCTTTGCACGCAATCTGAGTTCTGATAATAATCAAATAGGCAATGACGGGTTAAAGCAAAGATCCACCCCACTAGCCGACGAGCCAAAGCCGATTAATATTTTTGCGTGCGCTTTGACCTGTCCGTAACACCCAGCCTGAATCTTTTGTTTATGGATGTTCGTTACATTTATAAATAATTAGTTGTTAGTATGATTATTATAATTATTCTGGCGCCCATACGTGTGGCTGAATTTTTTTCAGTCTACCACCCACACACTACTACACCCATCCACATTTTTTTTAAAAAATACAAATTCACTTTAAAGTTATAGAAATTTCGTTCCGACGCATTTTTTATACTTGTCCGCATTCATTTTTGTTGTTGCAAAAGCACAATCAGGCGCTTGGAAAACGATTGCCAGAATTACTAGTAATTAGGAATCGGCCACGACTGACGATATGCAAAAACATTTTTTTTACTCTTCATTCAGTTTTCTTTGATTTGAGTACCTTAACTTTAACATTCAGCCGCATAGGATTTATAGGCTTGCAGTTATTATTAACAGCTCGCCTAGCCACGTCTGATGTCAAACACAGGGTATTCATTCCGTCGTATGTTGTTAAAGATCAGTTCACAGTCAAACGCTTTGGATGCACTTAGAGAAATTCTTTGAAAAGAAATTAAGTGCCCACGTTATAAGACTAGCGGATAGGATCAGTGCATAAGGGCATATGGGCGAAATCGTTTGGAACGCAGTCTGAGCGGACCGCTCGCTGACCACGATTTGCATTTAGCTTTGTGTTGTTGCTGTTGCTTGTTTAGAGATAAGCGAAGCCCATACGCATGCCCAGTAATGTATTTTTTTTGTTTTTTTCGAATTCTCTTTACACTTGTTCGATCGACGTCTGAAATTTGGTTTTCGCAGGGGAATTAGTCACGCTAGAGGCAAACGATTTTTGTCTGAGAAATTTTATTTGTTTGGTGAGCATTATTTTTGTTTTCCGTGACTTTGTTCGTTTCTTACGCATACATTCACTTACATGCATGTAATATTCATGCTGAGCGATAAGCAGTGAACCAGCTGGCTTTGCGATAGAGGTCGTTGAACTCTTCTAATAAGAATTCGAGTCAAAGGAAGGTAGCAAATTTATTGTATTTGATTTGGTGATTTTTAAGAAAAAGAATAAATTATAGTTTTAATATTTATTTAATAATTGCCTTTTCTTAGTCGGATATTTTGTTGTGTCAAATATATTAATGATTAGTTAAATTATTTTTTTTTGTCTTTATATTTCAATTCTTAATATATTTTTTTGTAATTGCGGTTTGTTAGTAGGATTTAATTTTTGTGTGGAATACATTATTGATTAATTTTCTTACTATTCATTGTGTTTATAATTCATTTTTTTTATATATTTTTTTGTAATTGTCTTCTATTAGTAGTATATCTTTTTTTTGTAAGTCAGGTATATTATATTGATTAATTATTTTTTTTAATTACCTTTTATTGAGATAGAAAAATGGCTGATGAGGCAAATGATAGTACTCCAACACCACCAGAATGCGTACTGTGTGGAAAAGCACTAACAGTTGCAACAGTTTTTAGAACCAAATGCTTGCACGAATTTCACAAATCATGCATAGCAATTTATTCTAAAAAGAAACCAACTTGTCCCACCTGTAGTACTGTCTGCTTTGAGAAGCCTGCTACGCCCAACACTAGGTCGCAGGGTAAAGTTAATCTCGACAGTCCAGGAACTTCAGCTGGCTTAAATCAGTCGGTTCGTCAGCAGTCGGATTCAAACGCAGGGCAAACTGATTTCATAAGAAATGCCATATCAGAGGCCGTCCGAGGAATGCAAAGCGAATTAATGGCCCAACTATCAAGGGAGATGGGACAGCTAATTCGATCAGCTATAACAGCTCAGTTACAACCAATTAGTGAACAGCTATCTCAGCGCGGTAGTCTTCCTCCCAGTGGCCAACCAACGCCCAGTATTCTTCCGGAGATAAACTTAGACACTTCTCTAGGTTTTGTGGGCAGCCACGGTCCTGGACCAGGGTCACAGCGAAGTTTTGTCTCTGATTTAGCACAAAGGCCAGATAAGGTTGCGCATATCATGAATGGTTGGAAGATTCGTTTTAGCGGAAATCCAGATGGTCTTAGTGTCGACAATTTTATATACAGGGTGGAAGCTCTCACTCGTCAGACACTTGAAGGGAATTTTACCATTTTGTGCAGTAATGCTAGCATGCTTTTTGAAGGCAAAGCCAGAGATTTTTATTGGCGGTTCCATAAAACATCTCCAATATTGGAATGGGATCTGCTTTGTCGAGCTTTTAGGAAGCAATTTAGAGACACCCGTACTGATGTTGACATTAGGGAAGCTATTCGTGATCGTAAGCAAAAAGAAAAGGAGACTTTCGACAGCTTTCACGACGCAATTATGCAGATGATGGACGGATTGGCGGTGCCTTTAGAGGAGTTCACAGTGGTCGATATTCTGAAGAGAAATTTGAGACCAGAAATAAGGCATGAGTTACTAAATGTAACCATACATTCTGTGGATCATTTGAGAGAAGTTTGCCGTCGTCGTGAGAGTTTCCTAGACGATGTTAGGAAAAATCAAGGGTATCAGAAGGTTGTTCCTTTTCGGAGACAGGTGGCTGAGCTGGTAGAAGAAGAGGATCTCGATGAGCGTGTCATGTTTTCAGATGATGATGAATGCGAAGTTGGTGCCTTGGCTTTAATTTGCTGGAATTGTCATAAGGAGGGCCATCGCCACCAAGATTGTCGCGAAAAGAAAAGAATTTTCTGTTGGGGTTGTGGGGCTAAAAATATTCTGAAAACTCACTGTGCTCGTTGCCAAAAAAACGTAAAGCAGGGCACACAGTATCATCAGCAACTGGGTGCTCAGAAAAACAAAGCCACGAACACCGAGCTGAGCCAGTAGAATCTTCATCGTCAACACTTAAAGAAAATAACACAGATATGTCAGGCGAGGAGAGAATTCATCCGAATTTTTGGCCTCAACTTGCTAAGCAGCAGCTTCTCAATAATACTTCTAAGGCTCCATGCAGATCCATATCAAGGCATACAAAACGCATGCGATCTTATTGGAAATCGGTAAAAACAGTAAATACAATTCGGTTTAAAGGAAATGATAAGCGACCCTATGCTGAGGTTCGACTTTTAGATAGGATAGTCATAGGACTTTTGGATACAGGGGCAGCAATCAGTGTGATAGGAGGAAATTTGGCAAAACAAATAATTCAAAGTAGACATCCATTCAAACCAGTCGCTACAGCAGCTTGCACAGCTGATGGCAAAAGACAAGAAGTCGTTGGGCGTTTTCGTACTCCAGTCCAATACAAGGGTGTTGTCAAAGATTTGGATCTCAACATAATACCATCGTTGAGCCAAGACCTCTATTTAGGGATTGACTTTTGGTCCAGGTTTGGGCTGTTACCGTCTGCAATGCAAATTAGCGAAATCGCGTCCGATTCACACGAGCTATCGGACGAGCAGAATTCGGTTTTGGAAAAAGTAATTGCTAAGTTTCCCTCATTTGCTGTATCAGGATTAGGAAAAACAACGCTAATCTCACATTCAATAGATACAGGAGATGCTAAGCCGGTAAAACAGCGGCATTTCCCGGTGTCCCCAGCCATTGAAAAATTGTTGTATGCTGAGATAGACCGAATGCTTAAACTCGGAGTTATAGAGGAATCGGATAGTCCTTGGTCGTCTCCTGTGGTGTTAGTGCAGAAGCCTGGAAAAGTGAGACTCTGTCTCGACAGCAGAAAAGTCAACGTAGCCACTAAGAGAGATGCATATCCACTTCCACAGATTGATGGTATATTAGGTAGACTTCCCAAAGCAGTATTTATTTCAAGTTTAGATTTAAAAGATGCTTATTGGCAGATTCCTTTGGAGCCAAGTTCTCGCGAAAAGACTGCTTTTACGATTCCTGGGAAGCCACTCTACCAGTACAAAGTAATGCCCTTCGGTTTGACTAATGCGTCCCAAACAATGACCCGGCTCATGGATAAAGTGATTCCAGCGTCATTGAGAAATGAAGTATTCGTGTACTTGGATGACCTGTTGGTGGTATCTGATACATTCGAAGGCCATATGACGGTTTTAGGTTTGGTTGCTGATCAAATACGCGCCGCGGGTTTAACTCTTAACGTTGGCAAAAGCAAATTTTGCATGAAATCAGTAAAGTACTTGGGCCATATTGTTGGAGAAGGTGTCATTCGCACAGACCCCGAAAAGATTTCGGCTATGAAGGATTTTCCTTTGCCAAAATCTTTAAAAGCACTTCGGAGTTTTCTGGGTATGGTGGGGTGGTATCGAAAGTTTATAAACAATTTCGCTTCTGTTGCAGCTCCACTCACAGATCTTCTAAAGCCAAAGAAAAAGTTTGTGATGACCCCTGAAGGCAAAGAATCTTTCGAAGCGCTGAAAGACATGCTTTGCTCAGCGCCCGTGCTTCGAAGTCCTGATTTCTCTAGACCTTTCTTTGTTCAGTGTGATGCAAGTAAATCTGGTGTCGGTGGTGTCCTTGTTCAGAAAACCGACGAAGGCGATGAGTTTCCTATCGCATTCGTTTCCAAGAAGTTGAATAAGGCCCAAAAAGATTACTCGGTGACTGAACAAGAATGTTTGGCGGCCATTGTGTGCATTAAAAGGTTTCGGGCCTATATAGAAGGCCATGAATTCACCGTGATTACAGATCACGCGTCTTTAAAATGGCTCATGTCCCAAACGGATCTGCACAGTCGTCTAGCGCGGTGGTCACTAAAATTACAAGGTTTTAACTTTAAAATTGAACATCGAAGTGGTAGGCTAAATGTGGTTCCCGATGCTTTGTCGCGTGTGAATGAGGAAGAACTAGCAGTAATAGATGCTAACCACGGTTTGATGGTCGATTGCCAGGATTCAGCTTTTAAGTCTGGTGAATATTTAGAATTGCAGGAAAAGATTATTGCAAACAGTGAGAAATTTCCAGATTTAAGGGTTGATGATGGACTTTTGTATCGCAGAACTGATCATGCGACGGGAGATTTGTTGCACGATACCTTTGCGTGGAAGTTGTGGATTCCAAGCGAATTGGTACCTGAGGTGTTAAAAAAGGCTCATGATGACCCGCTAGCGTCTCATGGAGGAGTGCACAAGACTTTAGAACGGATTCGCAGATATTATTTCTGGCCAGGATTGGTGACAGATGTCAAAGAATATATAGGTAGTTGTGACATCTGCAGAAAGACAAAAGCACCAAATCAAGTACAAAGGCCACCAATAGGAATCGCTCCCGAATCGCAGAGATTTTTCCAGCGACTCTACATTGATTTCCTCGGCCCATATCCTCGATCGCGGTCTGGAAATGTGGGGATTTTTATAGTTTTGGACCACTATTCAAAGTTTGTCTTTTTGAAAGCCGAGAAGAAAATGACTGCTGATGTGGTTGTTAAGTACTTGCAGCAAGAATTGTTTCACACTTTTGGGGTGCCTGAAACGATTGTGTCGGATAATGGCTCCCAGTTTAAGTCCGAGCCATTCCATAGGTTGCTGAATCAGTACAAAATTTCCCATAGCTTGACCGCTGTGTATGCTCCGCAGGCAAATGCCTCTGAGCGAGTAAACAGGTCAGTGATAGCCGCAATACGGTCATATATCCGAGAAGACCAGAAAGATTGGGACGAATATCTGAGCAGTATTTGCTGTGCTTTGCGTTCATCTATACATTCGGGAATTGGCGCAACACCCTATTATATGGCTTTTGGCCAGCATTTTGTTTCATCTGGCTCGACCTATAAGCTGTTGAGGGCTCTCGGAATGCTTGAGGATAGAGCAGCCAGATTCACTCAGGAAGATTCGTTGGAATTGGTGCGTTCTAAGGCTCGAGAGGTTATGCAAAAACAAAATGAAAAGAACGAACGACAGTATAACTTGCGGTCTCGGGAGGTAGTGTACCAAGAAGGTCAAGAGGTTTATCGCAAAAACTTTAGACAGAGCAATTTTTCAGGAGGCTATAGTGCGAAACTCGGTCCGTTATATCTCAAGGCTAGAATCCAGAAAAAGCTAGGAAATTCATGCTATGAACTGGAGGATTTGCAAGGTCGTTCCTTGGGCCGTTATCATGCCAAGGACTTGAAACAATAAGCAGGTTCAGCTACCAGCTTTGTTTGGATCTGTTTTGGGATGTCAAACCCCAGTCCAGATCTTGTGGGGGGAGTTTTGTAGCGCTGGTAGTCAAATGGGAACGGATCGTAGCTGGCGTCATCTGTGGGATGGTTGCCGAACTAGGGTTAGGGGTAAGAGAAAGCGTAATAGGTCAACAGGGCGAAATGTCAGTTGATTTCTGCTGAGAGCGTTTGCCATTTTGGCTGTTAAGGGGTTTGCCGCCAGCGGCAAGCGGCATCAGCGTTCTTTTCTATTTGAACCTTCCACCGATCAAGAGGTGAATCGGCAAAGTCAGTGTGCCAACAGTGGAAAAAGTCTTGAGCTGTGTGAGCCTATATAGGGAAGATTGTCAAAGGGAAAAGACAACCAAATTTAATAATTTCGGCCGAGTCCTATTATTGAGGGTGAGTTTAAAATAAATGGAAGAAAATCAACGGGTTCGTTCGGTAGCATTTTATGTGATTTATAGGCTCGGCGATCAAAAACCAGAATTTACGATATTCAATACCGGCGGGAACACTTTAAACTGCAAGCAGCTGAGGCAGAAGTTCTCATTAATATTCTATTTCGGAGAGGGCGACCAGTTGCTGCCAGACTTACGATCGGCGCGGAACTACGAGAGAATCGCGGGATGAAAAGGGTGTAAAAGTGCTTAAATGTCTTAAGGGTCTAAATTTACCCAGTCCCAGTGAAGAGAAATATCTTTTTAAAAAAATGTGGCCGAAAGGGAAGTAAAACCCATAGCAAAAGGAAAAAATAACCCAGCCGAAAACGCCATTTAACCTCACATCAAATTGCCGTGAAAAAGGAACAAAAAAAGAGAACGAAGAAATAAGAGTGATTGAAAAAGAGAAGATGTCAGAATAGAATAGTTTTTTATTATTAATCCTAAGCAAATTTTTTTTATATGTTATTTTAAAGTGTAATTTTTGGGAATTGGTTAAAGTGTTTGAGACTCGTTGTGCTGCCAAAACTCCGGCATTGTGTTCCCTCTTTCATAGAGAAAAAAATCAAAATTTAAAGAAAAAATTGTATGGCCTCTTACCCCCAGGGAAAAAATAAAAAAAGGAAATTTGAAAATGAGAAAGTGAAAGCCTCATGTGTCCCCAAAACAAAAAAAAAATACCCTTTTCTCCTTTCGCAGCATTTTCAGCCGACTTCGAAAAAAGCGCTTTCTTCGAGGACGCCTCTGGAAATTGGAATTGGTAAGCGTTAAAAAAAAAAATATAAAAAAAATATAATTTTGGGTGATGGGCAATTTCAAGTTTTTTTAAAGTTTATTATGTGGTGAGAGTAATTTCCCAAATTTAAATTTTCCCATAAACATAACCGCCATTACCATATGGCCCAAGAATAAGAGGCAAAGTCAATTGCAAAATTGGGTGCCAATACCGTAGCTTTGAACAGCAAAAACCTACTCAACGCCAATATCGTAAATCGCTTTGCGTTTGCGCTCATGTTTTGAAATAGTATGCAAGTGGGAACGGCAACATGTCAACGTAACATAACGTAATCGAAAGTTAAAAAACAACCCCATGAAAAAAAGTCATTTATATTTGTCCTTCTTTTAAATTTAAAGTAAATGTAAACATAATTGGCATGCCGTCCTTAAGATATATATTTTCGAAATCTATTTATTGCACCTATCCCTATTTATAAGAATTACCTATTATATTTATTATATTTATACTATTTATTATATATTATCGCCATTTATTTTTCTAATGATATTTATACCTATATATTGTTTTTATATTGTTCTTTATATTTCATGTTAGTCTCGGTTAGGGTTTTCAGCAGCATTGATTTGTTTAAGCTTTTAATTTGTTAGTTAATAAAAGATGTTTATAATGTCGTAAATTTGTGTGTTTGTCCTCGGCGGACATGAGACCCCCGTGAAGCCGCAACCGCGAAGGGGCCGTTCTAGGTAAAAGAAAGTGGTTATGGAACGGCCAATGGAGGGTGGGCTGATTGCCGCCTCTTTGACAGCTGAGGTGGAAAAGCGGTAGGCTCGATCGCAGACGTAGAGGGCCTTACGCCCGACAATAGCCCAAGTAGTAGTAGTGTTTTCTCTTCCCGGCCTTAGTTTGGTTTGTCTTTGCACGCAATCTGAGTTCTGATAATAATCAAATAGGCAATGACGGGTTAAAGCAAAGATCCACCCCACTAGCCGACGAGCCAAAGCCGATTAATATTTTTGCGTGCGCTTTGACCTGTCCGTAACACCCAGCCTGAATCTTTTGTTTATGGATGTTCGTTACAATCCGCATTACGGGAGCCGAACCAAGTGATTTCTCATTATCCATTACTACTATTTCTGGGATACCAAAATTGATTAACAAATCTTTTCAAGGTTCTTTTAGGTCTTGAGTTGCTCGAGATTTGACTATACTAGCCTGTGCAAATTTTGAAAATGTATTAATCACAGTCAAAACGACTTGTTTGCATGTGAGGTAAAAATCAACGTGAATAATTTGACCTGGGTATTGTGGTATTGGTGTTTTTTGTAACTCTGGTTTGTTGGGGTGTCTTTCGTATTTATGTTCCTTACAAATTTGGCATTCTTTTACAAGTTTTATTATTTTGGCCCTCATGTGTGGAAAGAAAACTTTGTTTAACAATTGTTGTTTGTTTTCATTGCTATTTCTATGTGCTCTTCTATGCTCTGTTATAATTGCATTCTCTTGATCAGTTTCGTCTTTTAAATCTTTAACTAGTCTGCTATAGAATCTGGTTTTATATTTATTGAAAAGCGGATAGATTTCCGTTAATGACGGACGGGTTGAGTCTATCTCTTAAAATTTTTGATAAGATTTCTGATTTAAAAATTGGTTCTGTAATAATGTGTCTATGGTACGTGGGAAAAACAAGTTCGAATTTATAGGAGGGTGTATTTCCTAAATATAATAGTATTTTATTTTTAAAAACATTTACTGGTTCGTCTGCCATGGGAATTAGTCTCTCAGGAGAACTAGAACTGCTGTGAATAGTGCCTGTTAGTGTGTTTACTTCCCCTCGCGTTTGAATGGGAGGTCTACTCAGAGCATCGGCAACAAAGTTTGCTTTGCCAGGTTTGTGGAGCAGTTCGTGATTGTACTCCTCTAGAATTGCTTTCCATCTCTTCATCTGATCGTTACGGCTTTTAGGGTTATTTGGGTGTGTGAGAGATTCGTGGTCTGTAAATATTTTCACTTTAGTCGGACCGTACAGAAAATTTCTAAGAGTCTGTATAGACCAAATTATAGCTAGCATTTCCTTTTTGTTAGGGGTATAACTTTCTTCTGCCTAGAAATGAACATTGTAGGTTTGTCTTCTTGGGCCAATACGGCACCAATAGCATAATCTGAAGCATCGGTAGTTAATTGAAATTCTTTATTGTAGTCTGAATATGATAACATTACCTCTTCGGAGGCGAGAGTTTGTTTTAATTTTCTAAATGCTTCCCTTGCCTCTTTGTCAAGATCAATCAGAGTTTTGCTTGAGGCATTTTTCGAGATACGGCCTCGGCGCTCTTCCCCTCTTAAAAGGGCTGTTAGGGGCTTTGCAAGCTTTGCATAATCTTTAATGAAGCGACGGTAGAACCCTGACAGTCCTAAAAAGGAACGAAGATCTTTAAGTGTCTTTGGTTCGGGGAATTCGACGATTGCTCTCACCTTTTCCGGATTTTTCTTAATACCGGCATCTGCTACTAAAAATCCTAAAAATTCAACTTCTTTCTTAAAAAATTCGCATTTATCTAACTGAATTCTCATGTTTGCGTCTTCAAGAATTTTGAATACAATTTCTATGTCTTTTAGATGATTTTCTTCGTCAATGTAGACGAAACACCTAATTCCTATATGTTCTCTAAGAATGTCATCTAGCGCTCTAGTCTGGTAAACTCATATTTGCCTTGATTTACTGAAAATGCAGTTTTTTTCTATGTCTGATATGTCTCCACTCAGACAGTGGGATTTGGTGAAATTCACTTTTAAGGTCTAAAACAGAAAAAAATGTATTTTGTCCTAGTTGTGCCAGTACATTGTTTATGTCTGGTATAGGGTATCTGTCTGGAATAGTGACCAAGTTAAGCTTCCTATAGTCAATCACCATTCTATGTTTTTTCTGTCCGGAGGCATCCATTTTTTTGGGTACAATCCATTTTGGAGAATTATACGGAGACCTTGAAGGTCTAATTACGCCGTTTTCGAGTAGCTCCTGTATTTGTTTTTCGACTTCGGGCCTAAGAGCTTCTGGGTATGGGTAGTGCCTCGAGTATATTGGACTTTCGTTTGTACTGCTTATAGTGGCTTCTACTTTGGTAGTTTATGTCAGTTTTTCGTCCGGGTCGCCAAATAAGTTTGGAAATTTTAAGCAAATAATTTCTAAATTTTCTTTTTCCGTTTTTGTTGTATGGTCTATTCGAATATCTAACTTGGTGACTTCGGGAGAAGCTTTCTGTTTTATTTTAATTTTACGTTTGTTTTTAATTGAAATGTAACCTTCCTGCATATTTATTTGAGCGTTGATTTCGCGAAGTGTATCATTTCCTATAATAGCATCGAAAGATTTTAATGAGGGTAGTAAAAAGAATTTAACAAATGTAACAAGTCAAATGGGTTGGCAATTGTGTGGCGGGTGATATGGATATCTCCGGCTACGGAGCTTACATAAAAAGATTTATTATTTTCGATTGGTTTTTTTACCAATCGCGGTTGGATATAATTTTTATTAGAGCCGGTGTCTATTAAAATTTTGATCATCTCTCCATCACCAGTTTTACATTGAAAGTAAGGTAATGAAGAGGATTTTATTCTAAAAAATAAAGGCCAGTATATTCGGTTTCCTCTGTTTCTTGTTCGAAATCTGGAATTTCCGCGTAGTATTCGGCTGCTGTCTCGTCAGTTTCTGTTAATTGGTCGGTATTTTCTAATGTCTGTTCTTGTTCAGTGTTTATGTGAAAATTTCTCTGTCTTTTATCTACCAGTCCGCTTGTCATTTGAGGTGGTGGTCGTTTTCCCTGCATTCCATTATTTGGTCTGTTCATATAATTTATTTGTCTTGTCTGTAAACTTTTATCTATATCCATAGGTTCTGGCTTAGGCTGAGGTTTTGGAGCCAATGGACGTGGTGGTTGTATTACCTGGGTAAGCAGAATATTGTTGTTGATGTGCACTAAATCGCATTTGCTGCTGTGCAAAATAGGGTGTCGTTTTCGGGGTCTGTGGAACGTGAGCTAAATGTGGGATAAATGGTTGTCTAGCTGCGTTAAATGGTTGCTGTGCGAATTTTTTTGGTAAGGCAGGTCCTCTAGTAGGGCCTTCAAATTTTCTTGAATTGTTTTGATTATTATTGGCGTAATTGGTTCTGAAATTTTGATTTTCTAGTCTTTCGCAAAGTTGAAGTGCAGATGGAAGATCTGCCGGCTCTTTGGTACCTAGCAGTCTAGGCAAGTCGCCATTAAGACCTCTAATAAAAGTATCAAGCGCCTTGTCTCTGTAAGATTTGGCAAAAAGATCGATTGATTCTCTTCCCATTTCCATGCATAAAATTTTGTTCAAGATGAGTGATAAGTGAGTATAGACCTGTTGGTAGAAATCTGCTGTGGTTTGATTACCCTGTACTAACGAAGTCATCTGATATTCTAATGTCGTAACGTCTCGTTTATCAGCGTAGTGGGCTGTTAAACATTTGGAGATTGCTGTCCAGTTTAGTGGTGTGTTATATGATTATAGAACTGAGTCTGCATTACCTACTATTTTGTTTCTAATAATATTTAAAATTGAATAGTACCTGGGGGATCCTTCTGTTAATGAATATATTTTTATTATTCTCTCTACGCTCTTTCTCCAAGAGCTGAATTCTACTGCTTGGCCAGAAAATTCCCTGAGACTTTTTACTATGTCTGGGACTCTGTCAAATTCATTCATATTATTTGCATTAGCAGTATAGGTTTGATCTAGTAGCGGCACTGAATCTGGATTTAATTTTTGATATAGAATTCTCTCTACTATTTCTTGTATTAGGGCTTGCATAGTAACTAAGTTTGCTGGGACTTGGTTTATTTCAGGGGCTTGTACCCCACTATTGGGTAGCATCGCGGGCCTGATAAAATTATTAGGATTAGCCATTGTAATAAAATATTTTTTGTAAGTAAAATATAAATTCTTAAATGAATAATTTTTTAGATTTTAGATATGATTTGTTTTGTGTGTTTCTTTTGCTTTGTTTTTGCTTTTGTTGCGGCTTTTTTGCCTTTGTTTTAGCTTTTTAGGTTTTGTTTAAAGAGATTTCTTTTAGGTATGTTTCACTTTTGTGATTTCTTATTTGGTTTGTGGTTTGTAATTAAAAGTTCGCTTACAGTAAAATAAAATATATCCTGAACCGGTCAGTTGGTAGTAGTCCTTTTTGCTCCTTGCTACTGGGGTACCTTTTCCTGACACTCCCGTCCAGTTGTCTACTGCGATCGCCTGCAGTCTGATGTGAGTGAGTCCTTTTCTTGGCGGGTCGACCAGCAGTGTTGCCTTTCCTTTGGTGCGCCTTTTTTCCGGTGTTACCAGGGCAGCCTATGGGGTGCACTTGCAGGTGATTTTTGGAGTCGCGACTTATTTTTCGGATCGGTGGAACCCGGGCAGCCTATGGGGTGCTCTTACGAGAGTTCCTTTGATTCGATACCAAGGATATTTCCGCGGACAGGACCCTTAAACGTTGGGCGCCAGTTAAACACGAGTGACTTCAGTATTTAAAAAAATATAAATTTTAGGACACTAAATTATGTTTACAGAAATTGTCATATTTATACCCAATAACTTTGTCGCTGCCTCTGCCAACGTCGGAGCTTTGCCGTTGTCGTCGCTGCAGCGGGAAGTGGTTCAGACGCTGCAGTCAGCATTTTTTGGGAGCTATTGACCGAAGCCGGGAAGTTGCCCTTGCACTTCTGCTTGCTGGTGCAATACCGGATGCGCGTGGCCAACTTCGGTTGCGAATTCGTTTTGTGTTAACTTGCACAAAGAGCTCCAGCTCAAGGCCTTTGTTGGCAAGTCCGTCGGCGTTCCACACACCAATTTTAAGGCCGATTTGGTCCTGGTTGTGTTACATTAAATGGGAGAGATCCAGCTAATGATTGAGCTGTTTCTGGAGTATTTTGTGGTAACAGTCTTGTGAATAACTTGTCGATCTGAGCAACAAGGACCGACATTCTTTCGTTGGATTGCAGGAACATTGCTGGTCGTTGATCAATTGCTGCGGGTTGAGTCGATGTTGTTGACGGAGAGACTGCTGCTGGTGATCTGGCTGTTGCTGTTGTTGAGGAGCCAGTTGTTGCTGTGATGGCTGCTGCTGCTGTCGAGGCGGTGCTTTTTGATGCTGACTCTGTATCCTGTTTCTTCTGCTTAGTGGGGGAAACTTGTTGGAGCTGGGACTGCTAACTTGACCACGGTCAGCGTTAGCATAGGAGATAGCTGTTTGGGAACGGTTCTGCAATGGGATGTGACATTTTTCCGTCGATTAGCAATCTTTTGATATACGACACAGCCTTTCTAGCTAGCTATATGGTTTCCGCCACAGTTAACGCATTTGACAGTATGAATATCTTTTAAGCAAGCCTCCACGCCGTGTTGCTGGCCACATCTGATGCAGTTGAAGAGTTTTTGGCAATGATTTTTTGTGTGTCTAAGTGCTTGGCACCGGTGCCATTGAACAATATCATCCTTTTTGCCGACAAAGTGTCTCAATCTCATGGATGTCTTTGTTATTTGCCGCCGGTTCTAGTTAAAAAAAAAAACAGATTGACGAACTTGGTTTTGTCAAAGCGGCTTCTAGGTCTATTGACAAATCGAAATCGTGTGTCCAGCCGAGATAATTTAATATTTTCATCCGGGACGGAATGATGGACACCATGGATGATGCTATATGATCTATCTTCCTTCAACTGCCAGAAATAGTATTGTACTTTTATAAGGGTAAGGGATTTTGTTATAGCTCTGTATGCATCTGTATCTGCAGCTTTAATGGAGGGGAGTATTTGGACGGGTCAACGATCTTGTCTGTGGATCTAATAAGTCCGTTCAAGTTCTCACAATGATCAACCACAATTGGGTGTGGTTTGTGGGAGGGAATTCGTTTCTGGCTGCCAGATGGACGACTGAGATTCTTTTTGTTGTATCCGGTATTGTTGCCAACTTTGGTGTGGAGAACGTTGTTGTTGCTAGGGTTGTTGGTAGGGCTGTTGCCGTTGCTGATGTTGCTCACCTGTCTTAAGCCGGTGAAAGTACTGGCTTTTTCATAATCATTGTGGCTGACCGTATGAAGAACTTGGACGTGTCCCATGTCTGTGTCCATGTCCGACAGTTCTGAGAATCGGTTGACCGATACATTCGTTTTTGGGAAATTGCAATTTCTCAGGATTTTGGTGATTGCATAGAGTAAGAACGCTGAGCTCGGAAACTATAAAAGCTAGAAGATTGGCATTTTGCATGTAGATTTTAGGAGTTCCTACGCAGCGCAAGTTTGTTTCAAAATGGTGCCACGCCCCCTCTGACGCCCACAAGCCACAAGCTGTGGCCTCAGTTTTGATGCTATTATGAAAATTTTTATTGATATGTATTTGTTTCGTCAATACCTATCGATTGGCCTAATAAAAGTTTGCCACGCCCACTCTAACGCCCAAAACCCCTTAAACGCTTAAGCCTGGCTAGCGCACACATTTCGCCTTTCATAGCGCCATCTAACGGATGACTTTGGAACAGCTGGCCAAGGTGCTCAACAGAGTCAACGTTAATTCTCGATAAGGATTTCTATTAAAGGAAATTGCGATGGTTTTTTATTTGTCAATACCGAACTATATCCCAAGAACTATGCAAATCAAATCAAGTTATCCAAATTGTAGGCCTGAGTCAAACAATGGCGTATGTGTGTATGTATGTAAGCATTGCACTCAAAAACATAAACATAAACACAGCTGTTGGTGCAGGACAAAAGCTGCCTGCGCTAAAGAAGCGCTGGTGCTGATGCTCGTGCTGTAAAGCTGCCAGCTCTAAGAGATCGCCGAATTCAAATTGATAATTTGAACTGAGTAACGGGTATCTAATAGTCGAGGCACTCGACTATAGCGTTCTCACTTGTCTTATCATTATACCCGTTACTCGTAGAGTAAAAGGGTATATTGTATTCGTGCAAAAGTATGTAACAGCTAGAAGGAAGCGTTTCCGACCCTATAAAGTATATATATTCTTGTTCAGGACCACTAGCCGAGTCGATCTAGCCATGTCCGTCTGTCCGTCTGTCCATCTGTCCGTCTGTCCGTCTGTCTGTCCGTCTGTCTGTCCGTATGAACGCTGAGATCTCGGAAACTATAAAAGCTAGAAGATTGGCATTTTGCATGCAGATTCTAGGAGTTCCTACGCAGCGCAAGTTTGTTTCAAAAAGGTGCCACGCCCCTTTAACGCCCACAATCGCTTATATACGATTTTATTTAAATATAAATTTAAATATTTCGGAAAAGTAAAAATGCAGTTTTATTGTGTTTATCAATACCTATCGAAATGTAGAAGAAATTTTTCAAATCGGACTATGTTAAAAAGTTATGCGTGATCAAAGTTTCTATCTCCATCTCCCTCGCACTCCTTTTACCTTAGTAAAGGGTATCTGATAGTCGGGGCACCCGACTATAGCGTTCTCTCTTGTTTTTTTTTGTTTATTTGGAATCAATTTTTATTATTCTTATTTTCACTTTTTTTCTATTCCACTTATTAGGAATTAAAATTTTTTGTTAATTATACCCGTTACTCGTAGAGTAAAAGGGTATATTGTATTCGTGCAAAAGTATGTAACAGGTAGAAGGAAGCGTTTCCGACCCTATAAAGTATATATATTCTTGATCAGGGTCACTAGCCGAGTCGATATAGCCATGTCCGTCTGTCCGTCTGTCCGTCTGTCCGTCTGTCTGTCCGTCTGTCTGTCTGTCCGTATGAACGCTGAGATCTCGGAAACTATAAAAGCTAGAAGATTGGCATTTTGCATGCAGATTCTAGGAGTTCCTACGCAGCGCAAGTTTGTTTCAAAAAGGTGCCACGCCCCCTTTAACGCCCACAATCGCTTATATACGATTTTAAAAATTTAAATATTTCGGAAAAGTAAAAATGCAGTTTTATTGTGTTTATCAATACCTATCGAAATGTAGAAGAAACTCTCGCACTCCCTTTACCTGAGTAACGGGTATCTTATAGTCGGGGCACCCGACTATAGCGTTCTCTCTTGTTTTTTTATTCTTTTCCTTTTCACCTTTTTCAGGTCAGGTAGGTGCCCGGTCGGCGGATGTTGCTGTGCTGAGTTGGCACGGGATGCGGGGGGGAGCGATGTGTCGGTGCCTGGCCGGCGTATGTCGCAATGCTGAGTTGACACGGGGTGCGGGGGGCGGTAGAGTCGGGCGGTTAGCCCTATACTGTTAACTTACATAATACTATTTAAGAATGTATGTGTTTAGCCAATATAAGTATGTATGTTTAATATTTCTAGTCAATTTATTACAAGAAGGCATATTTATATTAAGTTGTTTATCTGAGTAACGGGTATCTAATAGTCGAGGCACTCGACTATAGCGTTCTCTCTTGCTTTTTATTATAATAGTCAAGATATGATTTCCATCTATTTATCGCTATCCCTCTTTTCCAACTAAAATCATGTGTTAGCGGTTCGTGGTCAGTGCAGATTTTAAGCTTCTACAGTAGGGTATCCTCTAAGTGATTTTACTGCCCATGAAAGGGTTAACATTTTTTTCTTTGCCGTTTCGTATTTTGCATCGCGCAGTACCGCGCGTCTCAAAATAAACCCAAATAAGAAATTAGTTAATTGGCACTCAACGCGTTCGTAAGACCCTTGATCCCCCGTAGATTCGCCAACTCCGTCGTACCACAAGGAACCGGCAGCAGCAACCAAAAGAAGAAAGATCAGCAGCAATTAAATTTTTTACAATTAAATAAAAGCCATGTAAGTGGAGTGTTCATTGATATTTTTCGCCGAATTTTTTAAATCAGAATATTTTTCAAAAAGTAATTTTAACAATTATGAAATAAAAAAATAAATATATGATTACAAAAATATTTCAAGAGTCTCAGAAATAAACAAGGAAGGAAAGCTAACTTCGGGCGGAGCCGAAGTTGAAATACCCTTGCAGAATATTCTGTAAATTATATTCTCAAAAATTATTCATATGATGTATTCTTAACACTCATAAAAATCTCAACTTCCTAACTTTAAAAACACCAAAGTTTTGGCAATTCCAATCGTTCATTTATATGGCAGCTATAGAATATTGTCGGCTGATCCTTATGAAATTTGGTAGGTCGGATAGATTGGCCAAACATAAAACCCACAGAAAATCCCAATTTCCTAACTTAACAAACAGCAAAGTTAAGGCATTTCCGATCAATCAGTTATATGGCGGCTATAGGATATAGTCGGCCGATCCCGGCCGTTCCGACTTATATACTGCGTGCAAAGTTTCAATTCGATATCTTTAAAACTGAGAGACTAATTCGCGTAAAAACAGACAGACGGACAGAATGACGGACAGATACCCGTTACTCAGTTCAAATTATAAATTTGAATTCGGCGATCTCTTAGAGCTGGTAGCTTTACAGCACGAGCATCAGCACCAGCGCTGCTTTAGCGCAGGCAGCTTTTGTCCTGCACCAACAGCTGTGTTTATGTTTATGTGCTTGAGTGCAATGCTTACATACGCCATTGTTTGACTCAGACCTTCAATTTGGCTAACTTGAGTTGATTTGCATAGTTCTTGGGATATAGTTCGGTATTGACAAATGAAAACCATCGTAATTTCCTTTAATAAAAATCCTTATCGAGAATTAACGTTGACTCTGTTGAGCACCTTGGCCAGCTGTTCCAAAGTCATCCGTTAGATGGCGCTATGAAAGGCGAAATGTGTGCGCTAGCCAGGCTTAAGCGTTTAAGGGGTTTTGGGCGTTAGAGTGGGCGTGGCAAACTTTTATTAAGCCAATCGATAGGTATTGACGAAACAAATACATATCAATAAAAATTTTCATAATAGCATCAAAACTGAGGCCACAGCTTGTGGCGTCAGAGGGGGCGTGGCACCATTTTGAAACAAACTTGCGCTGCGTAGGAACTCCTAAAATCTACATGCAAAATGCCAATCTTCTAGCTTTTATAGTTTCCGAGATCTCAGCGTTCATACGGACAGACGGACATGGCTAGATCGACTCGGCTAGTGGTCCTGAACAAGAATATATAAGTTAACACCTAAAATTATATAAAGACCCAGACATAAGTAAGAGTAAGCATTGATTGCACAACAAATGCCCCCAATAAGTTCACACGAGCTAAGCCACGCGCGCTGAGCTTGCACCTTTCGGTCAGCGATCGTGGGAATGCAGAATAGCCAATTTCCAAAGTTGATCGAACTTGGCCAAGTGCATACAACAAAAACTATAACTTGAATGCATTGGCCAATGACAATTAAAATTGGCCAACAGCGACAGCGAAGAATAGCAGCAACCAATAATAACAAAGAACGGTAGCAGAAGCAACAACAGCGGCAGAGACGGCGGCAGCGATGGAACGACGCGTAGTCATAATGAATAATTGTTTAGCTTAATAAAAGTTAGTTCTTAATCCAACTCAATAAAGAAGTTTGATTTTTTTAAATAAAATTATAATCAATCTTTTAACTGGCGCCCGAACAGGGACCTGATTAAAAGCCGCGAAAGGATAACAAGTTCCGCGCCTCGTGAAGTTCGGAAAAGTAAAAAAAATCCCGACGTTTCGTTTGAACCTCCGCCTAATCCGTGAGAAGTGAAAAGAAAAATCCGAGACCCGGAAGTGCGAAAGTGCCGTTTAAAAATCGCCACAATATCGTCACTCCTGAAAAAAAAGGACTTGTGCCTAGTGGACTAATCAGGCCAAAATTATCGCCGTGATCCCTTTAGTATCCGTTCGGAGGGAACGTGAGTAAGGTACAGAGGAGGCCCCCTAGTAAACCCACACTCAGGAGAGATCGCTGCAGCGTGGGATAAACCGGAATCTGTCGATCCTGTCGTCACGAGAGCACGCCGAGATATGTTATTACTGTAAGAATAGTTTTAAGAAATCTATCAAAGGAAACAAATTTAAATTAAAAAATATTAAAAATACTATAAAAAAGAAATTAAGAAATTAAGCTTAAAGAAAAAATCCACAGACAAAAAGTCAAAAATTTACACAATAATCAAAGACCCACACTATATTTCTTTAATTAATAACCTTCCGAATTCTGAGTAAGCAAAATTTAAAGTTAAGCTCAACCTCTTATTGCTCATATATCCCAAATGACTGAACAAGATTTAGCAGACAGACTCGCTAATCTCGCCACACCTTCGTCAGTTAGTAACGCACAATCAACCACGCGAATCATGACCGAGAGAGACATCGAGGAAAAAATTAAAACTGTCCTAGAGGCAAACCTAAGCAGCCTAGTTAAAGAAATACTTAATCCCAATAAAGATTTTTCCAAGTACACAGACCAAACAATTAAAAGAGAATTAGCGCACAATCTTAGTGACTTAGACAAATTACCAGACATCGTGCGGACACTTAGAGATTTTTCGGGAAACAAAAGCGAATATTCTTCATGGAAAAAAAGTGTAGAAAGGGTGTTAAAAATCTATGAAATGAGAATCGGCTCACCAAAATATTATGGAATTCTTTTAGCAATCCGAAACAAAATCATCGGACAAGCCGACGCAGTACTAGAATCCTATAATACCCCCTTAGATTGGACAGCTATCTCAAAATGTCTAATAGCGCATTTTGCTGACAAACGTGACCTAAAGACTCTCGAATATCAGCTTTATGCTCTTAATCAAGGTAGCGATAGTATAGTCGATTATTATCAAGCAGTGTACCAACAGCTATCACTAATCCTAAACCAAATTGGCAACTTAGATGCCTCACAAGAAACTGTGCAATCTCTGACAGCCATGTACAGAGAAAAGGCCTTAGATACCTTTATCAGAGGCCTCAACGGCAACTTAGCACAACTACTGGCCATTAAAGAGCCACATGACTTAGGACACGCCCTACATCTGTGCAGTCTACTTGAGAATCAGAACACTAGGAATAGTCAAACACCGAAAATTTCATATTTAGGGAAAGCACCTTTACTACCTCCAAAACCCCAACAGCCATATAAGATGGCAGCCGTCAGACAAAACTTCCATCCACAACTCTATCATAACCCGAACCAAATGCAATGGGTACCAGTAACTGGAGCAACCCCAATTTCCCAGCCTAACCAATTTAAACCTTATAAACAGCCCTATACAAATCAGGCCGGTGCAGTAGCACCCTACAGCACCCCAAAACCTCCCCCAAGACCCCAACCGAAACCGGTACCTATGGAGGTCGATCAGTCAGTTCGCTCGCGTCATATAAATTACATGAACAGGCCGGCAAATAACGATTATGCAGGGAAAAGACCTCTTAGTGCTTCCAACGTTACAAACAATAACAAAATGCCACGGCAATTCCATATTCAGCCAGAGACAGAAAGCACCGCACTACAAAATTCAGAAGAAACTACACCAAGCCCAGAGCAAGAATATTATCAGTTGGTAGAATAAAATAATGTAAACGAGCTTCAGGAAGAATATGTATGGCAAAACGATACTGAGCAGCAGGAATACATAGATATGTCCGAGCTTTATTTTTTAGAATAAATCGTTCGTCATTACCTTACTTTAAAGTAACCACGGGGAACGGAAAAATCCAAAAATTTTTAATAGACACGGGCTCAAACCAAAATTATATTCAAAACCAATTAGTACAAAACCCAAAACAAAATGAGACAAATTTTTCCGTTAGCTCAGTCGGAGGTACAACTAAAATAACACAACATGCAATACTTAAGCTCCCTAAAATTTCAGATTCACCCATGAAATTTTTTTTGCTAGAAACATTAAAAACCTTTCACGGTATACTGGGCAATGACACAATGAAAAGCCTAGGAGCCATTATAGATGTGAAGAACGATACATTAATTCTCGGAAATAAACGCAAAATTAAAATTCACCAATTAGCAACACAAGCAGTAAATACCATTGGACCGCAAATCAGCCATATGACCGAGTCTCAAAAATCAATTATAAATCTCCTCGTACAAAGTCACAAAACCCTCTTTGCAGATCCTGATACAAAGCTAGCGTACACAACTAAAGTAGTAGGTGAGATCAGAACTTCGTCCGATTCCCCAGTTTATGGAAAACATTACCCATACCCAATATCTTTAAAACAGGAAGTAGAAAAACAAATAAACGAGATGCTAAAAGATGGCATTATAAGACCTTCAAGATCGCCATATAATGCACCAGTATGGGTAGTTCCGAAAAAGTCCGGTCAGTCCGAAGAAAAAAAGTACAGATTAGTAATCGATTATAGGAAACTTAATGAAGTTACTATCTCAGATCGGTATCCGATCCCTGAGATAGGCGAAATTATTGCACAACTTGGGGACAACAAGAATTTTTCGGTATTGGACCTCAAGAGTGGTTTTCACCAAATACCATTGAGAGACACGGACATAGAGAAAACAGCATTCGCTGTAAACGGCGGAAAATACGAATTTACGAGACTTCCGTTCGGTCTAAAAAATTCCCCATCCATTTTTCAAAGAGCTTTAGACGACATTCTGAGAGAGTACATAGGGAAAATTTGCTATGTATACGTAGACGACATCATAGTCTTTAGCAAAAATGAAGTAGATCACGGTCAAAATCTCGAAAAGGTATTTTCAACCCTACAAAACGCAAACATGAGAGTCCAAATAGATAAATGCCATTTTTTCAAAAACGAAGTAGATTTTTTGGGTTATACAATATCAGAAAATGGAGTTAAAACAAATACAGAAAAAATAAAAGCGATTACAAAATTTCCGGTCCCGAAAACATTAAAAGATCTTCGTTCTTTCCTGGGTTATTATAGGCGGTTTATAAAGGATTATGCAAAAATAGCAAAGCCCTTAACCATTCTCCTAAGAGGCGAAGAAGGCCGTATATCTAAGACCAAGTCAAGCAAAACGGCTATTAACCTAAGCAAAGATGCGATTACAGCGTTCGAAAAACTTAAAAATACCCTCGTCTCCAGGGATGTAACCCTTTCATATCCAGATTTCGGAAAAGAATTCCAGTTGACTACCGATGCTTCAAGCTACACAATAGGCGCAGTATTGGAACAAAATCATAGGCCAATAACGTTCATTTCACGCACCCTGTCAAAAACTGAAGAAAACTATGCAACCAACGAAAGAGAGATGCTTGCTATAGTTTGGGCTCTCCAGAGCTTAAGACATTACCTTTACGGGTATTCGAAGGTGGTAATATACACGGATCATCAACCCTTGAGCTTTTCAAATAGCGTAAATAATCATAACGCTAAACTAAAACGCTGGAGAGATCTCATTGGCGAGTATAACCACGAGATCAGGTATAAGCCCGGAGTAGCTAACGTAGTAGCGGATGCGCTATCCCGAGCCCCTGCTGAAATAAATTCAATCAGCTCCTCAGGATCAGTCCACAGCGACGAAAGCTCATCACACAACCTCATATTTTCGGTAGAAGCTCCAATCAATGTATTTAAAAATCAGATATACTTACTGACAGCTGACACTGATTCCTACAGTTTTGAAATACCATTTCCAACATATCACAGACATATAATTAAACAAAAGTCTTTCACAGAAGAAAAACTTATAGCAATTCTAGCTACCAGACTTGACCCTAAACTTATAAACGGAATCATTACATCCGAAGGAGTAATGGGAAAAATTCAAAACATTTACCCCATATATTTCAACTCGTACAAAATAAGGTTTACTCAAAACGAAATAGACGATGTAACTTAAGAATCTCAACAAAACGAAATAATTACCCTCGAACATAAAAGAGCCCATAGAGACATCCAACCAACCCCCATTCCTAATTATCCAGAAGAAATAGTTCACATTGATATTTATATTACAGAAAAACATAGAATCTTAACAGGTATTGACAAATTTTCTAAATATGCTCAAATAAAAATTTTAGAGTCAAGGGCATCTGAAGATATCAAAAATCCGTTGAGGGAAATGTTGATTGCTTTCGGTATGCCGAAATGGATAATAATGGACAACGAACGCTCATTAGGCTCAGCAGCAATCAAGTTCATGTTAGAAGATGAACTCAAAATATCAGTACACACGACTGCTCCGTATGCATCGACAAGTAACGGACAAATAGAGAGATTTCATTCAACCCTATCAGAAATCATGCGGTGCCTCAAAAAAGACAACGGGAGCCTAACATTTAAGGACTTAATTTTTAAAGCAGTTCAAGAATATAATAAATCGATCCCTTCTGTAACAAAAGAAAGCCCCATAAATATATTTTTTAGAAGCACAATCTCCAGTTCAGTAGAAGATATAGCAAAAAAACGAGAAGAAATTAAACAGAAAATCCAGAAGAAACAAACAGCCGACCTCGAATATCACAATCGAGGCAAAATACAACCAAAACTTTTTAAACCTGGCGATGTAGTCCACGTAAAAATAGATAAAAGGTTAGGAACTAAACTTACACCTAGATACAAAGCTGAGAAAGTGGCAGAAAACAAAAAGACCACTATTAAAACACAAACCGGAAAAATCATACATAAATTTAATATAAGAACATAATTTTTCAGGCTATTTCTACCAACATGTCTGGGGATAACCACAGTGCTCGACTATTCCAATTCAAAAATCATCTCATCCATTACACCCCTATCTCTCATATGAATTAAAACAGATTCATACTGATTTACGCATTCTTCAAACACAAAAAAGACAAAAAAGGGCAATAGAAGCAATAGGTACTGCATGGAAATGGCTGGCGGGATCACCAGACCACCACGATTATGAGATCTTAGAAAATAAGATAAATGAGCAATTAGAAAACAATAATAAACAAGAAGTAATTAACAGATTAATTAACCAAAAAATTAACCAACTTACTAATGTAACTAACGCAATATTGAAAGTTACCCAGAGCTCGGAAGAAATCGTAAATCAGAAAGCAAATATTTTAAAGTTTAAAATTCAATTAATAAAAGAAGAAATAGCCAATATAATATACGCAATTATATGGGCCAAATCTAACACAATTAACTCTTTTGTATTCACAAACACAGAAACCACAGTAGTGGAAGATATCTTTAAAAAGGAAAACGAATTATTTTTTAACATAGAAGAATTATTGGAATTTGCTAAAGTTAAATTAGCCACAAATGGCAACGACCTCATCTATATTATTAGCCTCCCAACTATTAAAACAGATAATTGTAGAACTTTAAAAATTAAAGCAATAAAAAAGCCCAAATAATCAATGATATAAAATACGAAAATTTGTTAGAGTGTAAGAGACAATTATTTGCAATTAAAAAACCTTGCGAATCCCATAATGATAAGACAATTTGTAATTCAGAAAATTTGTTAGATTTAAGCAATGACACTTGTGTAAACGCTCTCCTGAACCTTCAAGAACCTGAATGTAAGATGATCAACAGTCAACACATCCCAGATTTCGAGGAAATACTGCCAGGCACCATACTACTGAACAACTTCAATGGACCAGTCTCGCTAGACGAAAAACTTCTACAACTGCAAGGCTCCTTTATAATACAATACCGTAATTCAACAGTAACTATTGGCGAAACTACTTACAAATCAAAAGAGGTCAACTTAGTCGAACCAGAACCACCGTTATTCCAACTAATGGGAGAAAAGACGAAGTTAGAGGAAGTTCTCTCACTACAAATGATCAAGGAACTCAATATAAACAACACAAAAGCGCTGGAAAAACTAAGAAGCAAAACAACTATAGAATCTTCCATTAGCTACGGATCGGCCATCATTCTACTTCTACTAATAATAGGATCGATCACGGAACTCCTACGAAGACGTAAATCGACGGAAAGTACATCAGCTTCCGTGCCAGAAACGCAAGGAAATCCCCCACATTCTGGACCTATTCTCTACGTCGTTGCGACCGAGGACAGTCGCGTTTAAGGAGGGAAGAGTTAACACCTAAAATTATATAAAGACCCAGACATAAGTAAGAGTAAGCATTGATTGCCCCCAATAAGTTCACACGAGCTAAGCCACGCGCGCTGAGCATGCACCTTTCGGTCAGCGATCGTGGGAATGCAGAATAGCCAATTTCCAAAGTTTATCGAACTTGGCCAACTGCATACAACAAAAACTATAACTTGAATGCATTGGCCAATGACAATTAAAATTGGCCAACAGCGACAGCGAAGAATAGCAGCAACCAATAATAACAAAGAACGGTAGCAGAAGCAGCAACAGCGGCAGAGACGGCGGCAGCGATGGAACGACGCGTAGTCATAATGAATAATTGTTTAGCTTAATAAAAGTTAGTTCTTAATCCAACTCAATAAAGAAAAGTTTGATTTTTTTTAAATACAATTATAATCAATCTTTTAACTTATATACTTTATAGGGTCGGAAACGCTTCCTTCTACCTGTTACATACTTTTGCACGAATATAATATACCCTTTTACTCTACGAGTAACGGGTATAAATATGACCGACCCGCTGCTGTGATCTGACCTCCCGGCTTATTCACGAGCGCAAAAGGTTATCGTGAAATAAAAGAAGTGACCAAACCGCCGCGGTGATTTTAATTCACGGGCGTTATAAGGTGTTACAAACATACAAAAATATAAATTTTGATAACCGCTGCGGTAACTTGTTTACGAGCGGCCCCGATCTATAATAAAAAATAATATAACGTGGAAAGTGGTGTGGGTAATTCACTAGATACGCTCAGTGTTACCAGCACAGAAAGGGCAGCCTAGTGGATTGTGTGGCAACCGTACCTCAGTAGGTAATAAACCAAAACGGAATAGTACGGCCCACCGCGCCTAGCGCCGGATAAAAAAAGGAATCGACAATTTTTATTTACAAAAAATATACAAGTATTCACGGAGGAAAAAAATTGAAAAGAAAAAATATGATGATAAAATTGAAAAAAATAAGGAGGAAAAATCTCACGAAACGAAAAATAAAAAACACACACACACGGAAAAATTCAATTCCCGCCTGTCCCCTAAAATAAAATATCTGAATCACACTAAAATCATTATTTTTACCCTTAGAATCTGCACGTTGTAAGTGACCTGATACTCATGTCCTGAACACACGAAGATAACACCAATAACACGAATAAAGAATAAGTACGAAACACGGGTAAGTAAAGCGTTCTCAGCGAAGAATTTAATAATAAAAAATTTAAAAAAAAAATAAAAATAAAAAAAACTTTACCGTCACTCTACTCATAATTATCTTAAACTATTTGTTTGAATCGATTCGTTAGTATGGAGGAAATGAAAGCAGCTTTGACCAAATTTGAGGCTAGTCTGTCCGTCTTGCTTGGCTAGATGGCTGACGTTAAAAATGATATAAAGAAAGTTAGTGATAAGGTAGTGAGCCTAGAGGAGGCTCAGGAAAAGGTTAACGAGGTTGTTCCCCAAACGAAGCCTTTGACTCCCGCCCGTACGGAGTATGAACTAAAAGAAATTGCTAGGTTGCCAGATTGTGTGAAGGAGCTGCAGGTCTTTGAGGGCGAAGCTGGTGGCTACGACTCTTGGATGGGTAGAGCCGAAACCATTCTAAAAGACTATGAGATAATCAAGGAAAGACCTCTCTATCGCTCCATAGTCGTTAGACTTAGGCAGAAGATTAGGGGTAACGCGGAGACAACCCTTCTGTCATACAACGTGGCAGAAGACGATTGGCCTGAAATTAAACGCGTCCTAATGCTCCATTACGCCGATAAGCGAGACCTGCGCACACTAGAGTACCAGATGGGTCAAATGACTCAGGAGGCGAAGAGCGTGGAAACGTTTTACTCGGGAATAAATGCTCATTTTGCCCTGATAATACGTTGCCTTAAAAACGGTAACCAAAGCCCTGGAGTTCTTAGTGCGCTGGTCGAAACTTATAGGGACAGAGCCTTGGATGTCTTCATCAGAGGCCTGAGTGGTGACCTCTCTAAATTATTGGTAATTCGCGGCCCAAAAAACTTGCCAGAGGCCTACGCAATCTGTTTAGAGTTGCAGAATCTTACCTCAATGAATAATGTCACCTATTCTAGTAAGTTTTCATCCCCTTACCGCCAGAAGTACTCTTGGCCCCAATCCAACCATTCTTCTTATAATAACCAATACCAATATCAAGACGCAGGTAGGAATTCTCAGCTCCCGCCAAGATATTCAAATCCGCGAGCGATCAAAATGGAGCCCCACCAGTCTGGCCACTCCTATCGTTCAAACCAGGGAAACAATAATTTAAGCGTTAAACGCAGCCCCAGTACCTCTTCCAATCTTAATCCTTTTCGGAAATCGCAAAGACTATACCAATTAACTGCTGTCCCATCCCCGGGTGAGGCCGCTTTCAACCAGCATGAGGAAAAATCCGTCAGAGAGGCTTATTATGATGAAGCTTTACCAGACAACCAGTCTGGCCGCCAACCTCACATGGAGGCTGATAGTACTGGCGCAGTAAATTTTATGGCCGACGCCTCTCTAGCGTTCCATACATAGAGTATGGCGTGAAAGATGGGGCTAAGCTAGAGTTTCTAATAGACGCTGGCGCGAATAAGAACTTCATTAGCCCCCAGATAGCCAAGGGATGCTCGCACTTGTCAAAACCCTTTCCGGTTCAATCCGCTGGAGGGGAGATAAAAATAACACATCAACTAACTGGACCATTCTTCAGTCCCATAGGCAATGATTCTCCGGTCACCTTCTTCGTTCTTCCCGGTTTAACTGCCTTCCATGGCATTATTGGGGACGATACTCTGAAGTCCCTTAAAGCAATTATTGATAGAAAAAACGATTCTTTAACAATAGCACCAGGGATAAAAATCCCGCTACTTGCCATGCCTTCCTTGAATGTCCATTCGCTAATCGACAGCGAACACCCAGTGGAAGCAAGGGATTGCCTCGAATCCCCAATTTCTGAATTCATCACTATTTTTGAGCCACTCTCGCCAGGCGAAGCCGTGGATACAAGTGTTCGAGCTGAGATCCGAACAAGTACTCAGGAACCCATATATTCAAAAAGCTACCCTTACCCCGCGAACATGAGAGGCGAGGTAGAAAATCAGGTCGACGAGCTCCTGCGCGAGGGAATAATCAGGCCCTCCAAGAGCCCCTACAATTCCCCAAAATGTGTAGTCCCAAAGAAGCCCAAGCCCAATGGGGAAAAACAATACCGAATGGTAATAGATTTTAAGCGTCTCAACGCAGTTACCATCTCCGACACTTACCCAATCCCTGATATAACATCTACATTGTCCAGTCTGGGGGAGGCCAAGCTTTTTACCACTCTTGACTTAACGTCCGGGTTCCACCAAATTCATATGAAGGAATCCGACATACCTAAAACTGCATTCTCCACCCTGAACGGGAAGAATGCCCGGGCTGTTTTCCAAAGAATGATCGACGAAGTATTACGAGAGCACATTGGTAAAATTTGCTACGTATACATCGACGATATTATCGTCTTTAGTAAAGACTACGAGTCTCACTGGCGTAACCTTCGCGCCGTATTTACAAAATTGAGACATGCCAAGTTGCAAGTGAATTTGGAAAAGACACAGTTTCTGCGCACCCAGGTCGAATTCCTGGGTTATGTGGTAACGGCGGATGGGATCCGAGCAGATTAAAAGGAGGTAAAAGCCATAAAAAAAATGCCTCCACCCACGAATTTGAAAGAACTTAAAAGTTTCTTAGGAATGACCTCTTATTATAGGAAATTTATCTGCGATTACGCTAAAATCGCTAAACCTCTGAAGAACCTCACGAGGGGGGAGCATGCTCAGGTCAAGGCATCTAAATCCAGGAATATCTCAATTTCGCTTGACGAAGAAGGCGAGAAAGCCTTCGACGACTTGAAAACCATCCTTGCCTCTTCAGAAGTTTTGGCATTCCCAGACTTTAATAAACCTTTCCATTTAACTACTGATGCCTCCAATTATGCAATAGGAGCCGTTCTTTCTCAAAGCGACGACGGGAAAGACCGCCCAATCGCCTATATTTCACGGTCTCTGAATAAAACGGAGGAAAACTACGCAGTGAACGAGAAAGAAATGCTAGCGATAGTATGGGCCCTCGATAATTTACGATCCTACCTCTATGGCGCCGCGTCAATTAAAGTTTATACCGATCACCAGCCCCTAACCTTTTCGTTAGGGAATCGGAACTACAATGCTAAGTTGAAACGCTGGAAAGTTCGCATAGAAGAGTACAACTGCGAGCTTATTTACAAGCCGGGCAAATCCAATGTGGTTGCTGATGCTCTTTCTCGCATCGTTTCGAATGTAAACTACCTCAATGTCGACACATCCTCAACGTCAACAACGGATTCCGTTGCTACCGTTCACAGTGCGCTTCAAGACGCATCGGGTTTAATTCCTCACGTGGAAGCCCCTATTAACGTATTTAGGAATCAACTTGTGTTTGAGCCAAAAAGACTGGAATATTCTTGCGAAACACCACACACGGGCTACGTACGTCACCTAATTCCCATTGACTCCACAATAAATTTGGTACCCTGTTTGATGAAATACTTGAAGCCATTAATAATTAATGGGATAAAAATTCCTGACAGCCACTTACAGTCTCTGCAAGAGTGCTGTCGAGAGAACTTCCCAAACTTCGCATTACGCAGAGGTTGGTAACCGATATAGCGGACGAAGTAGAGTCGAGTGGAATAATAAATACAGAGCATTCTAGGGCCCACAGAAATCCAAAAGAGATGAAGTTAAAGATCTTAGAAAAATTTTATTTCCCCAGAATGGCAAGCCGCATTAAGTCATTGGTGTCTTATTGCCGGGTTTGTAAAATGTTTAAGTATGATAGGCACCCGGTCAAGCCAGGGTTGCAACTAACCCCTATTCCTAACTACCCATGCGAAATCCTGCACATTGACCTTTTTACGATCGAGAAGCTTAAATTCTTGAGCTGCATCGATAAATTCTCAAAATTTGCCAAACTTTTCCCGATAGAATCAAAATCGGGAGTCCATCAGAAACAATAGTCTCAGATAATGAGAGGGGTCTACTCTGCCCTACAGTGCTTAACTATTTGCAATCTCTCGGAATAGCCATTTATTACACTCCCTCTCAAAAGAGTGAAGTAAACGGCCAGGTTGAAAGATTCCACTCAACCTTCCTTGAAATATATCGGTGTCTGAAAAACGACAACCGTAACCTGAAAGTAGCCGAGTTGGTTCTCATTGCCGTAGACAGATATAACAACTCTGTCCATTCGGTGACGAACCGTAAACCAGTCGACATCTTCCTCAACAGAGCTTCTAGAATAAATTATCGGTTCAAACCAGAGGAGATCGAAGATAATGGTAGAGTCACGGTCAAAACTAGATCGGGAAAAATATTCCATAAGTCTCACATAAAAAGTTGAAGACTTACGCTGAAAACGTTTCACGAACTCTTTAAAATAACAAACAAGGGTATTAAATAAGAAAAACAATAAGGAAAAATTATTAACAAAACAAAAAAAACAACTCTTTTTCCTATAAGAAAATGTAAAAACAAATTTTTAAAAAAAAAGATTAGATTACATACAAAAAGTATAAAAGAAAAAAATCAATAAATAAATAAAAATAGTATAATAATATAATTAATTAACAACAATTAACAGAAACACGAAACACTACACTAAGATTAAATATTAAATAAAAAATTGGGTAACGTCTCTCTCCCAAGTATGGCGATCATCCAAGTCGCAACTGCTCTTCACATCTTCAAATATGATACGCCGGTAGTCCCTCTTCAGCAGGGTGTGGTATGGCGCGTTAATGGAGTATTCAAATTCGCCCACATTATTGACCTAAAACGGATACAAAATACATTTGACAAGACCACCGAAAAAACATCAGTGGTCACCGACACCAGAGTTGCAGCGCTGATATGCCACTACCTGGAAACTGCTACCGATGGCATTACAAGAATGACGTCGGCACACCGCGCGCCTCGGTCCATAGACTGGCTGAGGTCAGCCTGGAAATGGGATCGGATTGGATTGGAATACCATCCTCCAGTCTCAGGACAATGTAATGCAAAATAGTTATCAGCAGATACAAATAAACACGAGGTTGTTTGACTCCACGCACGAATCACTGCAGAAGCTTAACGTCAAGCTGATAGCAAGAGTGAACTCCATTGACGGAGAGGTCCATTCGGCCACAATTTTAATGCAGAAAGCAATGATACTGCTGAAGCAGGCCGATGAAATCACTCGAGCCTGTCAGCTAGCGAAGGCATCGGTAGTAAACTCAAATCTTTTGGATCACAAAGAAGTGGAAACCCTTCAGGCAGAAACTAGCAGCCTACCATACCAAAATGTGGTGGAGGCCGTGGAATTCGCGGAACCATCTATCCTAACTAACGGAACCTGCCTATTATACGTGCTGGCACTACCAAAAGTAGTGGACACTAAATACAAACTGATGCTTCTTTACCCCACGATTACGGGGGGCAAACAAGTGGCGCTGGAATACAACAAGCTGGCGATCACCTGAGAAGCGATCAGGAGATTGTAGAGTTGGTCGACGACGGTACCTTGTTCCTGACCAACTTCAACGGAACGGTCGTAACGAACTCAGGGAAACGCCATCTGCTGGGATCGTTTATAGTCCAGTACGATAACGAGACCGTCCACATCGGGAACATGTCTTACAGCAGCTACTCGACAACACATGTGATGGCCATGCCGGCCGTACTAAGCAAAGTAACCGCAACTGGATACCAGCTTTCGCTAAAATATGTTCATGATTTTAGCCTGCAGAACTTAAGGAAGCTGTCAACAATATCTAACAATTTTCTATTCTCAATCCTAACAGAAGCAGTGGTGATCCTCATTGTGGCCTTGCTGCTATACGTCGTATGGAAAAAAATAACCTCCACCAAAGGCATCCCAACGCATCGAAACATCGTCGAACTGGAGGCGCACACCATCAGTGCGGCCCCCGCGAAGAGTTGCTGATCTGCGGGACGCAGATTTTCGAAGGGGGAAGAGTTAACAGTATAGGGCTAACCGCCCGACTCTACCGCCCCCGCACCCCGTGCCACCACAGCATTGCGACATACGCCGGCCAGGCACCGACACACCGCTCCCCCCGCACCGCATGACAACTCAGCACAGCAACATCCGCCGACCGGTCACCGACCTATTCTTGATCAGGATCACCTCCTGAGTTGATATAAGCATGTCCGTCTGTCCGTCAGTCTGTCCGTCTGTCCGTCTGTCTGTTTCTACGCGAACTAGTCTCTCAGTTTTAAAGATATCGAATTGAAACTTTGCACACACCCTTCTTTCCTTTGCACGCAGTATATAAGTCGGAACGGCTGGGATCGGCTGACTACATCCTATAGCTGCCATATAACTGAACGATAGGAAATGCCATAACTCTGGTGTTTTTAAAGTTAGGAAGTTGGGATTTTCTATGAGTTTTATATTTGGCCAATCAATCTGACCTACCAAATTACCTGAGTAACGGGTATCTGATAGTCGGGGCACCCGACTATAGCGTTCTCTCTTGTTTCCTTTCAGCCAATGCAAAATTTTTCGAGCTTAAAATTAATGATTATCGATCAAATGTGGAATCTAAAAATAATACGTTACTTTGCTGTTTTTGTATTGGATGCCAATCATTTACTGTGTGTACAAAGGTTTTCGTTTCATTCAAAACAAGAAATTTGAAAGTTGGGATTTTCTATAAGTTTTATATTTGGCCTATCAATCTGACCTACCAAATTTTATAGGGATCGGGCGACTATATCCTATAGCTGCCATATAACTGAACGATTGAAAATGCCATAACTGTGGTGTTTTTAAAGATATCAAGTTGGGATTTTTATGAGTATTTAGAATGCATTATATGAATAATTTTGGAGAATATTATTTACAGAGTATTCTGCAAGGGTATATCAACTTCGGCTCCGCCCGAAGTTAGCTTTCCTTTCTTGTTTAAGTTGACATAACTAAATCGATTTTTTTTAACTTCTTTAATTGAAGTTGGCTATAAAAACTTTAGTAAAAGTTTAATTTGATCTTTGACCTTTAATACAAATTTAAAGCTTTAATATGTCAATTGAGAACCTAAGTATTAATGGTGAGCTGGTGCCAATATAGTGGTAAAAATAATTGGCGATGGTGCTTCCCTGTTTAGAGCCATTTCATATCATTTAAAAGGCTCACAGCATTTCTCTGGAGTGATTCGCTAGGAAATTGTAGCTCAAGTTGTTAACAATTGGGATTTTTTTCAAGTGCACGCACTAAACTCTAATGGACTAAATTTCATAAATTCTGCACAATATGAAGAGGAAATGATGAAGTCCCGTACTTACGGAACAGAGTGTGAGCTTCAAGTAGCTGCTAATGTATATTCAGTTTGCTTTCATGTTTTTCGAAATGGAAATTTTCATAAAAGGGAAATGTACAACATTTAAATTACATACAAAGAGTATAAAGAAAGTACACAAAAAAATAATAATAGTATAATAAAATAATTAAGTAACAACAATTAACAGAAATACAAAATTGGGTAACGTCTCTCTCCCAAGTATGGCGATCATGCAAGTCGCAACTGCTCTTCACATCTTCAAATATGATACGCCGGTAGTCCCACTTCAGCAGGGTGTGATATGGCGCGTTAATGGAGTGTTCAAACTCGCCCACATTATCGACCTAAAACTAATACAAAATATAATTGACAAGACCACCGAAGAAACATCAGTGGTCATCGACAGCAGAGTCGCAGCGCTGATATGCCACTACCTGGAAACTGCTACCGATGGCATTACAAGAATGACGTCGGCACACCGCGCGCCTCGGTCTATAGACTGGCTGGGGTCAGCCTGGAAATGGGTTGCCGGATCACCCGACGCATCGGATTGGAATACCATCCTCCAGTCTCAGGACAACGTAATCCAAAACAATAACCAGCAGTTACAAATCAATACGAGGTTGTTTGACTCCACTCACGAATCACTGCAGAAGCTTGACGTTATGATGGCAAGGGTGAACTCCATTGATGGAGAGGTCCATTTGGCCACAATTTTAATGCAGAAGGCAATGATACTGCTGAAGCAGGTCGATGAAATCACTCGAGCCTGTCAACTAGCGAAGGCGTCGGTAGTAAACTCCAATCTTTTGGACCACAAAGAGGTGGAAATCCTTCTGGCAGAAACTCGCAGCCTACCATACCAAAATGTGGTGGAAGCCGTGGAATTCGCGGAACCATTGATCCTAACTAACGGAACCTGCCTATTATACGTGCTGGCACTTTCCAACGTCGTGGACACCAAATACAGGTTGACGCTTCTTTACCCCACGATTACAGAGGGAAAACAAGTGGCGCTGGAATACAACAAGCTGGCGATGGACCCCCGGGAAACCTATGCAGTATTGTCTCTCCATCGGAAATACGACTGTGTACCAGGAAAAAAACTTAAGGAAACTGGATGAGGCCAGCTGTATTCCCAGGCTCCTAAAAGGAGGACATGCTCTTTGCGACCACCTGAGAAGCGATCAGGAGATTGTAGAGTTGGTCGACGACGGTAACTTGTTCCTGACCAACTTCAACGGGACGGTCGTAACGGACTCGGGGAAACGCCATCTCCTGGGATCGTTTTTAGTCCAGTACGATAACGAGACCGTCCACGTCGGGAACATGTCATACAGCAGCTACTCGACAACGCATGTGATGGCCATGCCGGCCGTACTAAGCAAAGTAACTGCCACTGGATACCGACTTTCGCTAGAATATGTTCATGATTTTAGCCTACAGAACTTAAGGAAGCTGTCAACAATATCTAAAAATTTGTTATTCTCAATCCTAACAGAAGCAGTGGTGACCCTCATTGTGGCTTTGCTGCTATACATCGTATGGAGAAAAATAACCTCCACCAAAGGCATCCTAACACATCGAAGCATCGTCGAACTGGAGGCGCACACCATCAGTGCAGCCCCTGCGAAAGGTTGCTGATCTGCGGGTCGCAGATTTTCGAAGGGGGAAGAGTTAACAGTATAGGGCTAACCGCCCGACTCTACCAATTGAACCGGCTAACTAGCATATTGAAATATTGTAAAACCAATAAAACTTTATAACGTAATTCCAAACACTCTGGACTTCTCACTCATCTGGAAGGTATAAGTCAGTCCTCACGAGGACAGGAGTCCTTGGGAAGGACTTAACTTATATACAAACCCACAAAAAATGGGAGTAGTACACAATATGTTTACACAAATTCAAGCCCCAAACAGTTCTTCAAATGCCCGGTAATATGATCGCCGTTGAGTGCACTGGGACTAGGCAGTGCTGAGTCTGTCGAAAATATTTAAACAATAAAACATATTAAATATGTAATATATACACCACCCACAAAAATGGAAGTAGTAGACAATATGTATAAATTATCGAGTGTGAGGGGAGGGGGACGGTCGATGTGGGGTCCCTCGCCGCTGTCTCCAATAATTCGTAGCCGGTTGGCCGTACTGCTCCTATGTTGAGATTGGGTGATTGTGAGCATGCAATTTTGTAATTCTGAAATAAGGATTCTATTCCTGGCTAGAAGTGTTTCGAAAAGGTGGCCGGAGTCAACTAACCCGTCCCTCTTCTCTTTTCCTTGAGAATTGTATTTACTGTATCTGTAAGTTGGTTAATGTGTTTCTGTGTCTCTGTGTTGATTACAACCTGCCTATTATTTGCCTCAATCAGCGCTGCTTCGTTTTTTTTTAATTTTATAGAGGTCCTCCGCATCGGACGTGCCTGCCACGACCTTGTTGCTTCCTTATGTGAGATTGTGGGAACAGCTAGAGCATTCTGACCGTAGAGTCATGCTGGAGAACTCAGACAAATTAGTCGAGTGTCTAACCAGACCATATTGTTCCCATACTAAGACATTCCCGTCCAATACCGGAATATACTTTGCGTGAGAGAAGTCGGTGACTCGCGCGTTCGCTATGGACAGCAGTAAGATGAGTATCACGGCAAGCCTGTGGAAATTGTAGTAGTATTGAGTTCTGCAAAACATAAGGGCGAGTATGCATGGCGGAGATGTTTATTTGATATTGTCCTTATGGACCACCCTCCCTTTAATGAGAACAGACGTTTTTAGGTTTGCTTCTATGCGCTCTTCTGAATAGAGCGGCGTCAGCTTATTTCCGAGTCTTTTATTATTACGCACGAGGACCTTTTCCCCAACTTCAAAGACTCTGTTTTGTCTTGAAGTGTTGATTCTGTCGAGGTTGGTATGTTGCGCCTTGTCAATCTTGGCTCTAATAGCTGAGTTGACTTCGTCGCTGCTGGCATGGATAACTTCCGCTGGCTTACAATCTATTTTATTCTACTGTAGCCCGCAAAATTAATTCCACAGTATCGTCAATTTTTTTTTGATCGATTTTGAGGCACCTGGCTATTTCTGCCAAGGTACTGAGGAATCTTTCCACTTGGCCATTGGAGCTACTGTGAAGCGGTGGCGCATTAATGGCATCGATGCTGTATTGGTTTTTCAGCAAAGACGTAATCGTTTCAGAATTGAAGGAAGCCTTATTGTCACAATAGATGCTTCTAGTTTTGTGGTAGAAATTTACCAATTGGAGTATAGGGGCTCGTACATCAACTATTGCCCTAGAAGATAAGTGCTGTACGAAGGCGAAATTTGAGAACTTATCGATGCAAGTTAGGAACATCTTTTTGTCGGTAGAAAAAATGTCAAAATGTAACATCTCCCCTACATATGAAGGAATTGGGGTGCTTCCTAACTCCTGTCGCTTGGGGTGCCGATCGTATTCGGCTTTATTGCAGACTTTGCAATTCGCGGCTACTTCGCTGGCCAGTTTTGACATGTTCGGGAAATAGTAGTCGCGAAGAATTGGCTTGGCGTTTTCCTGCGCAGCATTGTGGGTGTGTTTGTGTTCGGCATTAACAATTTCCAGCTGTTCATTGGTAATGTCATTTACAAAGTTTTTACAGTGCCAAAATTTCGTTGCAGGGAACTCCTGCCTCAAGGCATGTTGAACACAAGCTAGTGTCGGAAAGTCGTAGTGGATCGCGTTTACGAAGTTGGCGTTGATGATTTCTTTAACAGATTCGACAAGTAGGTTTTTGTTATTAAAGTAAATAACGTGGCGAGTTCTATTGCCAAAAACAATGAAGTCTCGCCGAAGTGGTTGGTTTGCCTCTTTCAAAATAATTTGGTTTCTGAAGCGAAAGCTCACTATGCACCGTGGCAGCATCGGACTAGTGACTATGAAGTCTAAAAATTCTACATTTTCTTTAAAGAATTTAGTCTTTTCTCGTGTCACCTTCATGTTGGCATCGAGCAGTCGCTTAAGCACTATATCGACGTGCTTAACATATTCGGTTTCGTTTTCGGAAAAAATAATAACGTCATCGACGTGGACGTAACATATCTTGCCTATTTCTTCCCGCAGCACATCATCAATGGCTCTTTGGAATATGCTACCTGCGTTTTTTAATCCGAAAGGTAGTCGGCAAAATTCGTACTTTCCTCCGTTAACTGAGAACGAGGTTTTTTACCGGTCTTTCTCGGCCAAGTATATCTGATGATATCCTGACTTCAAGTCTGAATAACTTTTTTGAAGTCGGCTTTCGCCGGATTTGGTACCACTATGTCATCGATTTTTGTAAAATTCACGTTTTCGCAGTCAAAGAATTTGAGTTTTTCCGTGGAGTTTGCGAATTTTATTACGCGATCCAATGAGACCCCTGCTCGCGTTAGCGAGTCAAAGCCAATTATGGCATCGAACTTGCTTAGCATATTTAACAAAAACAAGAAAGGAAAGCTAACTTCGGGCGGAGCCGAAGTTGATATACCCTTGCAGAATATTCTGTAAATAATATTCTCCAAAATTATTCATATGATGCATTCTTAATACAAATAAAAATCCCAACTTCCTAACTTTAAAAACACCAAAGTTATGGCAATTTCAATCGTTCAGTTATATGGCAGCTATAGGATATAGTCGGCCGATCCCTATAAAATTTGGTAGGTCGGATTGATTGGCCAAATATAAAACCCATAGAAAATCCCAACTTCCTAACTCTAAAAACACCAAAGTTATGCTATTTCCTATCGTTATATGGGAGCTATAGGATATAGTCGGCCGATCCTTATGAAATTTGGTAGGTCGAATTGATTGGCCAAATAAAGAAGCCATAGAAAATCCCAACTTCCTAACTTTACAAACAGCAGAGTTATGGCATTTCCTATCGTTCAGTTATATGGCAGCTATAGGATATAGTCGGCCGATCCCGGCCGTTCCGACTTATATACTGCGTGCAAAGGAAAGAAGGGTGTGTGCAAAGTTTCAATTCGATAGCTTTAAAACTGAGAGACTAGTTCGCGTAGAAACAGACAGACGGACAGACGGACAGACGGACAGACGGACAGACGGACAGACGGACAGACGGACATGGCTATATCAACTCAGGAGGTGATCCTGATCAAGAATATATATACTTTATAGGGTCGGAGATGTCTCCTTCACTGCGTTGCACACTTTTGACCAAAATTATAATACCCTCTGCAAGGGTATAAAAATGGGGCGTTTAGCCCAAAAATGCGCATCATGCATTTGTGCTTGACGCTACTGGAGCCGAGAATAGGTTCTCGACCGGCATTACGTTTTTAGCTCTTTTATGGGCTTAACGTAATTTTTTGCCTCCCCCGTGTCGATAAGTATTTATACCCGTTACTCGTAGAGTAAAAGGGTATATTATATTCGTGCAAAAGTATGTAACAGGTAGAAGGAAGCGATTCCAACCCTATAAAGTATATATATTCTTGTTCAGGATCACTAGCCGAGTCGATCTAGCCATGTCCGTCTGTCCGTCTGTCCTGTCTGTCCGTCTGTCTGTCCGTATGAACGCTGAGATCTCGGAAACTATAAAAGCTAGAAGATTGTCATTTTGCATGTAGATCTTAGGAATTCCTACGCAGCGCAAGTTTGTTTCAAAATGGTGCCACGCCCCCTCTGACGCCCACAAGCCACAAGCTGTGGCCTCAGTTTTGATGCTATTATGAAAATTTTTATTGATTTGTATTTGTTTCGTCAATACCTATCGATTGGCCTAATAAAAGTTTGCCACGCCCACTCTAACGCCCAAAAACCCGTTAAACGCTTAAACCTGGCTAGCGCCTACATTTCCGCCTTTCATGGCACAATAGCGCCGTCTAACGGATGACTTTGGAACAGCTGGCCAAGGTGCTTAACAGAGTCAACGTTGATTCTCGATAAGGATTTCTATTAAAGGAAATTGCGATGGTTTTCATTTGTCAATACCGAACTATATACCAAGAACTGTGCAAATCAAATCAAGTTAGTCAAATTGGAGGTCTGAGTCAAACAATGGCGTATGTGTATATATATGTAAGCATTGCACTCAAAAACATAAACATAAACACAGCTGTTGGTGCAGGACAAAAACTGCCTGCGCTAAAGAAGCGCTCGTGCTGATGCTCGTGCTGTAAAGCTACCAGCTCTAAGAGATCGCCGAATTCAAATTGTTAATTTGAACTGAGTAATGGGTATCTAATAGTCGAGGCACTCGACTATAGCGTTCTCACTTGTTTTAATGTTCTATCAGCCAACTGTCGTTCGATGATCGGCAGCCGGGAGCGCTCCCTAAAAAATGTAGCAGGTCCTTAGGTTCGTCGAAGTCATTACCTTCTTCAATGCTGGCGACTTCCGCTTCAGCTGTGGCGGAGTACCCTACCCAATTTGTTTCCTGCCTAAATTTGGATTTCGAAGGGTCGATCTCCTTAGGCTGTACTTTGTTATGGTCTACGACTTCGGGGTCCCCGCGCTTCTGGCAGGGGCTATCCTCTTGGGGCTTGCTTTGGCTTTGGAATGAAGTGTGGATTTTTATCCTCTCCTTTCTATTGCTTTTCCTGAAATTTTTTGTTACGCCTGTTGCCATCGTGGACAAGGGACTTGGGTTCTATGGCTTTCGCGTAGGATGCCGCGAATGCACTTCTTTCAATGCAATTTTCGGCCTCCCCAAAGACGAAAGGTATTTTGGTTGTGCTGGCAGCACCAGTGCTTTAAGCGGTCTTTTCAGTCCAGCAATAAATGCGTGTAAGGCATCGTCCCTAACCTCCTTATTCAAGATGGTTGCCGTGTCCGCACTATGCGACATAACTATTTTGTTCGTGACGAGCGTGAGTGTCCTCATGAACCATCGCGTTGTTGAACCATCTCCAGATTCTGACGTAGAACGCGTAGGGACGTTTAGTCTGCGTATGTGCAATCCAGCCTAGCCAGAATTGCATCGAAATTTAGCACGGTATTATGGGACGTGATGAGCGATCGCGCGTTACCGCAAATTTTGTTTTTGATAATAACCACTGCTTCATAGTGGGCCTCGCTGCTTTTGTATCTCTTGAATACCTCATACGCATCTGATGCGGCCTGCCTCCACGACACGTATTCATCGTGGCTGCCACCAAAGGTTGGGAGCGATTTCACAATGTCTAATTTGACATCGCACTTTATGCCTGCACAGCTACGAGCTCACCTGGTTTCTAACTGATTCAATCTATGCTCGCCAGCGCTGCTCCTATTCGGTTAGCGCGACGCTGACGGCATTTGTTATGTATCATTTCTGGGTTCATTTCTGATGAGTCTGGTTGTGTCGCTGTGGGACAAAATCCGATTTCTTCACTGTAGTCACTGTCTACTCCTTGCTTTTCTTCCCTATATTCCTAACTCATCGGCCGCAAACGGGGCTGAGAGAGTTAATCGGCAGTAATAAGGGCGACAAATAAAGGTTTGTGCACAACGTTTAGTTGGACAACACTTGTAGCCAATTTAGGGTCTTGCGAGGATAGACAATTATTTTAGAGGAGTCACTAAACAGTGGGTGAAGCACAACAAATTTCAAGAGAAAATATAATAATAAACCCGCTGAATTTATAAATCTCAAGAAAAATTCCAGTTGGGAAATGGTTGGAGCGAAATAACAGACACTCTGGACACAAAGGGAATATGAATTGGCCTGCTCAGCCTAAGCTAGGAGTTGGTTGTTAACTTATACACTAATTCAAGCCCAAAACAGTTCTTCAAGTGCCCGGTAATATGATCGCCATTGAGTACACTAGGACTGTGCCGAGTCTGTACATTTGACATGCACGACGGCTCTGTCACTATTTGAACAGCAGCGACTCTTCGCCAGCCGCTACTAATACATAAGCTTTTTTAAATATATCCAAAATAAATATATAATCAATATACAGGGAATAAGTCAAGAAGTTAGCAAATAAAGAAGGGGTAACTTCTATTGAAATACAAATTTCTAAATATATTATATAATACCACATGATTTTCATATGGTTAATTTAAAATTCGCTATTCCTTGTGATGGAATACTAGGAATCGATTTTATCTTCTTCTATATATATAAAACTGTTCATTGAAAACTAAGAATCAACGCACAGCCTAAACTAATTAAATGACCCTATTCAAATTTTTTACCATTCAATTCTTATAACACTAAACTTATTTGCTAAGATTTATTTTGGCCACAAACATGCCCCCATTTTCTTCCAGTGGCGAAAAAACCCCAATTTCTATAAAAAAAATCTGGACGCTAAACGCGTTAATCAATCGATTCGATTTTTGGCCAAAATTTAGTCCTCTACATAATAAAGATTCTATTTAATTTAATATTGGATATTTAAATGTTTCCTATTTTTTTATCGATTTTTGAAAATCTAAGAATCTTCCTCATTTTTTCCTAACGGAAATTGCTAATTGACATAGATCAGTATCTATGTCAATTACCAATATGAAAATTTATCGAGGGAATCCTGATGCCTTAAGGATTAATATGGTGGTTTTACTGAAGCTCTAGGTCAATTCTAAACAAGTTACATTAGGCCAAAGTAGGAATAATAATTCCAACAAATTATACACAAGCATTGAACACCGAACGCATTCTCTCGCACTGTCTCTCTCTCTCTCTCTCTGACTCTGTGTAGTACAATAATTGAGCGGCAGCTGATTTTGATTTTTTCTTCTTATAACCGTTACTCGTAGAGTAAAAGGGTATATTATATTCGTGCAAAAGTATGTAACAGGTAGAAGGAAGCGTTTCCGACCCTATAAAGTATATATATTCTTGTTCAGGATCACTAGCCGAGTCGATCTAGCCATGTCCGTCTGTCCGCCTGTCTGTCTGTCCGTCTGTCTGTCCGTATGAACGCTGAGATCTCGGAAACTATAAAAGCTAGAAGATTGCCATTTTGCATGTAGATTTTAGGAGTTCCTACGCAGCGCAAGTTTGTTTCAAAATGGTGCCACGCCCCTTCTGACCTTAACAATACATTAACAATAAATTAAAATTAAATTATACCAGCAACATACACGAATAAACTCCGTCAAAGCGTTCAAGCCGCTGGGCTTTCGGAGCAGGGGGGCAGTCAGTCATCATCTCTATATATAAAGCTATCAGTAAGAAAACAGGGAGTCAACGCACAGCCAAAACCACTGATTAACAATATTAATATGCATTTTTATTAAATTCTAATAACTTTAAACTGATTTGCTAAGATTTATTGGGGCTCCCCAAGTGGACCCAATCGCTTCCAATTGGAAAAAGGTCAATTTTCCTTTAAAAAATTCTGGACGCTAAACCGTTTAACCAATCGAATCCGTGTTTTCGCCAAAAATAGTTTAAGACATTATAAATGTTCCAAAAATTTGACCGCTTAGATTTAAGGCTTTTCACTATTTTTAAAACACATTCTAAAATAACAATTTAGGCAAAAATCGAAAACGTCGAAAAATGGCACTTCTAAACTGGGTATCAAAAATTCCTTCGGTAAAGTTCTTCCTTAAGCTTTAACGATTCATCTGATGGTTTCACCAAAGCTCTAGCTATCTTCTAAGCAAAGAAAGTAAACACAAAGTCGATCTTTTATTGAATTTAAGTGCTCTTTACAGTTATTGCTGTCAGAATACGCAAAAGACGTTTTTTTGGCAATCTATTGGCCTGGTTTTTGATAGTGTAATAAAAGTGTAAGTGTAGTGTAATAATATACCATTCAAATTGTTTTTTACAGTGTTTTGCCACGCGCTGTTCGGAAACATAAGAACAAGAGATCGCAGTAGATAGAGAGAGGAAAGAGTGTAGCAAGTGCGCAAAAGCAGAAGTTAATGCGGAAAATTTTGAATTTGATCAGAGTCGTATCAAGAAAATTTGCCGCGAGTTGGGTTTTTATGTGATTATTTTCCTATTAATTGGGCAAAGAGTAGGCTTTGCCGAATTAATAGGAAAATTTCTTTGCAAAACCGAGTATTTTGGTGTATGTGAGCAATAATATTATTAATGAGGGTTAACTAAAGATTCAGCCGAAACTAAAAATATGTTTAAATTAACATCTAAAATGCAAAATTACATAGTTCTACTGCAAACCTCTTACATAAGAAAAGTAGGATATTCGGGTTATCCTCTGCTAGCGAAGCTGCGGGCACCCTGCTAGTTAAGAAATACAACTGTCAATAAGATTTCAAGCCCTCTGAAGACTGGCTTATAATAAGACCCAATAACCTAAAAAATCCCATTTATGTTCCAAGAACATAAAGTTCTGGCAACAACTCCATAATTCTGCCAGCAAGATCCCAAATTGTCCGAAAAATTGAAATCAATTCAGGAGAAGACAGTGTACATATTGGTTCCGAATCAGGAAATTCAGCATGGTATTTACATATGTATATAGCAAATACCATAGCAAGAGTTAAAAATGCATTCATAAGACTACTAAATACAACAAATATAGATCAGATAGTAAAATTTAACCACATAAAACATGAATCAATTTCAAACTACGATGTAGATATGTAGTATGCGCATATATTGAATATCTACTGTACCAAGAGTACTTGACGCAAACACACTGTAACACTTTGTTGCAGTGCATTCATAAACAAAGGCCCGGTCAAAAACCTAAGTGGCCGAACACGAGTCGATCGGCGGGCTCACAGAAAGTGCAAGTGTCAGCATTCTGTTACACACGCCGGCCGAACTCAAGTGCTTGCATATACCCTCGCGCTCCAGCTTAAGATAGCATAATTTAATACATATAACATATAGATATACATAGCCGTCTCTCTGCGTAAAAAACAAATCACAGCCACACACACATCCACCTACCCTGTAACTCCGAATATTGCCAAAAATCTAAAAACATTGCCTCCTCCAGAAAAAATTGCCATCCCAAAGCTGAAGAAGACAAGCCCGGATGACTGCAAGGGCCCACTGTGCTCACCCTATTGCGACTACACCTGTGCAGCCAGCACCGGCGCCCCACCAAAGAAGTAATAACCTGTGCAGCCAGCACCGGCACCGTCGGGCGCACCAAGCCAGACCAAGGTCAAATGAACCGACAGCGCTACCAAGAGCGCATAATTTTTTTTTTTACTCTGCACTGCGTTGTAAATTTTTTTTAATTGCACTGCGATGCATATGTTTTCATTTACTATATAAAACAATTGTTTCAAATTGAGCGATATAAAAGTTGCCTGCTAATGTTATTAATAAAGTAGAGTCAAGCAATGTGGACTTAAAATATGTACACATATTTTTAATAATAATTGTGATTATATTATGCGCAAATAAATGTCTTAAAAAGAAATATATGAGCCAGGCAAATGATCTGGACAAAATTTAAAAATATATAGCACAACAACAATAATAGGAAACTAATTCTGTCATCAAATTTTAAAAATTTAAGAAATTGGAATACAATAAAAATGAATAAATAAGAAAAAAATATATATATTAAATAAAAATGGCTACACTAAGGGCAATTGGAGACACGTAGATAGGGACATTCACTTTAAAGAAAGAATTCTGCAATTAGTTTCAGCAACTTCAGTGAGCATTTATGGTTTAGAAAATGTATATATTGAAACATTTAATTTAGATACTTCTCCACTAATACATTGCACAAGCACCCAAAAGGGAATTGTATTATCCACTATTCCAGGCGTACAAGTTAGATCGGTAGTAGACGAGCACCAAATACTAGGTAGAGCAATAGTAAAGACAGTTTTCAAGAAATAATTCATATCCATAATATAATGGAATGGAATGAATTATACAAGCTAATAAATAACATAAAAGTAGACTTTGATAAATCGTATAAGTCACTTACTCAAAACAGGCCAATTCAAAAAAAAATACTATCAAAAAACACGTAGAAATCCTAGTAAAATGCTTTAATGAAGCAAAAATTTTAATACATGACTAGAGGGCAAAATTAAATCAAGATCTTTGGTCCCAAGTATCAAAATTTTTGATCAGACTACGATCTAATTTAATATCAATTAAACAAAAGTTTAAGTTGGACATATCAGTACCGACTATACTTAACACTTCTTTAACTGTTGAAACTGGTGATGAACCGGAATCAACAAAAGAAACTGACGCACAATTTAATATTGATTTTATTATTTTTGTATTATTTTTTCTGTTACGACAACCCAACAGTAGAGAATGTAATGGTTCATACAATTAATCTCAGTCAGAATATATTAATTTTACTAACGTATCCACCATGATGAACCAGTATACGTCAAAAATTATAGAAGCCCACACAGTCAGGTGAACGAGATACAGAAGCAAGTCGAAAAATTGACAACCGGCGGAATAGTCGAACCTTCTGTATCTGAATATAATAGCCCATTATTACTTGTCCCCAAAAAATCATCCCCCGCTTCATATTCAAATAAATGGCGATTAGTGATTGACTATCGTCAAATAAATTTGATAAATTTATAAATTTCCACTCCCTAGAATTGATGACATTTTAGATCAACTAGGGAGAGCAAAATATTTTTCGTGTCTTTATGTCAGGATTCCACCAAATTGAACTCGAAAAAAGCTCACGAGATATAACGTCATTTTCAACGAGCAATGGGTCGTATCGATTCAGGCGATTACCTTTCGGTTTAAAAATAGCGCCTAATTCACTTCAGAGGATAATGACTATTGCATTCTCTGTATTAGAACCTTTACAAGCATTCCTTTATATGGATGACTTAATAGAAATATGACATCATCATGAATTATCCAGTGCCGCACAATGCGGATAGCGCTAGACATTTTGCATCTTTTTGCAATTATTATAGACGATTCATTGAAAACTTCGCCGAATATTTCCGGCACATAACAAAATTATGCAAAAAGAATGTTCCCTTTGAATGGACAGTTGAATACCAAAACGCATTCCAATATTTAAAAACAAAACTAATGGAACCAACATTGTTACAATACCCCGATTTTAATAAAGAATTCTGTATAATACGGATGCAAGCAAACAAGCATGTGGAGGGGTTTTAACTCAAAACCATGATGGACTCCAACTTGCCATTGCTTGTGCATCTAGATCTTTCACTAAAGGAGTACTACTGAGCAGGAATTAGCTGCAATGCACTGGGCAATATTACATTTTAGACTATATATAAGTTAACACCCAAAATTATATAAAGACCCAGACAAAAGTAAGAGAATGCATTGATTGCACAACAAATGCGCTCAATAAAGTTCACACTAATTAAGCCACGTGCGCCGAGCTTGCACCTTTCGGCCAGCGCTCGTGGGAATGCAGAATAGCAAATTTTCAATAGCCAATTTCCAAAGATGATCGAACTCGGCCAAGTGCATACAACAAAAACAATAACTTGAATGCATTGGCCAATGACAATTAAATTTGGCCAAAACCGGCAGCGAAGAAGAGCAGCAACCATAATGAATAGTTGTTTAGCTTAGTTAAAATCAGTTATTAATCCAACTCAATAATGAGAAGTTTGATTTTTTTTTTATATAAAAATAATAATCAATCTTTAAACTTATATATGGAAAACATTTCATAATAAAAACAGACCATAGACCCTTAATATACCTTTTCTCAATGATCAATCCCAGTTTTAAACCGACACGCATAAGGCTCGAATTAGAAGAATATGATTTCTCAGTTGAATATTTGAAGGGGAAAGACAATTACGTAGCCGATGCGTTATCAAGAATAACCATCAAAGAACTACAAAATATAACCGGATATATAAATAAAGTCACTACAAGATCCCAAAGTAGACAGAAATCCTGCGCAGGAGAAAAAGAAATAGACTTGCCTAGGCAATCTATAGAAAAAGCTTCAAAGCCCAACGTATACGGAGTCATAAACAATGACAAAGTACGTAAAGTAGTGACCTTGCATGTAAAAAATATGCTATGTTTATTTAAACATGGACAAACAATTACTGCAAGATATGATGTTAGCGATTTATATACCAATGGAGTCCTCGACCTAGGTCAGTTTTTCCAAAGGCTTGAAACGCAAGCCGGTATACATAAAATCAGCCAACTCAAAGTGGCACCGTGGGAAAATATCTTTGAACACGTTTCAATAGATAATTTCAAGAAAATGGGCAATAAAACATTAAAATCATTGAGAGTAGCGCTACTCAACCCGGTGACCCTAATAAATTCTGAGAAAGAAAAAGAAGCTATTATGTCCACATACCATGATGAACCAATTCAGGGAGGTCACACTGGCATTACCAAAACCTTGGCCAAGGTGAAGACATTACTTTTGGAAAGGTATGACTCGATATATTAAAGAGTACATACGAAAATGTCTAAAATGCCAAAAAGCGAAAATAACCACGCACACAAAAACACCATTAACCATTACTGAAACACCACAAACAGCTTTCGACGGGGTAATCGTGGACACGATCGGTCCACTGCCTAAGTCTGAACAAGGGAATGAATACGCAGTTACTTTAATCTGCGATTTAACAAAATACCTTGTAGCAATATCAATTCCAAATAAAAGTGCAAAAACAATAGCCAAAGCTATATTTGAAGGTTTTATTCAGAAGTACGGTCCAATGAAGACGTTCATTGCGGACATGGGAACAGAATATAACAATTCAATAATTGAAGATTTATGTAAAAATTTAAATATCAAAAACATAAATTCTACTGCACACCATCACCAGACTGTCGGAACAGTGGAGCGAAGCCACAGAACACTTAACGAGTTCATACGCTCATATATCTCAGTTGATAAAACAGATTGGGATGTACGGCTACAATACTTCGTATACTGCTTTAACACAACTCCCTCTATAGCACATGATTATTTTCCATACGAATTAGTATTCGGGAAATCTTCGAACTTACCAAACCATTTCAATAGCATAGATAGAATAGAACCATTATATAATATAGAAGAGTATGCTAAGGAATCTAAATTTAGATTAGAACAGGCATATAAAAGAGCCAGAATAATGCTAGAAACTAGTAAGCAAAAACAAAAAGATAGATACGACAAAGATAGCATAGATTTCGAATTAAAAATAGGAGACAAGGTTTTATTAAAAAATGAAACTGGCCATAAGATAGACTTTAAATATACAGGACTCTATACGGTAAAGAAGATAAAACCTAATAATAATAGAATAGATTAAAAAAACATTTATAGAATATATTTTGTAGGATAAGAGAAAAATAAAATTACATCAAATTTAATCTCTTCACCATAATAATGAATATAGGAATTCATATACATACATAAAAATATATAATAATAAATAATAAGAAATAGTCGCATAAATTTTCAAGTTTTGATTTACCAACTCTTCTAATATTTACAATATTAACCAAAAAAAAAATTGTTATATTCTAATTTTCTAATTTTTATAAACATTCATATATATTACACATACAATATAAATACAAATAACTCCATAAATTACGTTATTCCTCAAAGGGAGGGAGATGTAGTATGCTCACATATCGGGTACACACTGTACCACTTATATCACTGCAACATTGTGGCATTTATTTAGGTCTTAATATTCCCAGCACTTTAAGTGCGGAGTAATTCGACCCACACAACAATGTTATGAACATCCTAAATGCTAAGCCGGCATGTCTACATGCGCGGCCGTCCATTCGGTTACCGTGTGAGCATAACACTCTCTCCCTCATGCGCGGCTACTACTTGCGCCGCTCATATACACTTATGCATAAGCATGGACCGCTGCTCTGCAGTGGCACATATACATTTATATAGATATTTAGATATATAAGCTTTGGCCGCGGCGCTGCTTGCGCAGCTATGCGAATTTTAAGCCAAGCCAATTATTCTTAAGTAAAGCGGGAGCATTGACGAAAGGAGCCCCGAACCAAACGCATGTTATAACTAATTAATTTTTCAATAAAAATAAATATAAAATGCAGAGTTTTGATTTTACTTCATATTACATCGGAACGCGATCGAAAAACGAGAGTACTGTACTGCCATATTTTTAGACGTCTCTCAAGCATTTGATAGAGTTTGGCTAGAAGGTCTAATGTACAAGATCAAAACAATGCTTCCCTAAAACACCCATAAGCTTTGAGAGTCTTACCTCTACGACAGAAGATTTGCCTTTGTCTTTGCCTTTGGCTTTGAGGTCCGATCTTGGTTTCCCAACTAAGTTAAACAAATCAAAATTCAAGTTAACATCAGCTTCCGTTCAAAGCCCAATCAATTGCTAATAGAATTTCACAATGAAATGCGACAGTTTCATCTTAAGCGCAAATTAAAATTAAAGTAAACATCAGCTTCCGTTTGAATCCCAATCAATTGCGCCCTTTTGCGTTTCAAGTTCCCACCAAATTGCATCGGTCAGCATAATCGAATTTCACAATGAGATGCAACAGTTTCATCCTAAGCTTTTAATCTTAACATAAATTGAAGTTCTAAAGTTCAAAAAGAAAAGCTCCTGGCCGAGGTTCATTGGATTAGATTTAGAAATGAAGCGGCAGTCCTATTTTTACCGCGACCGGGATCGGTTGACAAAAATTAGAAAGTAATCTAAAAGTGACTCGTATTTAAAGTGTTTAAGAATAAAAGGTTTATCATTAAAATAATATAATTAAAAATTGTATTTTTTTAATTCATCGACTAACAAGAAATTTAATTGGCGCCCAACGTGGGGCCGCGTCTAAATAAGTTCCAAAAAAATAATTTAATGAAAAATAAGTTAAATAAAAATAAGTTAAATAATAAAAGCTCGCGCGGCCAACAACTCTACATTTTTAAAGGAAAAATTAAAACATCCACCAAACGGCACAACCAAGTGTCAGTGATCGTTGTCAACAATTAAATGGAAATTAATAAATGAAATAATCAATTTAAAGGTGAATTTAAAATAAAATCTTAAACAAAAAATACAAGAACACAAATACACAAATTAAATACAAATAAAATAAAACAATTAAAAACCGAAAACGCATTAAAATAAAAAAAAATCGTTTAATCAAACAAGAACTTACAACAACAACAAAAACAAGACAACACGCTGAAAGAATAAAATTAAAGAAGGAAGGAAGGCCATTCTCACGCCATTAATCTTCGCTGAATCCAAGAAGGAAGATCAACCCACAACATCATAGAAGGAAGACCCCATCGGGACATTTTCGTGAGGAATTAATTTTAAATAATAACAAACAAAATAAATAAAGATTATAATTTAAGATTAGGGAATTGAGAAAAAATATAAAAAAAATTAAAAATTGATAAAAATAATAAGTTAAATCGCGAACCTAGATTTCATAAATAATAAAGAAACAATCTGGAAGATTTAATAAATAGCTTTGGTGAAATAAATTTAAAAATGACAACCGGAGGTTCAGAAACAAATTTTTCTGCAGGTAGTATAGCCACAGCGGGCGGCTTAACAGTGGAATTAATAAATAGATTAATAAATGTTCAGTTGAATGAAGTGACCAGGAAAATAGAATGTTTAGAAGGAAGGTTAGCCACAGATGCAAACACTGTGGAAGATTATAAAATTCAAGCAATTGACCCAACCATAAAATGCGATACCACACTTGAAGTGGTAAAATCTTTACCTAAATTCACCGGGGAACCAACACAATATGTAGGATAGAGGGAAGCTGCAGAAACTGTAATGAGTTTTTATAAAATTCAAAGCGAACAATATTTTATTGCCTTAACAATTTTACGAAATAAAATTATGGGAGCTGCCCATGATGCTCTTACCAATCATGGCACCGTTATAAATGTTCAAGCAATCTTATCTAGATTGGACTTTATATATAACGATAAACGAGACAAAGCCACGGCCCATAATGTTGGCTCAGCTCTCGGCCCATTAAGGTAGACCATACATGAGTGGTATAAGAAGGGTAATAATAATAATAATAAAAATGATTAATATTAATAAAGGGAATATGAATTGGCCTGCTTAGCCTAAGCTGGTAGTTGGTTGTTAACTATTCCCCCCTTAAATTAGACGCCGTCCTCGGTGACAGCCAATTCGTCGATGGAATATACGGAAAATAAAGAAAAAGAATTGCCTATGCAATCTTTAGATACAGCTTCTAGGCCCAACGTATATGAAGTCATAAACAATGGCGAAGTACGTAATGTAGTGACATTGCATGTAAAAGATATGTTATGTTTTTTTTTAAATTAAAAATTACTGCAAGATATGAAGTTAGCGATTTATATACCAATGGAGTTATTGAACAATATTTGAATCTTTTATCCTGAAGTACGGTCCAATGAAGACGTTCATCACGGACATAGGAACAGAATATAAGAATTCAATTATAGACGATTTGTGCAAATATTTAAATATTGAAAATATTACATCCACAGCACACCACCACCAGACAGTTGGAACAATAGAAAGAAGTCATAGAACTTTCAATGAGTACATACGATCTTACATATCGGTTTATAAAACTGATTGGGACGTATGGCTTCAATATTTTGTCTTTTGTTTCAACACGACCCCCTCTATGGCACATACTTATTGTCCATATGAGCTAGTATTCGGTAAAACAAGTAATTTACCGAAACATTTTAATGGCATAGATAGTGTAGAAGCACTATATAATATAGATGACTATGCTAAGGAGAGTAAGTATAGATTAGAAGTAGCCTATAAAAGAGCTTGAGTTATGTTAGAAGCAAATAAGAATAGAAATAAACTAGATTAAAAATCTTTATTTCATAAATTGCACTTAGTATGTCCATACAAAGACACACATACATAGATAAATAAATACACATATTATTTTAATAATTTCATATTCTTTGATTCTAATAACATAAAAAAAGGTTTATTAATTAGATTATTTTATTATACAAGGTGTGTGTCAAAAGTTTCCGAACTTTTCTGGCAGGGCATTTTCTGGTGCCGCCATCTTTGTGTGAGTATATGCGTTTGAAAGATACATTATTCACCGATTTTCCCTCCAAATTTCAAGACATTTGGAACAGTGGAATTAGAATTATTGCGTTTTAAGTGACAGTACCTTGTGTTAGTTGGTCGACGAAAAATCAAAGAGCGGTTATTAAGTTTTGTTTTAAACTCGGTAAAACTTTCACCGAGACTCATAAATTGATGAAACAAGTTTATGGTGATGATTGTCTATCCCGTACCTCAACTTACGAGTGGTTTAATCGTTTTAAAAATGGTCGTGAAAGCCTGGAAGACGACGAACGTTCGGGCCGTGCGAAAAGTGCTGTTATTGATGAAAACATTCAAATTGTTCGTGATTTTGTCAAAAAAGAACCAAAATCTTCGTTGAGATACATGGAAATGGAGTTGGAAATATCCTATAAGTCTATCGCATTTTGATTGAACCCAAATGGTATGCGGAAGGTTTGTGCACGGTTTGTTCCACACACACTCAAAGAGCACGAAAAGGCGCTTCGCATTCAGCATTCGAAAGACGTCGTTATTGAAGCACGAAAAGATCCTAATTTTCTTTTCAACATCGTGACTGGTGACGAGACGTGGTGTTTTCAATATGAACCCGAAACTAAGCGTCAGAGTGCGGAATGGAAGGAGCCAGATGAGCCGAAACCCAAAAAAACACGCCGCGAAAAGTCAAAAATCAAGTCTCACTTGATTTGTTTCTACGATTCGAAGGGAATTGTTCATCGGGAATTCGTTCCAACGGGCCAAACCATCACTGGAGCATTTTATCTTGGTGTCATGAAACGTTTGCTCGGTCGTATTCGTCGTATACGCCCAGAATATCGCGAAAACGGCAGTTGGCGCTTGTTGCATGATAATGCGCCGTCTCATCGATCAACGCTTGTGACCGATTTTTTAACAAAAAATCACATTCTTACCGTCAACCACTCACCATATTCACCTGATTTAGCTCCGTGTGACTTTTTCCTATTCGGAAAATTAAAATTGGCAATGAAAGGAAGATATTTTGATGACATAAAGTCCATTGAAAAGGCGACGACCGACATACTCAAGGCCATCCCGGTTGACGAGCTAAAACACTCATTCGAATCACTTTTAAATCGTGCAAATCGTTGTATTGAGTCGGAGGGAGACTATTTTGAATAAATGCAAAGTTTCATTCCAAACTATTTTGTAGTTTTTTTTCTTTTTGAAAAGTTCGGAAACTTTTGACACACACTTTGTAAAAACAAGTGAGAACGCTATAGTCGAGTGCCTCGACTATTAGATACCCGTTACTCAGTTCAAATTATCAATTTGAATTCGGAGATCTCTTAGAGCTGGCAGCTTTACAGCACGAGCATCAGCACCAGCGCTTCTTTAGCGCAGGCAGCTTTTGTCCTGCACCAACAGCTGTGTTTATGTTTATGTTTTTGAGTGCAATGCTTACATACATACACACATACGCCATTGCTTGACTCAGACCTCCAATTTAGATAACTTGATTTGATTTGCATAGTTCTTGGGATATAGTTCGGTATTGACAAATAAAAACCATCGAAATTTCCTTTAATAGAAATCCTTATCGAGAATTAACGTGGACTCTGTTGAGCACCTTGGCCATCTGTTCCAAATCCGTTAGATGGCGCCATAAAAGGCGGAAATGTATGCGCTAGCCAGGCTTAAGCGTTTAATGGGTTTTTGGGCGTTAGAGTGGGCGTGGCAAACTTTTATTACGCCAATCGATAGGTATTGCCGAAACAAACACATATCAATTAAAATGTTCATAATAGCATCAAAACTGTGGCCACAGCTTGTGGCTTGTGGGCGTCAGAGGGGGCGTGGCACCATTTTGAAACAAACTTGCGCTGCGTAGGAACTCCTAAAATCTACATGCAAAATGCCAATATTCTAGCTTTTATAGTTTCCGAGATCTCAGCGTTCATACGGACGGACAGACGGACAGACAGGACAGACGGACAGACGGACATGGCTAGATCGACTCGGCTAGTGATCCTAAACAAGAATATACATACTTTATAAGGTCGGAAACGCTTCCTTCTACCTGTTACATACTTTTGCACGAATATAATATACCCTTTTACTCTACGAGTAACGGGTATAAATACCCAGTCCCAACGGACGCAGACAGCGCTAGAAGATTCGTTGCATTTTGCAATTACTACAGACGTTTTATTAAAAATTTTCCGATTACTCACGACACATAACTAGATTATGTAAAAATAATGTTAAATTCGAATGGACAGATGAATGTCAAAACGCATCCGAATACCTTAAAATTCAATTAATGAAACCTTCACTTCTACAATACCCAGATTTTAATAAAGAATTTTGTATAACAACAGATGCAAGCAAACAAGCGTGTGGAGCTGTTCTTACTCAAGATTACAATAACACACAGCTACTAGTAGCCTATGCATCAAGATCATTTACTAAAGGAAAAAGCAACAAAAATACAACTGAACAAGAATTAGCAGTGATCCACTGGGCAATAAATCACTTTCGACCATATATTTATGGAAGACATTTCACAGTCAAGACAGACCATACGCCATTAACTTACTTATTTTCGATGACAAACCCGAGCTCAAAACTAACGCGAATGAGATTAGAAAAGACAACCATATAGCCGACGCGCTATCAAGAGTAACAATAACGGATTTAAAAAATATCCAGACATATAATAAAATTGTGAATTTTGTGATATTCTAAATAAAGCTTCTCAGCCCAACGTATACGAAGTCATTGTTAATGACGAGGTACGAAAAGTAGTGACCTTGCGAATAACTGATTCACTTTGCTTACTAAAGCATGAAAAAAAGGTTATAGCAAGAATTGATGTTAGCGATTTGTACACCAATGAAATTCTCGACTTAGGTCAGTTCTTTCAAAGGCTTGAGAAAGAAGCCGGTATACTTAATATCAGCCAACTCAAAGTGGCACCGAGCGAAAAGATCTTTAAAACCATTTCAATGGAATCTTTTAAAATTATGGGCAATAAAAAATTACAATCATTAAGAGTAGCGCTACTCAAGCCGGTGACCCAATTATCAAATAATGATAAAAAAGAAAGAAGCATTACTGTTTACATTCCATGATGATCCAATACAAGGAGGTCATACAGGCATAGCTAGAACATTAGCAAAGATAAAAAGGCATTATTATTGGAAAAATATGACCCGATTTATAAAAAACAAGAGAGAACGCTATAGTCGGGTGCCCCGACTATCAGATACCCGTTACTCAGGTAAAAGGAGTGCGAGGGAGATGGAGATAGAAACTTTGATCGCGCATAACTTTTAAACGAATGGTCCGATTTGAAAAATTCTTCTACATTTCGATAGGTATTTATAAACACAATAAAACTGCATTTTTACTTTTCCGAAATATTTAAATTTATATTTAAATAAAATCGTATATAAGCGATTGTGGGCGTTAAAGGGGGCGTGGCACCTTTTTGAAACAAACTTGCGCTGCGTAGGAACTCCTAAAATCTGCATGCAAAATGCCAATCTTCTAGCTTTTATAGTTTCCGAGATCTCAGCGTTCATACGGACGGACAGACGGACAGACGGACAGACGGACAGACGGACATGGCTAGATCGACTCGGCTAGTGATCCTGAACAAGAATATATATACTTTATAGGGTCGGAAACGCTTTCTTCTACCTGTTACATACTTTTGCACGAATACAATATACCCTTTTACTCTACGAGTAACGGGTATAATTATATAAGAAAATGCCCAAAATGCCAAAAATCCAAAACAACCAAACATAAAAAACACCATTGACGATAACTGATAACGCTAATTTGCGATTTAACTAAGTACCTTGTAGCAATACCAAACCAGAACAAAAGTGCAAAAACAGTAGCAAAAGCTATATTCGAAGATTTTATTCTGAAGTACGGTCCAATGAAGACGTTCATCACGAACATGGGAACAGAATCAAAAATTCGTTAATTGAATTTTATGTAAAAACTTAAATATCAAAAACATAACTTCAACAGCACATCATCACCAGACTGTAGGAACCGTGGAGCGGAGCCACAGAACATTTAATAAGTTCATCCGCTCATACATCTCAGTTGATAAAACAGATTGGGATGTATGGTTGCAATACTTCGTATATTGTTTCAACACAACACCCTCTAAGGCACATGACTATTGTCCATATGAGTTAGTTTTTGGTAAAACTTCAAATTTACCTTAACATTTTAATAGCATAGATAAAATAAAACCTCTATATAATGTAGATAACTACGCTAAAGAATCTAAGTTTAGACTAGAACAAGCATTTAAGAGAGCTAGATTAATGTTAGAATCTCATAAAAAGAAACAAAAAATTAGATATGACAAAAATACCTTAGATTTGGATTTAAAAATAGGAGATCAAGTTTTATTGAAAAATGAAACAGGGCATAAGCTAGACTTTAAATATACTGGACCTTATAAGGTTGAAAGTATAGAACAAATCGATAACATTGTAATTTCAAATAACAAAAATAAAAAACAAACAGTACATAAGGATAGGTTAAAAAATTTTATTTCATATTCACTTTAATTCTCTTATAATATATCACGTATGGCCATACATAAATTAAGAACCATAATTTAATGGAAATATAAGACAAAATTAAAAAAATATATATGTTATACTAAAATAAATAATACTTTCTGATTCGAAAAAAAAAAACAATAATAAATGAAATAAATAACAAAAAAATAATAAATATATATTATTATAAAACATGATGTTCATTTATATTTTATATACATATAGTAAGAAAATAACTTCATAGAATTACGTTATTTTTCAAAAGGAGGGAGATGTAGTATGCATGTATCATTGTAGCGAGTACCCACTGTACCGACACCAACATTGTATTACAGTATACTTAAACAAATACAAAAGCTGTACCGACACCAACATTGTATTACAGTATACTTAAACAAATACAAAAGCGCCGGCCGCCAAACTTTTGCGGCCAGCCAAAATATGAATGCGCCTCTGAGCCCAACTTATGGGAAGTGCTAGTGTCAGCATATTCCCATGGCCCGAGTGCAGACACATACAAGGCATGCATGTACAACTTCCCTCGCGCTCTCAGTGCTACCAGCACAAATACTATTGCGAGCATATCTTCGATATATATGACGGCCTCTGCCAATGTTTGCAGGCAGCGCAGCCGCAAATAGCTAGCTGTAATTCATTATTAATTTGACGACTGAATAATAAAGATCTGCCCATGGCAAATAAAAAAGTGACTATTATTTTTTTTAACAAAAAATATGATGGCATTATTATAACAACGTCATTCATTACAATCTGCACACGCTGACAATGATACAGGATGAATTGGTCCGGCAATTCCCAGCCATCAAATTCTGGCAATGCACGAACCGTGTTACTGATATTTTCGCAGTCGCTGAGAGATGAGAAGTCCACACCACTGAGCATAAAAGGGATCACAGATCTGCACAGGAGAATGTTAAGTAGGTACTTTTGGAATACTATTTTCCGAAAATGTCTAAGTTAGCGAATGAAATCGTCACTAAATGCAAGACCTCCACTGATAGGGTAGCCAGGAGTTTAAATAAAGACGAGAACTACAAAGCACTGAGTACCTATCTTCTTCATGGCGGGAAAGGAGCGTTTACATGGCGACCGTGACAGGACTCAGGATGTACACTTGGCGAACGAGGACATCGAAGAACCACAAGAGGGAAAAACAAAGGAAACGGAAAATCAAAAAAATTATCAGCAGACAATGAAAAAATAAAGATCGCAGTGAGTAGAGGTTGATGTGTGCTAAACGCAATGGTGTGGTAAAAAGATTAAAAGCCAGAAGGGCTGAATTACTGAAGCAACTAAACAGTGGAATTAAATTAAATTGGAACAATTCGGTAAAACTACATGCCGAACTTGAACATCAAAAAAAAAAAATCAAACCATAGCCACACACACATCCCCTACCCTGCAATTAAAAGTCTCGCTAAAGCTAATATCAAATTACCTCCGCCACAGAAATACCCAAATTAATGAAGAAGTGCCCAAACGACTGCGAGGGACCACTGTGCTCGCCCCATTCCGAGTACACCTGTGCAGCCAGCACCGGTGCCCCAGCATAGAAGACCGACGAGGAAATTCAGCCTGTGCAGCCAGCACCGGCCACGTCTTGCCAACCAAGCGAGACCAAGGAGAAGTGAGCCGACATTGCTTCATAGAGCGCATATTTTTTTTTAACCATGCATTGCGTTGCACAATTTTTTTTCATTGCACTCCGATGCATATTTTTATTATATAATATTATGTAAAAATTAATGTAAAATTGTGGCCTGAAAACCATACAAAAAGTATGCAGGTTTTTCCATTGTTAAAAAAATTTTTTTTTGTTGAAACCAGATTAAAAAAAACCTACGGCCCAACAAGGCAAATTTTTAACTACATGAGCCAAACTAAATGGCAAATAAATTATAAATTAAATTACACGTTTAACATAAAAAATCCTTTAGCAGCTCACAGAAAAACACCCAAAATGGGTTTAGTAGACGTGAAAGAAGTGGACTCCACAGCAAACGTCATAAATAAAATCGAGTCCAAAACTATGAATACACCCTTAACGAACATTTTATTATCAATCATTGTCTTTATTATGAGCGCATTTATTTTGTACAAGACATATATGTTTCATAATAAATGTATACCAAAGAAAGCCATAAATATAAAATATATAAAGCGCCAGCAATAATTATAAAAAGATGTTCAAAATAAAAAATAAATAAAAAAACCACAAACCATTTAATATAAATGTGTATATCCATATATTGATATATTGAATATAGATGTTATTTTATCCAATAATCTTAACTAATATACAATGAAAATAAATAAAAAAATCACTATTAGAATCACTCTTGATAAGGAACCCAACTTTTTAGAACAGGGTATTATCAATAATCGAAAAAGGAGCTGAGCCTCTACTTATCAATGAATTCGAATATGAGTACATGAATAGGTACAACTTAGACTTTTCTCCCTTGATACATTTCTCAAGTACCCAGAAGGCGATAGTATTGAGCATCGTCCCGACCCTAAAAATTAAATCAGTTATTAACAATAACAAGATACTTGGAAGACATCTTTCATTGATGGCTTCCAGAATCTAGAAAAAATTCCATTAAATAATGGAATGGGACGAATTATATAAAGAACTAAATAATATAAAAATTGATTTTGACAGATCTTATAAGTCACTATCAAGACCCCGGCCAGCACAGCAAAACACTGTATGCATGCCGAAATATTAGTAACCCGCTTCAATACAGCGCGTATAGTAATACACGATCAGAGAGACAGGCTAAACAAAGTCCATTGGTCTCAGGTATCAAAATATTTAAACAAATTACGGGATAACATAATAGCTCAAAAGCAAAGGTACGACTTAACAATTTCAGTACCAACTATCCTAAACACACCGTTGAAGATAGAAGCTAGAGAAGAGTCAGAATCATCAGATCCACCAGTACAAGCTGAGGCTGACGACCCTATCTCTATAGATCCCGATATAGAGAAAAAAGATATAAACAACCTCACTATTCCGGCAGTCCTTATTCAATTTGAATTATCAAACCAGGAATTCCAATTCGGTTATCCAATAAAAGTGGAAGAATAGAAACAAAACAATCAGTCCAAAGGCACTTAAAAGTTAATAACAACTATAAATTTTAGGAAAAATTTATTTAAACAAACACTTAAACCTTAATAAGTGAAATCAAAAGTAAACTAAAACAAAATAGTTAAATTTTAAGAAAAAAATAATTTAAACGTAAACCTTAATAAGTGAAATCAAAAATAAACTAAAACAAATTTTTAGTTTACTATAACAACAAAATGTACCATAACAATGGCACAACCAGTTATCGCCGCACCCCAAATCACCAAATCATTTCGGACCCAGCCAATACATGAACACACAACCATTTACTCACAAAAATCCTTTTCCACAAGGCAGAGTACGCTGCCAGATAGCCGCACACATTGCCGTGTTCGTTACAAACTAAAATCATGTGTTAGCGGTTCGTGGTCAGTACAGATTTTAAGCTTCTACAGTAGAGATATCCTCTAGTGATTTTACTGCCCATGAAAGAGTTAACATTTCTTTCTTTGCCGTTTCGTAGTTTGCATCGGTTTCAGATAGTTTTCTAGATATAAGAGCTATAGGTCTGTCCTGTTGTGAAAGTACTGCTCCGATTGCGTGTTCGGAGGCATCTGCTGTCAACACAAATTCCGCCATAACAGCCGGAGAGTGCAAAAAAAAAACCGCTAAAAATACTGGAGTGGTGCAATCTTATTGCTAAAAACAGTAAATAATAATTAGTGCTATGTATAAAACTAGTGCAAAATTATATCACCAGCCACGAGCACTGCGACCTCGTTAATTTCTGCAACCGCAGCCACTGCAACAACAACATCAACGGTCGCCGTTAACAACAACGCGATTTCGAATGCGTTTGCAACTTCAGCCAATTGTAAGTACGAGTGCCAATATCGGCAATATCAAACAACAACAAGTGAGTCCGGCTATACAGACTGGCATGGACCCTTACATCCAAATCAAACGGAAGCTAAGCCCGCAAAATAAAATGGTTTGAAATAAACCAAAACAAAATTGCCCTAATAAAGGCAGCGAACAGCCAGGGGCATCTAGTAACAACAGATTCGCCCTATTGTCGGAAATTGATAATAATCAATCCGAATCTGGACAGGATGTTCAAAAGAAACCAAAGCCCCCACAAATTTACATAAGGGAACAGAACTCAAATGCCCAAGTAAAGAAAATTGTTGTGCTGCTCGGGAATGACAACTTTTATGTTTTAGCCTCAAGCTAAAACTGAAGATCAATTCAGTGCTGTAACTAATTACCTAGACGAGGCTAGGAAACCCTACTACACGTGCCAGCTCAAGAGTAGCAAGGGCTTGCAAGTAGTGCTAAAGGGCATAGAGCCCGACGTATCCACCAATGAGATAAAAGAGGCACTGAAAGAATAAGGATTCTTCTCCAAAAATATTATTAATATTATCAACAAAAATAAAAAGCCGCAACCACTCTTGAAGGTCGAACTGGAGCCAGATAGCAGAGCCTTGAAGAAAAATGAAGTGCACCCGATCTACAAAATGCAATTCCTGTTGCATAGAAGGATTACTGTTGAAGAACCGCATAAGCGGAATGGCCCGCTACAATGCACAAACTGCCAAGAAAATGGACACACCAGAAACAACTGCGGGCTTCGTTCAGTCTGCGTAGCTTGTGGTGGCTTCCACAATTCTGAGCCTTGCCCTGCAAGCAAAGAAGACCCAAAGACAAAGAAATGCGCTAACTGTGGAGATAACCATACGGCAAACTACAGAGGCTGCTCGGTCTATAAAGAGCTGAAGAGTCAGTTTCAACAAGCAAAATAAGCACGCTCCCAGAATGCACGAAATGCGTACGTGAAATCGTTTTCTTTGCGAAAACAGCCAGATCTTCATTTGGGCCCCTCAACACAAATGGGGGAGTTTCATACGTCAGTGCTCTAAAATCAGGACTTGCCAATCAGACGGGGTTCCCACAAGCTCAATGCTCTGAGCAAAATAAAATAACACCTCAGCAAGCAATAGGACAAATACCAAACAGCATGAAAACCATGATGCTGACTAATAAATTTGCTCACATCCCAACAATCTAAATAATCGATGTCTTGACTTCAAATATCCATGTGGAATGCCAATGGCGTTTCACGGCACAAACTTGAAATAACTCAATTCCTCAATGAAAACCAAATAGATGTAATGCTGCTGGCAGAAACGCATCTCACAAGTAAATACAACTTCCAAATAAGAGGTTATACTTCATAATGCACAGATCATCCGGATGGTAAGGCTCACGGAGGAACTGGAATCCTAATCAGGGAACGCATTAAGCACCATTTTCACCAGAGGTTTGCAACAAATTATTTGCTGGCTACATCTATAAAACTACAAGCAGGCAACGGCAGTATCACTATAGCCGCTGTCTATTGCCCACCGCGTTTTACAATAACTGAAGAGCAATTCCTGGACTTCTACAATTCACTCGGAGATCGCTTCATAGCAGACTACAACGCCAAGCACACGCACTGGGGATTAAGACTCGTGACGCCCAGAGGAAGACAACTGTATAAAGCAATCATAAATTTGAGCAACAAACTCGACTATATCTCCCCTGGCAGCCCCACATATTGGCCAGCTAACCCCAGAAAACTCCCGGACTAAATTGACTTCGCTGTGACCAATAACATCCCAAGAACTTTAGTAAGCGCCAAATCGCTATCGGACTTATCATCGGACCACTCGCCTGTTATAATAACTCTCCTTCAAAGCCCGATAGTAATCCCCCTTCAGGCTGACCTCGACTAGGGATGGTCTCCACCTTTGTTGGATTGGTTTCTATTCCCTTATCTGAATTTACAAATCCTAAAAAATTTAACATAACATTTAACAAAATTTTCAAATATTGATTATACATTTTTATACCCGTTACTCGTAGAGTAAAAGGGTGTATTGTATTCGTGCAAAAGTATGTAAGAGCTAGAAGGAAGCGTTTCCGACCCTATAAAGTATATATATTCTTGTTCAGGATCACTAGCCGAGTCGATCTAGCCATGTCCGTCTGTCCGTCTGTCCGTCCGTATGAACGCTGAGATCTCGGAAACTATAAAAGCTAGAAGATTGGCATTTTGCATGCAGATTTTAGGAGTTCCTACGCAGCGCAAGTTTATTTCAAAAAGGTGACACGCCTTCTTTAACGCCCACAATCGCTTAAATACGATTTTAAAAATTTAAATATTTCGGAAAAGTAAAAATGCAGTTTTATTGTGTTTATCAATACCTATCGAAATGTAGAAGAAATTTTTCAAATCGGACCATTCGTTTAAAAGTTATGCGTGATCAAAGTTTCTATCTCCATCTCCCTCGCACTCCTTTTACCTGAGTAACGGGTATCTGATAGTCGGGGCACCCGACTATAGCGTTCTCTCTTGTTTTGAATGAAATTGTTCGTCTGGACTGAAGACAATTATGTCATCGATATAAATATAATAGATTTTCCCTATGTGTTCCCTAAGAATGTCGTCTAGGACACGCTGAAAAATAGATGGTGCGTTTTTCAGCCCAAATAGAAGTCTTGTGAACTCAAATTTTTCGTTATTCACGGAGAAGGCTGTCTTTTCTATATCGCTTTCTTTTAAAAGAATTTGATGAAACCCACTTTTAAGATCTAACTCAGAAACCAATTTATTAATTAATTTATTATTTATTATGCATATAAGGTAACACGGTCACCCGGCAACAGAGAGTTGCCAAGCTGATCACGAGCTGCCAGCATGAGAATAATAGAGAGAATAATAATGCAAGGCCAGCGATATTGCACAACGACGGTGCTAGAAGCCCAGTCTTCGGTCAGCGCAATCAGGAGGCTACCCAAACACCAGATACGAGGCGCCGGGTCAGCACTTTCATGGCATAGGGCTACTTTCGAAACCTAAGTCTTCTCATTCGCGCAGTACCGCGCGTCTCAAAATAAACCCAAATAAGAAATTAGTTAATTGGCACCCAACGCGTCGTAAGACCCTTGATCCCTCGTTAATTTAAAGATAAAGAAAATCTAAAACCAATTCGCCAACTCCGTCGTACCACAAGGAACCGGCAGCAGCAACCAAAAGAATAGAGATCAGCAGCAATTTAATTTTCTACAATTAAATAAATGCCATGTAAGTGGAGTGTTCATTGATATTTTTCGCCGAATTTTTTAAATCAGAATATTTTTCAAAAAGTAATTTTAACAATTATAAAACAAAAAAATAAATATATGATTATAAAAATATTTCAAGAGTCTCAGAAATGAAATTGTAGTATGCACACATATAAAATATATACAAGTATATCGACCACGCAACTGTACGAAGAGTACTAAAAGGGCACGCACTGTAACACTTTGTCGCAGTGTTTGTACAATTCAGGGCTGAAAGTACATGTGTCAGCATAAGTGCAACACGAGCGGACCTCATGTATGTGAAAGTTAACTAAGTTAACCGGGCGACGGCAATGATCGATCGTCCGAAGGCTCGCTCCGGCCAAATTGCTGAGACAGCGTCTGGCCGGAACCTCGTGCATAGCCGGCAAACACTACCAATTGGAGTGGCCGCTATGAGGCTCTTTTTTGTTAGCTTTAAGTTTCAGTTTTGATTAGACTTTATATGAATAAAGAGCTATCGCTCATACAAACCTAACTCCGACAACCGTAGTTAATTCCTATGAGTCTCTTTTTTGTTAGCTTTAAGTTTCAGTTTAGATTTGAATTTATATAAATAAAGAGCTGTCGCTCATACAAATTATACTCCGACAACCGTCGTTAAATTCTTATTACTGAAAAACTTTCTGAGTCCCTAGGGCAGCAGGTAAAGAAGGGCAGTCACCCTTCCAACGTAATCTTCGTAATTCATCTTGGAGAATTCTTCGGCCAGCCGGCCAACTACCACTGCAGCGAACCTTGCCACCTGCACCCCCCTGGATAAGCTGCAACTGCGAGGGATGACCCGTGGGATATTTAAATAATTAATTGGTATAAGCACCTCAGTCCTTACATTTCCCGGCATCTGCATTTGTGTGTAAATTCTAATAAATAAATCGCAGCCAGAATATTCTTTTGAAGATCAAATAAATACCATAAAACAAGTAAATCATCTCCAGAATATTTTCTGCAGCTCCGCTTCCATAATTTGGTGTTAATTTAAAAAATAAAAAAAAATTCTCTGAATTAGCTTTGCAACAATCTTGGGTTTTTTTCTTCCTTTCTTTTTATACCCGTTACTCGTAGAGTAAAAGGGTATATTGTATTCGTGCAAAAGTATGTAACAGCTAGAAGGAAGCGTTTCCGACCCTATAAAGTATATATATTCTTGTTCAGGATCACTAGCCGAGTCGATCTAGCCATGTCCGTCTGTCCGTCTGTCCGTCTGTCTGTCTGTCCGTCTGTCCGTCTGTCCGTCCGTATGAACGCTTAGATCTCGGAAACTATAAAAGCTAGAAGATTGGCATTTTGCATGCAGATTCTAGGAGTTCCTACGCAGCGCAAGTTTGTTTCAAAAAGGTGCCACGCCCCCTTTAACGCCCACAATCGCTTATATACGATTTTAAAAATTTAAATATTTCGGAAAAGTAAAAATGCAGTTTTATTGTGTTTATCAATACCTATCGAAATGTAGAAAAAATTTTTCAAATCGGACCATTCGTTAAAAAGTTATGCGTGATCAAAGTTTCAATCTCCATCTCCCTCGCACTCCTTTTACCTGAGTAACGGGTATCTGATAGTCGGGGCACCCGACTATAGCGTTCTCTCTTGTTTTTTCTTTCTTTATTGCTTCCCCGCTCCGCGCCGGTAAACGAACCCGACACCACGCATTCCCATTTCGACTCTCTTAGCTTCGCTTCTATGTGTACCATAGCGGCAGCCCAGCTGCCACGGCCCCTTTGCTGTACAACTTTGTTTATTTAAAGCTGCTTACACTCATACCAAAATTAACCATAAAACAAGAAATTCGCCTTATTTTTGTCTTCAAAGGCATCGCACCTTAAATTTTAGGGTAAAATTTTCTAAAATTAAGGGCATTTCTTTTTTAAAACCTAAGGCGAAGGGCCCTAAAAACAAGAAAAACAGTTATAAAAAATAGAAAAATATTTCTTAAAAGTAGGGCATCTAACCATAAATTTTAGGGTATTTTTTCTAAAAATTAGAAAAAATGTGCCTACATTCATCATGATGTAATTTTTCATTCCGGATTTATGGACTTATGTATATATGTATATATGTGTGTGTGTATATGTATATGATTTCATTCAGAAAAGTCTCAACAGTTAGTATTAATATTGCACTAATGAATTGTAAAGATCGATTTTAGCTAGATTTCTGTGGGGGAAGAGAGAGAGAGAGAGAGAAATTGTGTACAATTATGATTTATTTCAGTTCTTACAAGTAAACTCCGATAAGTATCTATTCGAAAAAAAACCTATAAATTTTATTCGTCCAGTGGGATTCGAACCCAGGTCTCCCGCGCGAGTTACCGCACACATTGTTGCGGACACACCGCCGCCCCCCAAGCCTCAGCGACACAGATGAATGGTCATTAACCCATTCACTGTGTGCACAAACGCTGAGTCTGGAGACCAGCGGAAGCTAGCGGAGCCAGCCGTCTTTTCGTCACCCAGAGCCAGCCGTCTCTCCGTCACCCGAAACCAGCCGCATCGACAGCCACGCAAATATGCAAGATGTGCAAATTCCCCTCTTCCCGTTTTCCATTCCATTCTCATTCGCACTTATTTCATAAGTTAGTTCTTAGTTTCGAAGACAATAAAGAATCATTATAATTTTGACCGAAGACGAAAGAGGTTCTGATTTATTAAAACTTATCGAATATTACTGAAACACCCATTGGACTCACTCGCAATATACCTGGATACTGAAAACACCCCTGGGACTTAACCCACAGTATACCTAGATACCGTAATTGGCGCAGCCTGGTCTTGAACCTGGAGATAGAGATGCTCCAACTCCTGATCATACTATTTCTGTAAGACAGGTAAGTGTACTAATGGCAGAAAAAACAAAAGAGAACAAGAAAATGCGAAAAACAAAATAAATTGCAATTAACAATTAAATTCGTGCAAGTGTATAAGTGTGAGTGTTCAAAATGTGGCAGAATGCAAATAATAATAATAATAATAATATAATTCGTGGCCGTATATGTGCACATCAAACTCTGATAAGGCACCGGGACCACGCAATTAATATATTCACCTAAAATTGTTGAAATAAAAAATGCTTAATAAGAAAATCGTGACCGAATATGTGCACATCAAACTCTGATAAGGCACCGGGATCACGTAATTAATTCACCTAAAATTGTTAAAATAAAAATGCATAATAAAAAAAAAACCGTGACCGAATATGTGCACATCAAACTCTGATAAGGCACCGGGATCACGTAATTAATTCACCTAAAATTGTTAAAATAAAAATGCATAATAAAAAAAAAACCGTGACCGAATATGTGCACATCAAACTCTGATAAGGCACCGGGATCACGAAATCAATATATTCACCTAAAAAAAAAAAAAAAATAAAAATAAAATATATATATTAATAATTAAATAATTTTTATTTAAAAAAAAACAGAGATCCAAACGACACTTATTTTGACCCCACACATCATAAAAAAAAACAGCCACAATGAAGCCACACAAAGTCATAACGAGCAAAACCGTGGAGACAGCAATTCAAGCGCAAATAAAAGAATTTAATAAAACGAACACACCAATTATACACTATGCGGCAAAAATCCAGCTCAAATAATTACGCCGTATTTTATTTTACCAAAATATTGTTCTCTCTTGTAGTCGCCATAAGTTCACTCACCTATAGTCATGTAATTACTTTATTAAAATAATTCACTAATCCCATATATATACATATATTACAGTCAACACTAAACACGACACGGGGAGAAGATACCACTGGAACAACACACAACAATTAAAATTTTTACGAAATCTACGCAAGTCACAGAAAACTAGAATTTACTTACTAGATATTATATTTACAATTAATATTACGACATTTACAATTTATCACTAAAATCATAATATTCATAATCAATCTCATAAATAACGAGAAAGAATAACTAAATGTTAAAGAAAGTTAGCGCAGCTAGTAAACTTAGAACCAGATTAGGCTTGAGAAGTGGAGGTAGTATAATAGACATAAGAGAACTTGAGGAGGAAGAACAGCATAACCAAATAGAACAAGAAGCACCACCCTCTAATACCAACATGAATAATTTAGACTCTGGAAACGCATCGGGCTCCCTCAGCCCCACAGTTAGCAACTCGATGACTATTGTCAGCACAAATTTAAGTCCGAAAGATATATTATGTTTTGTACAACACTTGCCAACTTACGAGGGTCCCTCCGACAATCTAGAAACTTTTATTGACAGTGTTGAGGAATTACTTATGCTCATTCGGTCCGTAGATCAGACCCCGTACGGCCAAATGATTCTCAGGGCAATTCGTAATAGAGTAAAAGGCAAGGCACATGAAGCATTGGACCTTTGCGGTACACCGCTTATATGGGATGAAATCAAAGCAAATCTTAAACGACTCTACACTAGCAAGAAGACGGAGGCTATATTGATTCGCGAAATTCAAACTTTACCAAGCGGACTTTCCATAAATAAACTCTTTTTCGCAATAGCAAAGTTGAGAAGTCAACTGGTGTCATTGACTAATGATTCAGATCGCGATGCCCAAAACTTAGCTGCAAAACACGCCCTATACTCCGACATTTGCCTCAATGCATTTGTTGTGGGATTAAACGGCCCACTTAAAACAATTATCAGGTCCCGAAATCCAGAATCTATAGAAAAAGCCTACGAAATCGCACAAATAGAACAGAACTTTTATTACCAGAACTCTGATGGTCAACAAAATAATCGTCGTCGCGAAAATTCAAATGATCAACAAAATTACCGCAATCGCGAAAATTCGGTTGATCGGAACCGCCCGTATCAACGTCACCAGCAAAATCAGAGACAATCGGGTAGCAACAGCACTAGGAGAAACGACACTCGTCAACAGCCTCAAAATCAACAGGAGAATCATTCTTCCAGAACTCAGAACCCTTTCCGAAACAATTCGGGATCAAATTCTTCCTCCCAACAAAACAACAATACTCCTTCTGCCTCATGCAACATCAATGATGGCGCAAATTTTTTACAAGAAGCCTCGGACAACCAGTCGGCTTCTTAAACAAAAAATCCCATGGGAAATCTTTACCTTACGTTATTTTATCCTCAAAATCCATTTCAACAAACCCACATAAATTTCTTATAGACACCGGGTCCACGTACTCTTTTATAAAACCAACATTGATTACAAAAGACCATATTCAGAAATTAAACAGTCATATCAACATCCAAACCGTTCTCAACAAGTTCCAAATCCAAGAATATACAGACTCAATTATTTTCGAGCAATTTGACACAACGAAGAAAACAAAATTCTTTTTGTTTGACTTCCACCCTCATTTTAATGGTCTCTTGGGCATGGATTTCTTAAGTAGCCTAGATGCAAAAATAAACATAGCAGATTCTATCCTAGAAACGACGAGGTTTTCCCTACCAATTTTAACGAGCACAAACCCGGTAGACACAACGCATACTATACCACTAAACACTAAGGTTAGATTACCACTCCCTGTGAATTTAATGGAGGGAGATTTTTTATTCGAGAATACAACCTTAAACAACGATTTAACAATCACAGGTGGTCTTTATACCGCAGTTGCAGGCTTTGCACACTTTGAAGTATGCAACTTGTCAGACTACGACCAGACATTATATTTAGAGGAACCATTGCAGGCAGAATCAGCCCCTGTACAAGATTACGAATACTTATACTGCATGTTCGCTGGCGAAGGCCCGAACCCCACAGACACACAGTCAGAATTAGATATTCAAACAGAGCACTTGAACAATGAAGAAAAACAAAACCTAATTAAACTTTGCAAACAGTTCAAAAAACTTTTCTATAACGAAGATAACCAACTAACATTTTCTAACGTCGTTAAACACTCGATCCCAACGGTAGACGATGTACCTATCCACACCAAATCCTATAGATACCCATTTATTCATAAAGAGGAAGTTCGGAAACAAATTTCAAAGATGCTTCAACAGAATATTATTAGAAACAGTCATTCCCCTTGGAGCGCACCTGTATGGGTCGTCCCCAAGAAATCCGATGCATCAGGTCAGAAAAAGTGGCGTCTAGTTATAGATTTCCGTAAACTAAACGAAAAAACTATTTCAGATAGATATCCAATCCCTAATATAGCAGACATATTGGACAGTATAGGGAAAACCAAATATTTCACAACCATTGATTTGGCAAGCGGTTTTCACCAGATAGAAATGAATCCACGTGATGCAAACAAAACAGCATTTACAGTCGAAAACGGACATTACGAGTTTACGAGGATGCCCTTCGGCCTCAAGAACGCACCTGCGACGTTCCAACGCGTTATGGACAACGTCCTAGGCGATTTAGTAGGGAAAGTTTGCCTGGTTTATCTCGACGATATCATAATATTTTCCCCCCTCCCTACAAAGCCATATTACAGACATTAAATCAGTTTTCACCAGATTACAAAACGCAAATCTAAAAATACAACCATCTAAATGCAATTTCCTTAGGAAAGAAATTGATTTCTTGGGACACATTGTTACACAGGAAGGAGTTAAGCCTAACCCAGACAAAATCCAAGCGATAAAAGATTTTCCTTGCCCTAAAACCACTAGGGAAATTAAATCGTTCCTAGGCTTATTAGGTTATTACAGGAAGTTCATAAGGGACTTCGCGGGAATAACCAAACCAATAACTAGACAACTGAAGGGCAAGAAATCAATAGTGATTGACGACGAGTTTAAAGAAGCAGTAGCTTATTCAAAGAACCTCTTGTGTAACGACCCGATACTGGCTTACCCGGATTTTACTAAACCATTTACATTGACCACAGACGCGAGTAATTATGCCATAGGTGCGGTACTATCTCAGGGACCAGACACAAATGATAGACCTATCTCATTCGCCAGCCGAACTCTCTCGGACACAGAAGTTAGATATTCAACAATAGAAAAAGAAATGCTAGCGATTGTTTGGTCCGTAGGGCACTTTAGACCTTACCTTTTTGGCCGCAGATTCAAAATAGTAACAGACCATAAACCATTAGTCTGGCTAGAAAATTTAAAGGGTCAAAACCCAAAATTACTTCGGTGGAAAACCACTCTGGCCGCTTATGACTACGAAGTAGTTTATAAAAAGGGCTCCCAAAATGTTGTTGCTGATGCACTTAGCAGAATAGAACCAAATTTAAATGTAAACGAAGACCCACCGAGAATAACAGTTGTCCAAAAACCACTAAATTATTTTAATATCCAAATAGTTTTCCAAATCGGGCCATCAATCCCAGTACAAATAATAACACCATTTCCCCAGAAAATAAGACGAACCTTCTCGGAACCTGAATATACGTTTGACTCAATCACTAATATACTTCAGACTATTCTCAAACCAAACAAAACACATGCCATTTCGGCACCGGATAACGTCTTTCTTATAATTGAAGAGGCGTTCACATCACTTTTAATCGACCTTTCCAGTACAGAAGAACAAAAGAGCAAAATTCAATTATACCATCTTAATAGCAACCATAGAGGAATCGATGAAACCTTTAGTCATCTCAAAAGGGACGTATATTTTCCGCGTATGAAAGCAATTATTACACAAATAATCAACGACTGTGACATTTGTCTAACACTTAAATATGATAGACAACCTCATAGACCTTTCATGCAGGCCCCACCTGCACCATCAGGGCCTTTAGATGTTGTCCATATTGACATCTACACAATCAATAACACGAATAATTTAACCATCATCGACAAATTTTCGAAGTTTGCGCAAGCATACCCATTAACTAATAGGAACTCAATTAAGGTTATCGCAGCACTTTCACATTTCTTCAGTACCTTTGGCTTACCCAAAAAATTGGTCTTTGACCAAGGCGCGGAATTCTCAGGGAACTTATTCAACGATTTTCTGGCACAGTACAACATAACCATTCATATGACTTCGTTTCAACAATCAACGGGAAACGCACCTGTTGAAAGACTCCATTCAACGTTCACGGAACTGTATAGAATAATTGTCAACCGCAGAAAAGAATTCCAACTGCAATGTGACCACGCAGAAATATTCGCGGAAGTATTGACAACATATAACAATACATTCCAGTACCGCCCATACACCATTCGAACTTTTCCATGGTAGAACTCAAATATTTGAAAAAACAGTGAAGTTCGACAACCACCATGATTACTTAACAAAACTTAACGAATTTAGAAGGGAACTATACCCTCAAATCCAGAACCAATTAAGTAACAAAACAGAACAAAGATTGACCAAGTTAAATCAAGAAAGGGAACCACCAGTTCAGGTCGAAAGCGACGATGTGGTATTCAGAAAAGAAAATAGGAGAAACAAACTAACACCTAGATTTTCGTTACACAAAGTCAGAGCTGATAAAGGGGTTACACTAATAACAACCAGACAACAAAAATTACACAAACAGAAAATAAGAAAAACAATCAGGAAAAACAATAACACCCAGTAAACCTGCTTCATTCCAGAACAACCCATTCCACCGCACAGTCTTTCTCTTTGGAAAGACTCAACGGATCCTCACCTCTCGCACTCATTCATCTGGGAAACGCTCACATGACACAAAATCATAAAATTCTGACCCATGTCGTAGACATCCAAGACTTCAAGGTGTGCGTTCTCAAAATAAGAAACACATTAAAAGCCCTTACACTAGATACAACATTTAGAATTTCGGAAGAGATTATTCAAGGGAAACTACAACAATTAGAAGACAGAATAGACACCTTACTTCCACACGTAAGGAGTAAAAGAGGTTTGATAAATGGCCTAGGAACCATTTTCAAATCAATATCAGGAAATTTAGATGACAATGATGGCCAGAACATTCTTGCCGAGATAAAAACCCTAAAAGAAACATCCCATGCCTTGAAGAATGATCAAGAAAAACAAGTAAACTTCGATAAACAAGTTATTATTAGGTTCAACAACATTACAGAACACATTAATAGGGAACAAGCCAAACTACAACACTTTTTGGATACAGCACAGAATTCAATCTTCAAAGAACTCAGAGAGGATAGAGAAAATATATACACACTACAATATATTAACCGAATAAACTTTAACATCGACACTCTAACAGAACACATTAATAATATAGCAGAAAGCCTTTTGGCTAGCAAATTAGGATTAATCCCAAAATTTTTATTCAACAAAGAACAAATTAATTCTATTAGAAATATGTAAAGCATTCAAAACATTAACTTACAATTAGATGAACACATCTATAACATTCTTATACCATCATGTTATACTTTCAATACCAAATTATTGTTTAACGTTAAGATACCAATATTCGATACAAAAATTTATAAATTCACTCATATTGTTCCCTTACCATTAAACAACTCACACTTCATCATTTCCCCGGAATTCCTGGCACATGCCAACAACACCTTTCACCAATTTCATGAAAGCTGTCTTAAAGTGGAGCGGGAGTTTTTCTGCGAAAAAACGCATATGGATATGGTGACCAAAAACAACAGATGCCTGTCGGACATCGTCAAGAACGCAAAGGAAACAAAATGCGATGTGATGGACACAGAATACGAAATGAACATATTTGAAGCCGAAAAAGGTTTTATCTTTATTTTCAACGGAAAAAACGTCACCCTTAAATCAACGTGCTATGACGAGACACAGCTGGATGGCTCCTACATACTACGGTACAATAATTGTACAGTATGGTTAAACGACGTGGAATACAGCGACAGAGAATTGATAGAACACGACCACTTTACTTTTGTACTCCCACCAGTCGACAAGATTACAAAAAATCAAACCATCAAAACACTATCGCTGGAGAAGTTACACCTAGAAACCCTATTGACAGCTGGGAAGATCACCAACATGGACAATGCAACACATTATAAATTTACAGCCATATATTCGACAATATTACTGATCTTAGTCCTCATCGTCATCCTCCGAATATGCAATAGACCAAAGACGATCTTTTTCCCGCAACCTACACCTGTACCTACCTTTGTGGAGCCGACCATTCCTTCGCTATGGCCCTCTCTCCACTCTAGGGGGGGAGGAGTTACCGCACACATTGTTGCGGACACACCGCCGCCCCCCAAGCCTCAGCGACACAGATGAATGGTCATTAACCCATTCGCTGTGTGCACAAACGCTGAGTCTGGAGACCAGCGGAAGCTAGCGGAGCCAGCCGTCTTTTCGTCACCCAGAGCTAGCCGTCTCTCCGTCACCCGAAACCAGCCGCATCGACAGCCACGCAAATATGCAAGATGTGCAAATTCCCCTCTTCCCGTTTTCCATTCCATTCTCATTCGCACTTATTTCATAAGTTAGTTCTTAGTTTCGAAGACAATAAAGAATCATTATAATTTTGACCGAAGACGAAAGAGGTTCTGATTTATTAAAACTTATCGAATATTACTGAAACACCCATTGGACTCACTCGCAATATACCTGGATACTGAAAACACCCCTGGGACTTAACCCACAGTATACCTAGATACCGTAATTCGCGCGAGTTCAAAGACATCGAATGAAGCCACGGTCGCGCGCGATGAACACACGGCAAAACCAACGACTATATGTTTATAACACAAGTAAAAAAAGAGAAAAACAGAAAAATGTATGGCTCGACGGAATTTCAAATTGAACTTGTGGTGCTTTGATTTCTTGTCAGACGTTCTAACCCCTGGGCTACACAGAAAGGGTTAGATCAATTTTATGGTCAGAGTGTAATATTTTAGAAAATATTTTCTTTGTTATAGAAAATATTTCTATATTTTGGAATTAATTTTTATAATTTAGAAAATATTCCTATAATTAAGAAAATATTTCTATATTTAAGAAAGCGTTTCTATTTTTTTAGGGTTATCGAATTTTTAAGGTTAATTTGAGAAAATTTTTCTATTTTTTAGGGTAAATAATTTTTTAGGGCAGAAATCCTAATTTTAAGAAAAAAATTTCGAAAAACAAGTGCCATTTTTACTAAAATATAGAAATTTTTTCTTGGATTTAAGGCGAGTTAAATTTATGGCGACAATGTCTACATTTGAGAAAATCTTTCTTGATTCAATAAAAGTTTTCTTGCTTTGAAAAAAAATTCCTTGAAAATAGAAATCTTTTCTTGGATTTAGAAAAAATAAAGTTTTAAGGCGAATTTCTAAAATGTAGGGCTAATTTTGCTATGAGTGTAGGCATGCAACTCTTGGTAGATGGAATTTAACATTGCTGTCCATGTCATTCCTAAATTATAGGGATACCAATCAGAATAGCGACTCAGAGTCAGACTTTGAGAGACATCTAATTACTTCTACACCGAGGCAGGCGGCTACCAGTGCCGATCCCAATACAAACATGTCTATAAACGCGGATCAGCTCCAGGCTGTCATCCAGGGGGCTATCGCCAACGCCCTAACAGAAAAGGCTGGCGAGGACCAGCGCAGGGCGAATGAAATGCGCAAAACTATAGAGAACTTAGCTAGGCAGGTGGCGGAGGTGCGGATATCACCAGCCCAGATTGAAACCCCTGTGAGGGTACGCATATGATATGATTTAAATACTAAAATAAATTGCAGTATCTTTATATAAAATTAAATTGATAAAATAAATCGATTAAATACGCCAATGTCAGTTCGCGCTCAACAGCCCTTTTAGTTCTGTTAAGGCGCAAACGATCTGGCACCTCGATCGCCTGTCAGATAAAGTACGGCAACCCGGTACTCTGACAACCGCATTTCCGCTCATTCCAATCGTTCTATTGCAATTAAGCTTTCACGAAATAAACACGTATTAAGAGAACCAAGTGCGATCCAAAGACCCACCACGTGGAAAATACTCATCAGTACCACAGGGTATCAAAGTGAAGTCAGTGACGTAGCAGTCGAGGAATAGCACCCGTGCGTGAGTTACCTACCCTACGGACCCCCAACCAAACTATCTCGTGCTACCCTGGACGGTGGCCCACGATCGGTCAGTGGCCGCCCACTCCAACCCAAAAGTGCAGCGTCAACAACAAGCAGGATGTAGCTCTGTCGCAACATCGGTTGCTGACACCAAAGACCTACATACATATTTAATTCCTACATATACACATACTTACACTTAGAATTACGAACACTTGTATTTAGCTGAATAAGACATTTTCTCGTACAGCGAGGGTAAACATAAAAACCCGAGCTGAGTAATAAAACTTCACTCTTGAATCTAAACTTGAACTGAACGGCAGCATTTAGTTTATTTTAACCAAATTCCGAAAAAGACCACAAATCAACGCTTCCACCTATCATAACTCAGTGCGCACCGAATTTCGAAGCTCTGTGTGTCTGTGTAAAAACTCCAGGTGAGCCGGCCGAAATATCGTCCGCGAGGGGTTAATAATATCAGTGTTTTAGGTTAAAACCCTGCGATCGTCTGGGTAGTGCCAGGGAAAGCCTTGGCAGGCAACGATTTGTAGTCGGCGACCCAAACTTTCGTCGCAAGGAGCACCCCACGCCGCGGAATTTGCTGGCGGCGGCCGCAAGTCCCGGTGGCAGCGGAGGCGGCGCATATCTGATTCCTTATTGGTCAGGCATATAGGAAATACCCACCTAGATCAGTCCCTAAACGTGCGCGGAACCGGACCAGGCTCAGACCAACGGTCGGCGAGGAGTCCAGGTGACAACCGGCAACGTGTGCGTGATTGGGGCCGCAGAGTATCGGGAGTCGGGTTAAAACCTGGGCTAATAGGAGCCTAAATGAGAACATAACCTCATTTTTCTGCGCTGAGCCAAAGTGCGCCGAATCGTATGGCATCTAACCTCGTGAGAACATAACCTCAACGCGACCAAGTAAAAGGCACCCTCGACTCTCGGCAGCAGTCATCTCGAGATTAACTACAACAACAATGGAAATCGCAAATGGAAGCAGTGCCCGTATCAGCACATTTAATTAATTAGAATTTAATTCATATAATTTAGTTTTAATTTTCTTTGAATCGAAGCAATACTCATACTCCTTTTTCCATAGAGCATTAATCATTTATTGGCCTCATGTACATCGAGATCACCTAATATAATTTGAATTTATCCACGCTCATCAAATCATACAGCACTCCAGTCTACAGGCCTGCGGACTTCGAGGGATTGGTTCGTGAGTACACATATAAACTCGATCAGCTAATCTATGCCTCTATAAAAAGAAACGTATGAATATTAGCTTCATGAAAGCGATAGTTTGCTAGTTGTCAGTGCCGAGCGCACTTATTAATTACATTTCTTTTTATATATAAAAGGTACGATTTAATTAACTTTTTGCTTCTTTTGATATTCACACATTATTTAATTAATAATTAGATTTGTCAAGTAAACTTTAATCACTTAGGATTACGAGCGATTAGGAGTAGGGCTTAGGTTTAAGTTGATGTAAGGATAAGAAGAAAACATGAATTATACAGTAATTAAGTAATTTGAGTGTGAAATGAAGCACGATTAAAATGAAGTAAAGTTATATTTTATGGGCACCTGAGCTGAACGATTTCACTGTACAAGGGTAAGGGCAACCACAATTAGAATGTCTTTACAGGAATGGCGGGCCAAGCCGAAGAACAATTCCACCTCAGTTCTTCAATAACAAGGTCTCCTGTCTCATTTTCATATTAGTTTAAAGTGACTGTATCCCCTCCCTAAGTTCCCAACTCTGTCTACAAATTTTATTGTGTGGCGGTGATGCTAATTAGGAAGTAACCCAAACCCCTGGCCTCATCCCTGAGCTAGGCCGATCCCGTAGGCAGAGTATGCAACCAATCGGTATCCACTTCACCGTGTTCGTCACACCCCCCAGATTAATGTTTATGAACCCATTGATATCACAGGCAATGTTCAATGCAAGGAGCCCTCAGACGCCGTTAAATGCCTGCCCGAATTTACGGGGGCACAACAGACATATGTCTCTTGGCGGCAAGCGGCAGTAGCTGCATATTTTATATTTAGAAATTATGTAAATACCTCACGCCATTACCAGGCGGTAATTATTATTAGGAGCAAAATTAGGGGCCCTGCTAATGCCGTGCTATCTTCGTTTGGCACTGTGTTGAATTTTGATGCGATTATAAATCGCCTCGATTTCACATACAGTGGCAAGCGACCGATGCATGTCATAGAACAAGAGAAGGGCACCGTCAGGCAGGGAAATCTCTCTCTGCTACAATATTATGATGAGGTTGAGAAAAATTGACCCTCCTCACAAACAAAGCCACCATGTCGCACGACGCTTCGGCGGCAAGGGTCCTATGCGAAAAATTCCGGGATGATGCACTGCGAGTATTTATATCGGGATTAAAACTCAGCCTCACAGATGTCCTCTTCTTGGCAAAGCCGAAGGACATGTCAACAGCGCTTGCTTTGGTCCAAGAGGTGGAGGCAAATCACGAGGTGGTATTCCTTCGCGGCATCGTTTGCAAAAAGCCAGTAGGATAAAGAAAAGAAACAATATCCAAACAAGCAGGAGCGCAAAAAAGGCCACTCCTCAAAACAATTTCCAAGCAGGTGCTAGAACCCGTGTTTCACAAAGCAGCACAAAGTTCAAGTCCGCTCTGCTCCACAAATTGATAGGCCTTGTGCAGCAAAAATGTCATCCGTCCATACAAAGGATTGAAAGGCATCCGCCCGGTAGAATCGCCATTTACGATACATTCTATCCATGGCGTCCACCACCATCACTAAGAAGTGCTTTGTCTCCCTATTCAACTTGAAGGCCACGTTCTTCGTCAATTTTACCAACATTGATTGCTCGGACGGCCGCGTCTAGCTAGAGAGGCCTTTATAAAAATGCTCGGCGAACGAAAAAAAGCCATTGCAAACCCTAACGGGGCCCTATCTTACAACACGTCGGTGGTAGCTACCATCAGTCCGCTACAACAACCCGATATGGGTAGTAGACAAAAGTAGGCACTGACGAAGCGGACAAGCGCAAAATGCGGCTTGTATTGGACGTTCACAAATTGAACAAGAGGACGATACTTGATCGCTATCCCATGCCAAATATCTCTATGATACTAGGGAATTTAGGCAAAGCCAAATAGTTCACCAGATCACTCTGGCAGAGCGTGACCGTGAAAAAACTTCCTTTTCCATTAACGGAGGAAAGTACGAGTTTCGCCGGCTACCTTTTGGTTTGAAGAATGCTGCCAGCATCTTCCAAAGAACCATCGACGACATACTGCGAGAGCAGATTGGCAAATTTTGTCTATGTTGATGATGTCATCGTCTTCTCAGAAAACGAAAACGCCCACATACGGTACGTAGATTGGGTTCTTAAGAGCCTGCACGACGCCAGCATGAGGGCTTTATTGTCACCAACGACGGTGAAAGAAGTGGACTCCACAGCAAACGTCATAAATAAAATCGAGTCCAAAGCTATGAATACAGACCTAACGAACATTTTATTATCAATCATTGTCTTTATTATGAGCGCATGTATTTTGTACAAGGCATATATGTTTCATAATAAATGTATACCAAAGAAAGCCATAAATAAAAAGCCACGCTAATGATATGGACCAAATATAAAATATATAAAGCGCCAGCAATAATTATAAAAAGATGTTCAAAATAAAAATAAATAAAAAAAACCACAAACCATCAAACATAAATGTGTATATCCATATATTGATATATTGAATATAGATGTTATTTTATCCAATAATCTTATGTAATGTACAATGAAAATAAATAAAAACGAGGACGGAAGCTAACTTCGGCAAGCCGAAGTTTTAATACCCTTGCAGACTTAGCCGAAATGTGTAAAATAAACCCGAAGTCTTCTTAATACAAATGCCAAGAGCAATAGTATATAGACGTCCGATCGGCAAGCGCTTTTACCCTGATCAAGGTATGCGTAAATAAATAAGACTTGGACAAATTTATGTCAATAGCTTATACACTGCGCGAAATATTCTAAAATAATGAAATTTTGACCGATTTCACCGTATTGTTCCTATGGGAGCTATAGGATATAGACATCCTATCAGCACGCGCTTTTACCTTGATGAAGGAATGCATAAAAAATACGATTTGAAAAAATGTATAGCAATAGCTTTTTACACATCGCGAAATATTCTGAAAAACATCAAATTTGGACCGATTTTACCCTATTGTTCCTATGGGAGCTATAGGATATAGACGTCCGATCGCCACGCGCTTTTACCCTGATCAAGGTATGCATAAAAAATACGATTTGGAAAGATTAATGTCAATAGCTTTTACACTGCGCGAAATATCATAAATTCTTGCAAGATATATCCAATTGTTCCTATGGGAGCTATAGGATATAGACGTCCGATCGGGGCGATTTTCAAACTTGATCTGCGTACACATGTTTTAGGACGATTGTGAAAGTTTCAGATCGCTAGCTTTTAAACTGAGCTCGCAAACGGTATTGAAACAGACGGACAGACGGAGAATATATATACTTTATGGGGTCGGAAACGTCTCCCTTCACTGCGTTACAAACTTCTGACCAAAATTATAATACCCACTGCAAGGGTATAAAAATATTAAATATGAATACTACAGAGTGTATTAGAATCACTCTTGATAAGGAACCCAACTTTTTAGAACAGAGTATTATCAATAATCGAAAAAGGAGCTGAGCCTCTACTTATCAATGAATTCGAATATGAGTACATGAATAGGTACAACTTAGACTTTTCTCCCTTGATACATTTCTCAAGTACCCAGAAGGCGATAGTATTGAGCATCGTCCCGACCCTAAAAATTAAATCAGTTATTAACAATAACAAGATACTTGGAGGCCATCTTTCATTGATGGTTTCAGAATCTAGAAAAATTCCATTAAATAATGGAATGGGACGAATTATATAAAGAACTAAATAATATAAAAATTGATTTTGACAGATCTTATAAGTCACTATCAAGACCCCGGCCAGCACAGCAAAACACTGTGAACAAGCATGCCGAAATATTAGTAACCCGCTTCAATACAGCGCGTATAGTAATACACGATCAGAGAGACAGGCTAAACAAAGCCCATTGGTCTCAGGTATCAAAAATATTTAAACAAATTACGGGATAACATAATAGCTCAAAAGCAAAGGTACGACTTAACAATTTCAGTACCAACTATCCTAAACACACCGTTGAAGATAGAAGCTAGAGAAGAGTCAGAATCATCAGATCCACCAGTACAAGCTGAGGCTGACGACCCTATCTCTATAGATCCCGATATAGAGAAAAAAGATATAAACAACCTCACTATTCCGGCAGTCCTTATTCAATTTGAATTATCAGACCAGGAATAGACCGACTCGGATTCTAACAAAAGCATTGTAGAAATAAAAACAACCACAATGGCTGAGGAGATAATTGCCCAAAGGGCATACATTAAAGAAATATCGAATGTCATCCCGGAGTTTAACGGGCAAAGGGTACACCTTCAGAGATTCGTAACAGCTTTAAAGTTGGTTAACCTTACGAAACGTACATTCGAGGTTTTGGCTGTAGAAGTCATCACATCCAAAATAATTGGATCGACATTATACAGAGTCCAAAACGAAACCACAATAGAAGCTATAATTAAAAAACTGCAAGATACTATAGTCGGAGAAACATCCGACGTAGTTAAAGCCAAAATGGCAAAAAAAAACCAAAAAGGTAAAACGGCAGAAAAATTCACCACAGAAATTGACAACCTACGAAAGCTCCTAGAAGCGTCGTATATTGATGAAGGCCTATCGGCCGCACACGCTGACAAATTCAGCACCAAGGAAGCCATCACCACAATGGTCAAAAATTGTGAGCATGGCCGCCTCAAAACAATATTGGAAGCAGTCAATTTTGCAACCATGAACGAAGCCGTCGGTAAATACATACAAAGTAGTACTGAAATGACAGGCAATGCCAATTCCATATTGTACACCCAACGTGGAAATTGTCATGACACACGAACAAGAGGGTGCCGATTTGCATGCTTTCATTCCGGGTTTATAGAAATCTCTCTTTAAAGAAATCTCTCAAGGTACCGAAATCAGCAAAAAGCCGCTCCTAGGGCAAGCCAGGCAGGTATAACAAAGAAGACCAAAATCAGGATAGAAACCACCATTTTGCCAAGCGCCAAAAAGGCACCTCTCAAGAACAGACTAACAGGGATAATCAATCGCAGGCCCCACAACCTATGGAGATTGATTCCTCCTCTAAGTTTAGGCAGCGTACCGAGTACAGCAAACGTCAATCTAATGACTCCAACGCCGCGAAGCCGATCGTGCGACAGGCCCAAGACGCCAGCGACTCAATAATGAAGTTCAAGAGGACTCAAAAGAAAATAAAGCCAAGTACGAAAAGGCGGCAAAGGAGGCAGTTGTGGAAATTAAAAGTGACAACGAGTTCGCCCGGATGACGACTCAGTTTAATTTTTTAGGGACCACTCCCGGTTGCCGTTCATCGAGCGACGGTTGGCTGGGAGAACATTAAAAATTTTGGTGCGGCAAACAATTATGTCAACCCCGTAAAGGAGCTAAAAACCTTAATGCGGGTAACCAAATCGTTTTCTGTGAATTCGATTTACGGTTCTACAGGCCAGGGTTAAGCTGAACGTAAAAAAAACATTCTGGGCACCTCGAAAAACTTCAGTATCAAAACTGCGGTGACGGAAATTTTTCCGTGGTGCCTACCTCCGTTGAGAAAGAGTTTAGGAGCATGATACTAAAAAGAAAAAAGGTTTTTCAACAGCTAAAGAAGCTCTCCCCCCCACAATTCGGACAATAGTAAACGAACCGGTGTACTCCAGAGCCTACCCAAACCTTATGGGCGTTTCCGACTTTGTGAACAATGAAGTCAAACAAGTGCTAAAGATGGCATTATTGGGCCCTCGAGGTCGCAGCATTTTTCAAAGGGTGTTGGACGATGTTATCAGGGAATATATTGGAAAAATATGCTACGTCTATATAGATTACGTCATAATTTTTTCAAATAATGAGGCAGACCATGTTCGCCACATCGATGCTGCACTCAAGTGTCTAATCGATGCTAACATGAGAGTAAAGCCAAGAGAAGACTAGTTTCTTCAAAGACAACATAGAATAACTAGGCTTCATTGTAAAGCAAGGACGGAGCAAAACCCCAAGAGGTAAAAGGCATTGGAGAATACTCTGAACCCAAGAGTGTATAAGTTAACACGGTCACCCGGCAACAGAGAAGTTGCCAAACTGATCACGCGTAGCCGGCATGAGAATAATGCAAAGCCAGCGACACCTGCGGATATTGCACAAAGACGGTAGCAGAAGCCCAAGCTTCGGTCAGCGCTATCAGCGGGCAATGCACTGCGACGCAACCGACGGCTACCCAACACCACACACGGGGCGCCGGGTCAGCACTTTCAGGGCATAGGGCTAGCTTTCATTATAAGAATTTATGTACTTAGTATTTAGTTGAATTTTGGAAATAAATCGTGACGGTCATCGCCTCCCGAAACCTAAGTCTTCTCATTCGCGCAGTACCGCGCGTCTCAAAATAAACCCAAATAAGAAATTAGTTAATTGGCACCCAACGCGTCGTAAGACCCTTGATCCCTCGTTAATTTAAAGATAAAGAAAATCTAAAACCAATTCGCCAACTCCGTCGTACCACAAGGAACCGGCAGCAGCAACCAAAAGAATAGAGATCAGCAGCAATTTAATTTTCTACAATTAAATAAATGCCATGTAAGTGGAGTGTTCATTGATATTTTTCGCCGAATTTTTTAAATCAGAATATTTTTCAAAAAGTAATTTTAACAATTATAAAACAAAAAAATAAATATATGATTATAAAAATATTTCAAGAGTCTCAGAAATGAAATTGTAGTATGCACACATATAAAATATATACAAGTATATCGACCACGCAACTGTACGAAGAGTACTAAAAGGGCACGCACTGTAACACTTTGTCGCAGTGTTTGTACAATTCAGGGCTGAAAGTACATGTGTCAGCATAAGTGCAACACGAGCGGACCTCATGTATGTGAAAGTTAACTAAGTTAACCGGGCGACGGCAATGATCGATCGTCCGAAGGCTCGCTCCGGGCAAATTGCTGAGACAGCGTCTGGCCGGAACCTCGTGCATAGCCGGCAAACACTACCAATTGGAGTGGCCGCTATGAGGCTCTTTTTTGTTAGCTTTAAGTTTCAGTTTTGATTAGACTTTATATGAATAAAGAGCTATCGCTCATACAAACCTAACTCCGACAACCGTAGTTAATTCCTATGAGTCTCTTTTTTGTTAGCTTTAAGTTTCAGTTTAGATTTGAATTTATATGAATAAAGAGCTGTCGCTCATACAAATTATACTCCGACAACCGTCGTTAAATTCTTATTACTGAAAAACTTTCTGAGTCCCTAGGGCAGCAGGTAAAGAAGGGCAGTCACCCTTCCAACGTAATCTTCGTAATTCATCTTGGAGAATTCTTCGGCCAGCCGGCCAACTACCACTGCAGCGAACCTTGCCACCTGCACCCCCCTGGATAAGCTGCAACTGCGAGGGATGACCCGTGGGATATTTAAATAATTAATTGGTATAAGCACCTCAGTCCTTACATTTCCCGGCATCTGCATTTGTGTGTAAATTCTAATAAATAAATCGCAGCCAGAATATTCTTTTGAAGATCAAATAAATACCATAAAACAAGTAAATCATCTCCAGAATATTTTCTGCAGCTCCGCTTCCATAATTTGGTGTTAATTTAAAAATAAAAAAAAATTCTCTGAATTAGCTTTGCAACAATCTTGGGTTTTTTCTTCCTTTCCTTTTTTTTTCTTTCTTTATTGCTTCCCCGCTCCGCGCCGGTAAACGAACCCGACACCACGCATTCCCATTTCGACTCTCTTAGCTTCGCTTCTATGTGTACCATAGCGGCAGCCCAGCTGCCACGGCCCCTTTGCTGTACAACTTTGTTTATTTAAAGCTGATTACACTCATACCAAAATTAACCATAAAACAAGAAATTCGCCTTATTTTTGTCTTCAAAGGCATCGCACCTTAAATTTTAGGGTAAAATTTTCTAAAATTAAGGGCGTTTCTTTTTTAAAACCTAAGGCGAAGGGCCCTAAAAACAAGAAAAACAGTTATAAAAAATAGAAAAATATTTCTTAAAAGTAGGGGATCTAACCATAAATTTTAGGGTATTTTTTCTAAAAATTAGAAAAAATGTGCCTACATTCATCATGATGTAATTTTTCATTCCGGATTTATGGACTTATGTATATATGTGTGTGTGTATATGTATATGATTTCATTCAGAAAAGTCTCAAAAGTTAGTATTAATGTTGCACTAATGAATTGTAAGGATCGATTTTAGCTAGATTTCTGTGGGGAAGAGAGAGAGAGAGAAATTGTGTACAATTATGATTTATTTCAGATCTTACAAGTAAACTCCGATAAGTATCTATTCGAAAAAAACCTATAAATTTTATTCGTCCGGTGGGATTCGAACCCAGGTCTCCCGCGCGCGAGTTCAAAGACATCGAATGAAGCCACGGTCGCGCGCGATGAACACACGGCAAAACCAACGACTATATGTTTATAACACAAGTAAAAAAGAGAAAAACAGAAAAATGTATGGCTCGACGGAAGTTCAAATTGAACTTGTGGTGCTTTGATTTCTTGTCAGACGTTCTAACCCCTGGGCTACACAGAAAGGGTTAGATCAATTTTATGGTCAGAGTGTAATATTTTAGAAAATATTTTCTTTGTTATAGAAAATATTTCTATATTTTGGAATTAATTTTTATAATTTAGAAAATATTCCTATAATTAAGAAAATATTTCTATATTTAAGAAAGCGTTTCTATTTTTAGGGTTATCGAATTTTTAAGGTTAATTTGAGAAAATTTTTCTATTTTTTAGGGTAAATAATTTTTTAGGGCAGAAATCCTAATTTTAAGAAAAAAATTTCGAAAAACAAGTGCCATTTTTACTAAAATATAGAAATTTTTCTTGGATTTAAGGCGAGTTAAATTTATGGCGACAATGTCTACATTTGAGAAAATCTTTCTTGATTCAATAAAAGTTTTCTTGCTTTGAGAAAAAAATTCCTTGAAAATAGAAATCTTTTCTTGGATTTAGAAAAAATAAAGTTTTAAGGCGAATTTCTAAAATGTAGGGCTAATTTTGCTATGAGTGTAGGCATGCAACTCTTGGTAGATGGAATTTAACATTGCTGTCCATGTCATTCCTAAATTATAGGGATACCAAACAGAATAGCGACTCAGAGTCAGACTTTGAGAGACATCTAATTACTTCTACACCGAGGCAGGCGGCTACCAGTGCCGATCCCAATACAAACATGTCTATAAACGCGGATCAGCTCCAGGCTGTCATCCAGGGGGCTATCGCCAACGCCCTAACAGAAAAGGCTGGCGAGGACCAGCGCAGGGCGAATGAAATGCGCAAAACTATAGAGAACTTAGCTAGGCAGGTGGCGGAGGTGCGGATATCACCAGCCCAGATTGAAACCCCCCAGATTAATGTTTATGAACCCATTGATATCACAGGCAATGTTCAATGCAACGAGCCCTCAGACGCCGTTAAATGCCTGCCCGAATTTACGGGGGCACAACAGACATATGTCTCTTGGCGGCAAGCGGCAGTAGCTGCATATTTTATATTTAGAAATTATGTAAATAGCTCACGCCATTACCAGGCGGTAATTATTATTAGGAGCAAAATTAGGGGCCCTGCTAATGCCGTGCTATCTTCGTTTGGCACTGTGTTGAATTTTGATGCGATTATAAATCGCCTCGATTTCACATACAGTGGCAAGCGACCGATGCATGTCATAGAACAAGAGAAGGGCACCGTCAGGCAGGGAAATCTCTCTCTGCTACAATATTATGATGAGGTTGAGAAAAAATTGACCCTCCTCACAAACAAAGCCACCATGTCGCACGACGCTTCGGCGGCAAGGGTCCTATGCGAAAATTCCGGGATGATGCCCTGCGAGTATTTATATCGGGATTAAAACTCAGCCTCACAGATGTCCTCTTCTTGGCAAAGCCGAAGGACATGTCAACAGCGCTTGCTTTGGTCCAAGAGGTGGAGGCAAATCACGAGGTGGTATTCCTTCGCGGCATCGTTTGCAAAAAGCCAGTAGGATAAAGAAAAGAAACAATATCCAAACAAGCAGGAGCGCAAACAGGCCACTCCTCAAAACAATTTCCAAACAGGTGCTAGAACCCGTGTTTCACAAAGCAGCACAAAGTTCAAGTCCGCTCTGCTCCACAAATTGATAGGCCTTGCGCAGCAAAAAATGTCATCCGTCCATACGAAGGATTGAAAGGCATCCGCCCGGTAGAATCGCCATTTACGATACATTCTATCCATGGCGTCACCACCATCACTAAGAAGTGCTTTGTCTCCCTATTCAACTTGAAGGCCACGTTCTTCATATTACCAGATTTGTCCTACTTCGATGCTATAATTGGCCGTGACCTGTTAAAACAGGCAGGGGCATCGCTTTGTCTAGCTTCCGGTCACCTCAGATGGGGCTCCGAAGTAGTACAGTTAGAATTCCAATCGTGCCCCGACGTCAATTTTAACAACATTGATTGCTCGGACGGCCGCGTCTAGCTAGAGAGGCCTTTATAAAAATGCTCGGCGAACGAAAAAAAGCCATTGCAAACCCTAACGGGGCCCTATCTTACAACACGTCGGTGGTAGCTACCATCAGTCCGCTACAACAACCCGATATGGGTAGTAGACAAAAGTAGGCACTGACGAAGCGGACAAGCGCAAAATGCGGCTTGTATTGGACGTTCGCAAATTGAACAAGAGGACGATACTTGATCGCTATCCCATGCCAAATATCTCTATGATACTAGGGAATTTAGGCAAAGCCAAATAGTTCACCAGATCACTCTGGCAGAGCGTGACCGTGAAAAAACTTCCTTTTCCATTAACGGAGGAAAGTACGAGTTTCGCCGGCTACCTTTTGGTTTGAAGAATGCTGCCAGCATCTTCCAAAGAACCATCGACGACATACTGCGAGAGCAGATTGGCAAATTTTGTCTATGTTGATGATGTCATCGTCTTCTCAGAAAACGAAAACGCCCACATACGGTACGTAGATTGGGTTCTTAAGAGCCTGCACGACGCCAGCATGAGGGCTTTATTGTCACCAACGACGGTGAAAGAAGTGGACTCCACAGCAAACGTCATAAATAAAATCGAGTCCAAAGCTATGAATACAGACCTAACGAACATTTTATTATCAATCATTGTCTTTGTTATGAGCGCATTTATTTTGTACAAGGCATATATGTTTCATAATAAATGTATACCAAAGAAAGCCATAAATAAAAGCCACGCTAATGATATGGACCAAATATAAAATATATAAAGCGCCAGCAATAATTATAAAAAGATGTTCAAAATAAAAAATAAATAAAAAAAACCACAAACCATCTAATATAAATGTGTATATCCATATATTGATATATTGAATATAGATGTTATTTTATCCAATAATCTTATCTAATGTACAATGAAAATAAATAAAAACGAGGACGGAAGCTAACTTCGGCAAGCCGAAGTTTTAATACCCTTGCAGACTTAGCCGAAATGTGTAAAATAAACCCGAAGTCTTCTTAATACAAATGCCAAGAGCAATAGTATATAGACGTCCGATCGGCAAGCGCTTTTACCCTGATCAAGGTATGCGTAAATAAATAAGACTTGGACAAATTTATGTCAATAGCTTATACACTGCGCGAAATATTCTAAAAATAATGAAATTTTGACCGATTTCACCGTATTGTTCCTATGGGAGCTATAGGATATAGACATCCTATCAGCACGCGCTTTTACCTTGATGAAGGAATGCATAAAAAATACGATTTGAAAAAATGTATAGCAATAGCTTTTACACATCGCGAAATATTCTGAAAAACATCAAATTTGGACCGATTTTACCCTATTGTTCCTATGGGAGCTATAGGATATAGACGTCCGATCGCCACGCGCTTTAACCCTGATCAAGGTATGCATAAAAAAATACGATTTGGAAAGATTAATGTCAATAGCTTTTACACTGCGCGAAATATCATAAATTCTTGCAAGATATATCCAATTGTTCCTATGGGAGCTATAGGATATAGACGTCCGATCGGGGCGATTTTCAAACTTGATCTGCGTACACATGTTTTAGGACGATTGTGAAAGTTTCAGATCGCTAGCTTTTAAACTGAGCTCGCAAACGGTATTGAAACAGACGGACAGACGGAGAATATACATATATACTTTATGGGGTCGGAAACGTCTCCTTCACTGCGTTACAAACTTCTGACCAAAATTATAATACCCACTGCAAGGGTATAAAAATATTAAATATGAATACTACAGAGTGTATTAGAATCACTCTTGATAAGGAACCCAACTTTTTAGAACAGAGTATTATCAATAATCGAAAAAGGAGCTGAGCCTCTACTTATCAATGAATTCGAATATGAGTACATAAATAGGTACAACTTAGACTTTTCTCCCTTGATACATTTCTCAAGTACCCAGAAGGCGATAGTATTGAGCATCGTCCCGACCCTAAAAATTAAATCAGTTATTAACAATAACAAGATACTTGGAGGCCATCTTTCATTGATGGTTTCCAGAATCTAGAAAAATTCCATTAAATAATGGAATGGGACGAATTATATAAAGAACTAAATAATATAAAAATTGATTTTGACAGATCTTATAAGTCACTATCAAGACCCCGGCCAGCACAGCAAAACACTGTGAACAAGCATGCCGAAATATTAGTAACCCGCTTCAATACAGCGCGTATAGTAATACACGATCAGAGAGACAGGCTAAACAAAGCCCATTGGTCTCAGGTATCAAAATATTTAAACAAATTACGGGATAACATAATAGCTCAAAAGCAAAGGTACGACTTAACAATTTCAGTACCAACTATCCTAAACACACCGTTGAAGATAGAAGCTAGAGAAGAGTCAGAATCATCAGATCCACCAGTACAAGCTGAGGCTGACGACCCTATCTCTATAGATCCCGATATAGAGAAAAAAGATATAAACAACCTCACTATTCCGGCAGTCCTTATTCAATTTGAATTATCAGACCAGGAATAGACCGACTCGGATTCTAACAAAAGCATTGTAGAAATAAAAACAACCACAATGGCTGAGGAGATAATTGCCCAAAGGGCATACATTAAAGAAATATCGAATGTCATCCCGGAGTTAAACGGGCAAAGGGTACACCTTCAGAGATTCGTAACAGCTTTAAAGTTGGTTAACCTTACGAAACGTACATTCGAGGTTTTGGCTGTAGAAGTCATCACATCCAAAATAATTGGATCGACATTATACAGAGTCCAAAACGAAACCACAATAGAAGCTATAATTAAAAAACTGCAAGATACTATAGTCGGAGAAACATCCGACGTAGTTAAAGCCAAAATGGCAAAAAAAAACCAAAAAGGTAAAACGGCAGAAAAATTCACCACAGAAATTGACAACCTACGAAAGCTCCTAGAAGCGTCGTATATTGATGAAGGCCTATCGGCCGCACACGCTGACAAATTCAGCACCAAGGAAGCCATCACCACAATGGTCAAAAATTGTGAGCATGGCCGCCTCAAAACAATATTGGAAGCAGTCAATTTTGCAACCATGAACGAAGCCGTCGGTAAATACATACAAAGTAGTACTGAAATGACAGGCAATGCCAATTCCATATTGTACACCCAACGTGGAAATTGTCATGACACACGAACAAGAGGGTGCCGATTTGCATGCTTTCATTCCGGGTTTATAGAAATCTCTCTTTAAAGAAATCTCTCAAGGTACCGAAATCAGCAAAAGCCGCTCCTAGGGCAAGCCAGGCAGGTATAACAAAGAAGACCAAAATCAGGATAGAAACCACCATTTTGCCAAGCGCCAAAAAGGCACCTCTCAAGAACAGACTAACAGGGATAATCAATCGCAGGCCCCACAACCTATGGAGATTGATTCCTCCTCTAAGTTTAGGCAGCGTACCGAGTACAGCAAACGTCAATCTAATGACTCCAACGCCGCGAAGCCGATCGTGCGACAGGCCCAAGACGCCAGCGACTCAATAATGAAGTTCAAGAGGACTCAAAAGAAAATAAAGCCAAGTACGAAAAGGCGGCAAAGGAGGCAGTTGTGGAAATTAAAAGTGACAACGAGTTCGCTCCGGATGACGACTCAGTTTAATTTTTTAGGGACCACTCCCGGTTGCCGTTCATCGAGCGACGGTTGGCTGGGAGAACATTAAAAATTTTGGTGCGGCAAACAATTATGTCAACCCCGTAAAGGAGCTAAAAACCTTAATGCGGGTAACCAAATCGTTTTCTGTGAATTCGATTTACGGTTCTACAGGCCAGGGTTAAGCTGAACGTAAAAAAAACATTCTGGGCACCTCCGAAAAACTTCAGTATCAAAACTGCGGTGACGGAAATTTTTCCGTGGTGCCTACCTCCGTTGAGAAAGAGTTTAGGAGCATGATACTAAAAAGAAACAAGAGAGAACGCTATAGTCGGGTGCCCCGACTATCAGATACCCGTTACTCAGGTAAAAGGAGTGCGAGGGAGATGGAGATGGAAACTTTGATCACGCATAACTTTTAAACGAATGGTCCGATTTGAAAAATTTCTTCTACATTTCGATAGGTATTGATAAACACAATAAAACTGCATTTTTACTTTTCCGAAATATTTAAATTTATATTTAATTAAAATCGTATATAAGCGATTGTGGGCGTTAAAGGGGGCGTGGCACCTTTTTGAAACAAACTTGCGCTGCGTAGGAACTCCTAAAATCTGCATGCAAAATGCCAATCTTCTAGCTTTTATAGTTTCCGAGATCTCAGCGTTCATACGGACGGACAGACGGACAGACGGACATGGCTAGATCGACTCGGCTAGTGATCCTGAACAAGAATATATATACTTTATAGGGTCGGAAACGCTTCCTTCTACCTGTTACATACTTTTGCACGAATACAATATACCCTTTTACTCTACGAGTAACGGGTATAAAAAGGTTTTTCAACAGCTAAAGAAGCTCTCCCCCCCACAATTCGGACAATAGTAAACGAACCGGTGTACTCCAGAGCCTACCCAAACCTTATGGGCGTTTCCGACTTTGTGAACAATGAAGTCAAACAAGTGCTAAAGATGGCATTATTGGGCCCTCGAGGTCGCAGCATTTTTCAAAGGGTGTTGGACGATGTTATCAGGGAATATATTGGAAAAATATGCTACGTCTATATAGATTACGTCATAATTTTTTCAAATAATGAGGCAGACCATGTTCGCCACATCGATGCTGCACTCAAGTGTCTAATCGATGCTAACATGAGAGTAAGCCAAGAGAAGACTAGTTTCTTCAAAGACAACATAGAATAACTAGGCTTCATTGTAAGCAAGGACGGAGCAAAACCCCAAGAGGTAAAAGGCATTGGAGAATACTCTGAACCCAAGAGTGTATAAGTTAACACGGTCACCCGGCAACAGAGAAGTTGCCAAACTGATCACGCGTAGCCGGCATGAGAATAATGCAAAGCCAGCGACACCTGCGGATATTGCACAAAGACGGTAGCAGAAGCCCAAGCTTCGGTCAGCGCTATCAGCGGGCAATGCACTGCGACGCAACCGACGGCTACCCAACACCACACACGGGGCGCCGGGTCAGCACTTTCAGGGCATAGGGCTAGCTTTCATTATAAGAATTTATGTACTTAGTATTTAGTTGAATTTTGGAAATAAATCGTGACGGTCATCGCCTCCCGAAACCTAAGTCTTCTCATTCGCGCAGTACCGCGCGTCTTAAGTAAAAACCTGAATAAGGAAATAATTAATTGGCACCCAACGCGTTCGTAAGACCCTCGATCCGTTAAAATAAAAAATAAAATAAAAAACGCGTTCGTAAGACCCTCGATCCGTTTAAATAAAAAATAAAAAACACGTTCGTAAGACCCTCGAACAGTTAAAAAAAAGACATTTTAAAAACCAATTCGCCAACTCTGTCGAACCGGCAGCAGCAATTAAAAGAAGGAAGATAACACGAGCATCAGCAGCAATTTAATTTTTCTACAATTAAAAAAAACCATGTAAGTGGAGTGTTCATTGATATTTTTCCCCGAATTTTTTTAAAATCAGAATATTTTCCAAAAAGTAATTTTGACAATTATAAAATAACAAAATAAATAAAAATATTTCAAGAGTCTAAAAAATAAAAAAGGCACAAGCTCGGGAAATAATTTTTCAAAATTTTTATTTTTCCGACAAAGAAATTAAATACAGTGGGGACAAAATTCTTTGTTCTTTGTGTTAAAACATATGAGTGATAGTGAGATAGAAGAATTGTTAAAAGAATTCCGAAAGCTAAAAAGCGCGGATAATTTTCAAGTAGACCAAAACAACTTAAATATGGCAATGACCAACGACCAATTAATGGCCATTATAGAGGGCGCGGTTGCGAGCGCACTCGCCGCACAGGAAAAAATTTCGAACAAAAATTAAAGGACGTTCAGAAGCGCCTAGGTGGTGTTAATATCGGTACACCAGAAGTTGAAACATACAGAGATGCAGATATCAGAATAAGTATTACATGTAATGAGACCTTAGATATTATGAAGTCCCTGCCGGACTTCGAGGGTAAAAATGAGACGTACGTCTCATGGAGAAAAGCGGCGCACACCGCATATGAAGTGTACGAAAAATACGATGGTAGTTCCAAACATTACCAAGCTTTAGGGATACTAAGAAATAAAATAAAAAATGCAGCCGATATGATTCTTTCGTCGTTCGACACACCTCTGAACTTTAGGGCCATAATAAACCGACTAGACTTCACATACGCGGACAAGAAAATGGAACAAGAAAATCGCTAAGCGATGTTCTTTTTTCAGCAAGACCATCTGATCTTCCTTCCGCTCTAGCGCTAGCACAGGAAGTAGAGGCTAACCATGAGCGATATATGTTCGCAAGTAATTTTGCCCGTAGCACGGAGGAAAAACTCCAAAGGTCCGAACAGAGACAACTGGACAGAGAAAGAAATACGGTAACAGAATCTAGATTCCACCCGGAGGGTAAAACCCCCATTTTAATAAAAGGCCAAGACAGCCACTTAGACAAGATCCGGTACAGCCAATGGACGTCGATAGCTCATCTCGCTTTAGACAGCCAACTCAAAATCAACAAAGTGGTCCGTTTCAAAGACAGCCCCAAAACAGTCAATGGCAGACAAGTCCACAAAATTTCCAAGCGAACGCTTACAATAACCAGGGACTGGCAAGTAAAAGACCTAATAATAGTAGCGCTAGGTACACAGGACCGAAACATCAAAGAATAAACCATTTAGCGTTAGACAACGATTTATCGAACGAAAACAATAACGAATACCCTACAGTAGCAGAGGAAGAAGTAGAAGATGTAGACGATAACCTTGTAGAATATGACGAAATAAATTTTTTAGGCATAACTCCCTGCTCCCATTCATAGAAGGGGATATCGCAGGGAGGAAAATCAAACTTTTGATAGACACAGGGGCTTCCAAAAATTATATCAAGCCTATGAAAGAATTAAAAAACATTATTTACGTAAATAAACCTTTTTCTGTAAAATCAATCCATGGTCACAACACCATAAATAAACAAGAAAGGAAAGCTAACTTCGGGCGGAGCCGAAGTTGATATACCCTTGCAGAATATTATGTAAATAATATTCTCCAAAATTATTCATATGATGCATTCTTAATACTAATAAAAATCCCAACTTCCTAACTTTAAAAACACCAAAGTTATGGCAATTTCAATCGTTCAGTTATATGGCAGCTATAGGATATAATCGGCCGATCCCTATAAAATTTGGTAGGTCGGATTGATTGGCCAAATATAAAACCCATAGGAAATCCCAACTTCCTAACTCTAAAAACACCAAAGTTATGCTATTTTCTATCGTTATATGGGAGCTATAGGATATAGTCGGCCGATCCTTATGAAATTTGGTAGGTCGAATTGATTGGCCAAATAAAGAAGCCATAGAAAATCCCAACTTCCTAACTTTACAAACAGCAGAGTTATGGCATTTCCTATCGTTCAGTTATATGGCAGCTATAGGATATAGTCGGCCGATCCCGGCCGTTCCGACTTATATACTGCGTGCAAAAGGAAAGAAGGGTGTGTGCAAAGTTTCAATTCGATAGCTTTAAAACTGAGAGACTAGTTCGCGTAGAAACAGACAGACGGACAGACAGACGGACAGACGGACATGGCTATATCAACTCAGGAGGTGATCCTGATCAAGAATATATATACTTTATAGGGTCGGAGATGTCTCCTTCACTGCGTTGCACACTTTTGACCAAAATTATAATACTCTCTGCAAGGGTATAAAAATGTATGATGCACCTTTTTAACACAACTACAACATTTTTCTTACTACCGAACTTAACGACCTTTGACGGAATAATCGGACTAGACTTACTAAAAAAAAACTGATGTCGTACTCGACCTAAAAGACAAGAAATTAATAACTAATAGCAGTGCAGAAGAAATTAAATTTTTAAAATGTGCAAATGTTAATTTTACAAAGGTTGAGGATATTAAGGTACCCCAGGAAATTTTAGAAAAATTCCAGGACATGTTGGGAAATCGCACAGGCGTATTCGCAGAGCCGAACGAGGCGCTGCCTTACAATACTAATATCATTGGTACTATCCGGACAGAGAACGAAGACCCAATATATTCAAAATTGTACCCATACCCGATGGGTGTGTCCGACTTTGTAAATAAAGAAACAAAAGCCATGTTACGAGACGGCATAATCCGACCATCTCGGTCTCCGTATAACAATCCTGTTTGGGTTGTAGATAAAAAGGGGACCGATGAGCAGGGAAACACAAAAAAACGCTTAGTAATAGACTTCCGAAAACTTAACTTAAAGACAATAGACGACAAATACCCTATCCCGAATGTTGTTTTTATCCTGGCAAATTTAGGGAGGGCGAAACACTTTACCACATTGGATTTGAAGTCTGGTTTCCACCAGATACTTCTCGCCGAAAACGACAGAGAGAAAACAGCCTTCTCAGTAGGAAATGGGAAATATGAATTTTGCAGACTGCCCTTTAGATTGAAGAACGCGCCCAGCATTTTTCAGAGAGCCATCGATGATGTGCTCAGAGAACAAATAGGGAAATCATGCTATGTCTATGTCGATGACGTAATTATTTTTTCAGAAAATATGCACGATAATGTGAAACACATAGCATGGGTCTTGGACAAATTATATGAGGCCAACATGAGGGTTTCGCGTGAAAAATCTAATTTCTTTAAAGAAAGCGTAGAGTATTTAGGTTTCGTAGTTTCACGAGGAGGCATAAGAACATGCCCTAGCAAAGTAGATGCAATTCGTAACTACGAGCAACCAACCACTCTATTTAATGTCAGATCATTCCTTGGATTAGCAAGTTACTATAGGCGTTTTATTAAGGACTTTGCATCTATTGCAAAACCTATAAGTGACATTCTAAAAGGCGAGAATGGCAAAGTAAGCGCAGGTCAATCTAAAAAAATACCCGTTAACTTTGATGAACATCAGCGCCAGGCATTTGAGAAGCTTAAGAGTGTTCTCGCGTCAGAAAACGTAATGTTATTATATCCAAATTATAAAAAAACCTTTGACTTAACGACGGACGCTTCGTCTTTCGGTTTGGGAGCAGTCTTATCACAAGACGGAAAACCCATAACCATGATATCACGAACTTTAAAAGACAGGGAACTAAATTTTGCAACAAACGAAAGAGAGTTGTTGGCAATTGTGTGGGCCTTAAAGAGCCTCAGAAATTACCTATACGGCGTAAAAAATTTAAACATTTTTACTGACCACCAACCACTAACTTTCGCCGTCTCAGATCGCAATCCAAACGCAAAAATTAAGCGCTGGAAAGCTTTCATTGACGAGCACAATGCACAAATTTTTTACAAGCCAGGAAAAGAGAACTACGTTGCTGACGCGCTGTCCCGACAGCACATTCATTCGCTAGAAGAAGATGCGCAGTCAGATATTGCCACAATACATAGCGAATTATCACTAACCTACACCATCGAAAAAACGGACAAGCCGGTCAACTGCTTTCGGAACCAAATAATAATAGAAGAAAGCGGAATTGCTTCAGTTAGAACGGTCATTATGTTTGGTGAAAAGACTCGACATCTCTTACATTTCTCGGATAGAGAAACACTTATGCAGAAAATATGTGATGTGGTCAAGAAAGACGTAGTCAATGCAATTTTTTGCGAACTACCAGTACTGGCATTTATGCAACATAAATTAATAGAAACATTTCCGACAACCACTTTTCGTTACACAAACCGCATGGTGACCGACATCTTAGACAAAAACGAACAAAAAGAAATTACTGTGTCAGAACATAACAGGGCTCATAGAGCTGGACAGGAAAACGTGAAGCAGATCATGCAGGACTATTTTTTTCCCAAAATGACTCATATGGCAAATGAGGTCGTCGCAAATTGTAAAATTTGCCAGAAGGCAAAATATGATCGACACCCTCAGAAACAGATTCTCGGGGAAACACCTATTCCCCATACACGGGCGAAATATTACATATTGACATATTTTCGACCGACAAAAAATACTTTCTTACTTGTGTAGATAAATTTTCAAAATTTTCAATTGTCCAACCAATTGCTTCCAGAACCATTGCAGACGTACAAACCGCGATATTACAACTTATAAATTTCTATCGACGACCAAAAACAATTTATTGCGATAATGAGCCTTCTATAAAATCCGAAACAATTAAGTCCCTTTTAAGTAACCGGTTTAACGTACAAATCGTTAATGCACCGCCTCTTCATAGTACATCGAACGGACAAGTGGAAAGATTCCACAGTACACTGACAGAAATTGCACGGTGCTTAAAAATTGAAAGAAGTATTGAAGACACTGTTGAACTAATACTTCTCGCGGCTATAGAATACAATAGAACTATTTACTCAGTAACAAATAAAAGACCCATTGACATAATACACTCATCGACCATTGAGCTCAACACAGAAATTAGGGATAAAGTCTTAAATGCCCAGAACATTCAACTACAAAGATTGAACAAAACAAGACAAGACAGAAATTTTCAGGTAGGAGACAAGGTTCTTGTGAAATCAAATAAGAGGTTGGGAAACAAACTTTCAGATTTGTACTCCGAGGAAACCGTCGAAGCAGACTTAGGGACCACAGTCTTAATAAAAGGGAGGGTGGTCCATAAGGACAATTTAAGGTAATTACAATAAATCTTATTTTTCTTTTTATTTTTATCTTCGACACACTAGGATTTGGATGATTCTACTCCTCGCCGTACCAATAGCAGCTAAAATGACCGACTACACGACCTCAAATTACATACCAATCATAGACGGGCATGTGACTATTTGGAGAGACTTCCAATACCTCAAACACTCAACCAACTTAACCATGTACTCGGAAATAGTTAAAGAAACAGAAGAAATGAGAAACCATTTCCCCCAGTCACATATGAGGCAGATATTAGACTCAGATTTACGACACATTAAGACTCTAATAGATACCGTAAATGTTCATCATAGACACGCTAGAAGCATAAATTTATTAGGCACCGCATTAATTCGTAGCCGGTACTCCAGATTTCGATGACTTTGAGAACATTAAATTTAGGCAGAAAGAACTCATAGAATCAGAAAGTAGACAAATAAAAATTAACACAAAGACCCAGGAACAAATAAACATCCTAACGAACACGGTAAACATTTTAGTAAAAAATGCAAAAGCAAAACAGATAAATACAGAAAATTTATATGAGAACTTGCTATTAAGAAATAGAATTATTATTTCCGAACTCGAGGCCTTAATGTTGTCGGTTACTCTTGCAAAAATTGGAATAATCAATCCCGCGATTTTAGACTCAAATGACTTACAAAATTTAACCAATGAACATTCCACAAATGTTACTATAACCGATCTAATGGAAGTAGCTCAAATTAAAGTTTTATTAAATAATAACTTTTACACTTTATATTAAAATATCCTAAGCCCTACATAGCTTGTAAGAAAATAATCTTGCACCCCGTTGAACACAACGGCACTATTCTTAATTTTGCTGAAGGCGATAGTATAGCTGACTGCGGTAACAAAATCATGCCGATTGGAAACTGCAGCGCTGCCCTAACGACAACATTCTGCAGAGAACTGCCCTATGCAACATGCGCACAACAACTCCACTCAGGAGGCAACGCACACTGTTCGACTCGCACCAGCCACCTCGAGCCACTAACAATTATCGATGACGGCGTTATTATTCTCAATGACGGAACAGCTACGGTCAATGGACAACTGGTAACTGGAACGTTCCTCGTTACATTCGACGAGGAGGTAAAAGTGAACAACACCTTATACCGAAACTTGAAGAGCTACGTAAAAAAATTCCCAGCACCCGCTGCATCAACGGTCCTTAACATTACAGACCATCAGGAAATGCTGAGTTTACCATACTTACAGAAATTAAACATAGAAAACCTACGATACATTGGCGAAATGGAAAAGAGACTGGAAAACCGGCCTATAATATCTGGAGTGGCCGCGATCGCTTTCTTCGCCATCTGCTTTATCATTTTCAAGCTCTACCAAAGACGCCAGCGAGTTCGTCGCCAGCATGACCTTCAAGTTATTATTGACGGTTTCAAGAAGTCCGAGGACGTCCTTCATCTAAGCGGGGGAGGAGTTAACACGGTCACCCGGCAACAGAGAAGTTGCCAAACTGATCACGCGTAGCCGGCATGAGAATAATGCAAAGCCAGCGACACCTGCGGATATTGCACAACGACGGTAGCAGAAGCCCAAGCTTCGGTCAGCGCTATCAGCGGGCAATGCACTGCGACGCAACCGACGGCTACCCAACACCACACACGGGGCGCCGGGTCAGCACTTTCAGGGCATAGGGCTAGCTTTCATTATAAGAATTTATGTACTTAGTATTTAGTTGAATTTTGGAAATAAATCGTGACGGTCATCGCCTCCCGAAACCTAAGTCTTCTCATTCGCGCAGTACCGCGCGTCTTAAGTAAAAACCTGAATAAGGAAATAATTAATTTATACAGTGTCAGATCTTTCATAGGACTAGCAAGTTACTACAGGGTTTTTATCAAGGACTTTGCCGCTATAGCCAAAAGATATTGGAATACATCACTGCTCGTAAACATACCGATTTTTTAGTATCCGAATATAAATTGTCAAATAATTCGGAACTTTCATTCGATAATATTAACATACTAAATCCTTTTATTCAAATCAAACAAACTCAAATACAAATTTCGTTAATATTGGTCATACTTACATATATTTATATATTTAATGATTATGCTTATAATTAAATACAGAAAATTTTTAATATTCAAATCACGGCAAACCCATATAGAAATTAATGAAGAAAATAATATACCCGAAAATGAAAATACCAATATTCGCAACAATGAAAACAACCTAGAAGAAAATATCATTGTCGAACTGACTAACCAATTACAGTCAGTTTCAATGAATCGGGACGATTCAATTTAGGATGGGGGGAGTTATATAACACATTACTTAGGGCCACTTACCCGATTTATAAACAACTTTGAGCCCAACCCAATTTCCAAATAATTCAGAATTGACTCCGAGATAAACCCGTAGTCAGCTATTTCATTCAACTACGCCTTTGACTGGTTCCCACCCATATCATTTCACACTCCGCATTGAACGGATTCTGTAAACATCCTCAGCCGATATTCTAAACATCGGAGCCCCAAAGCGACCCTCGAAGCTCGATAATGTAAACACCGGTTTCGCGGCATCCTACGCGAAAGCCATAGAAGACAAGTCCCTTGTACACGATGGCAACAGGCGTAACAATAAATTTCAGGGAAAGCAATGGAAAGCAGAGGATAAAAATCCGCACTTCATTCCTAAGCAAAGCCAAAGCAATCCCCAAGAGGACAGCCCCTGGCAGAAGGGCGGGGACCCCGAAGTCGTAGACCATTACAAAGTACAGCCTAAGGAGATCGACCCTTCGACATCCAAATTTAGGCAGGAAACAAATTGGGGAAAGCCTCAGAATAATAACAATCACAAAAGACAGACGACAGCGCGTCAATAACATAACCCAATCCCATGAGCAGGAGGAGGCAGGGTACTCCGCCACAGCTGAAGCGGAAGTCGCCAGCATTGAAGAAGGTAATGACTTCGACGAACCTAGGGACCTGCTACATTTTTAAGGGAGCGCTCCCGACTGCCGATCATCGAACGACAGTTCGCTGATAGAACACTAAAAATACTGATCGACACGGGGGCGGCAAAAAATTACGTTAAGCCCATAAAGAAGCTAAAAACGTAATGCCGGTCGAGAACCCCTTTACTGTGAGCTCTATTCACGGCTCCAGTAGCGTCAAGCACAAATGCATGATGCGCATTTTTGGGCTAAACGCTCCATTTTTTGTTAAATATCCTAAGCACGTTCGATGCCATAATTGGCTTTGACTCGCTAACGCGAGCAGGGGTCTCATTGGATCGCGTAATAATTCGCAAACTCCACGGAAAAACTCAAATTCTTTGACTGCGAAAACGTGAATTTTACAAAAATCGATGACATAGTGGTACCAAATCCGGCGAAAGCCGACTTCAAAAAAGTTATTCAGACTTGAAGTCAGGATATCATCAGATATACTTGGCCGAGAAAGACCGGTAAAAAACCTCGTTCTCAGTTAACGGAGGAAAATACGAATTTTGCCGACTACCTTTCGGATTAAAAAACGCAGGTAGCATATTCCAAAGAGCCATTGATGATGTGCTGCGGGAAGAAATAGGCAAGATATGTTACGTCCACGTCGATGACGTTATTATTTTTTCCGAAAACGAAACCGAATATGTTAAGCACGTCGATATAGTGCTTAAGCGACTGCTCGATGCCAACATGAAGGTGACACGAGAAAAGACTAAATTCTTTAAAGAAAATGTAGAATTTTTAGACTTCATAGTCACTAGTCCGATGCTGCCACGGTGCATAGTGAGCTTTCGCTTCAGAAACCAAATTATTTTGAAAGAGGCAAACCAACCACTTCGGCGAGACTTCATTGTTTTTGGCAATAGAACTCGCCACGTTATTTACTTTAATAACAAAAACCTACTTGTCGAATCTGTTAAAGAAATCATCAACGCCAACGTCGTAAACGCGATCCACTACGACTTTCCGACACTAGCTTGTGTTCAACATGCCTTGAGGCAGGAGTTTCCTGCAACGAAATTTTGGCACTGTAAAAACTTTGCAAATGACATTACCAATGAACAGCTGGAAATTGTTAATGCCGAACACAAACACACCCACACTGCTGCGCAGGAAAACGCCAAGCCAATTCTTCGCGACTACTATTTCCCGAACATGTCAAAACTGGCCAGCGAAGTAGTCGCGAATTGCAAAGTCTGCAATAAAGCCGAATACGATCGGCACCCCAAGCGACAGGAGTTAGGAAGCAGATGTTACATATTGACATTTTTTCTACCGACAAAAAGATCTTCCTAACTTGCATCGATAAGTTCTCAAATTTCGCCTTCGTACAGCCCTTATCTTCTAGGGCAATAGTTGATGTACGAGCCCCTATACTCCAATTGGTAAATTTCTACCACAAAACTAGAAGCATCTATTGTGACAATAAGGCTTCCTTCAATTCTGAAACGATTACGTCTTTGCTGAAAAACCAATACAGCATCGATGCCATTAATGCGCCACCGCTTCACAGTAGCTCCAATGGCCAAGTGGAAAGATTCCTTAGTACCTTGGCAGAAATAGCCAGGTGCCTCAAAATCGATCAAAAAAAAATTGACGATACTGTGGAATTAATTTTGCGGGCTACAGTAGAATAAAATAGATTGTAAGCCAGCGGAAGTTATCCATGCCAGCAGCGACGAAGTCAACTCAGCTATTAGAGCCAAGATTGACAAGGCGCAACAGACCAACCTCGACAGAATCAACACTTCAAGACAAAACAGAGTCTTTGAAGTTGGGGAAAAGGTCCTCGTGCGTAATAATAAAAGACTCGGAAATAAGCTGACGCCGCTCTATTCAGAAGAGCGCATAGAAGCAAACCTAAAAACGTCTGTTCTCATTAAAGGGAGGGTGATCCATAAGGACAATATCAAATAAACATCTCCGCCATGCATACTCGCCCTTATGTTTTCCAGAACTCAATACTACTACAATTTCCACAGGCTTGCCGTGATACTCATCTTACTGCTGTCCATAGCGAACGCGCGAGTCACCGACTTCTCTCACGCAAAGTATATTCCGGTATTGGACGGGAATGTCTTAGTATGGGAACAATATGGTCTGGTTAGACACTCGACTAATTTGTCTGAGTTCTCCAGCATGACTCTACGGTCAGAATGCTCTAGCTGTTCCCACAATCTCACATAAGGAAGCAACAAGGTCGTGGCAGGCACGTCCGATGCGGAGGACCTCTATAAAATTAAAAAAAACGAAGCAGCGCTGATTGAGGCAAATAATAGGCAGGTTGTAATCAACATAGAGACACAGAAACACATTAACCAACTTACAGATACAGTAAATAAAATTCTCAAGGAAAAGAGAAGAGGGACGGGTTAGTTGACTCCGGCCACCTTTTCGAAACACTTCTAGCCAGGAATAGAATCCTTATTTCAGAATTACAAAATTGCATGCTCACAATCACACTTGCCAAGAACAACATTATAAATCCAGTTATATTTAATCACAACGACCTTAAATCTATCTTTGACGAACAGCTCACGGAGGTCCCCATAGTTAGTCTTATGGATGTATCCAAGATTAAAATTTTTCAATCTACAAATAGAAGACAACATCGTGGCGGAATGCGATGACGGAATCCTAGCAGTCTCCGATTGCGCTGCTACCAACTTGGCCACATTTTGCAAAAAGGCGTCCCACGACACTTGCGCCAGGCAATTACATGCTGGCAGGACGGCTACATGCCGGCAATCTGGAACCTGTTACAATCGTGGACGACGGAGTAATAATCGTCAACGAAAAACTTACGAGGATTACCATCGATGACGGTCCAACAACAACCATAATAGGGACCATCCTTATTACTTTCGAAAGGAAGGCGGTGATTAACGACTCCGTGTATTTGAACCTCAATTACTCTGTGAAAAAGAGCCCGGGAATCGCGGCCTTTCCCTTAATTAACATCACTACAACGAATCAACGAGCACAACCTGCGTCTGATGCAGGAGCTCAGAGATGACGTGTCGGCTGGAGGTTCGCCGCGGGAGTCGCCGTCAGCCTCACACTATGCGGCTTGGTCCTGCCAACCACACTGCGGCGCAAACGAGAGGCATCCCAATTACGAAAGTCCATCGACGAATTGGCTGTCACCGAGGACGGCGTCTAATTTAAGGGGGGAATTGTTAACAACCAACTCCCAGCTTAGGCTAAGCAGGCCAATTCATATTCATTTTTATACCCGTTACTCGCAGAGTAAAAGGGTATATTGTATTCGTGCAAAAGTATGTAACAGCTAGAAGGAAGCGTTTCCGACCCTATAAAGTATATATATTCTTGTTCAGGATCACTAGCCGAGTCGATCTAGCCATGTCCGTCTGTCCGTCCGTATGAACGCTGAGATCTCGGAAACTATAAAAGCTAGAAGATTGGCATTTTGCATGCGGATTCTAGGAGTTCCTACGCAGCGCAAGTTTGTTTCAAAAAGGTGCCACGCCCCCTTTAACGCCCACAATCGCTAATATACGATTTTAAAAATTTAAATATTTCGGAAAAGTAAAAATGCAGTTTTATTGTGTTTATCAATACCTATCGAAATTTTTCAAATCGGACCATTCGTTAAAAAGTTATGGGTGATCAAAGTTTCTATCTCCATCTCCCTCGCACTCCTTTTACCTGAGTAACGGGTATCTGATAGTCGGGGCACTCGACTATAGCGTTCTCTCTTGTTATGATCATTATTACACTTCTTATACCACTCATGTATGGTCCACCTTAATGTTCCCGAGAACATATTGTACCATAATGGGACGTGGCTTTGTCTCATTGGCTGACAGCGATCGTATGACTTCTGCAAAATGTGCATGGTCAGCAGTCTGCCACGTGCATCCGGTCAAGCATGAGCTTTTGTTAATTCTTAAGTTCAGTTAATATTTTGAATTCAATAAATTAAGAGCACCACCTCCTACTAATGAAACTCCGGCACTTAGCCGTTAAATCTTTTATTAACCAATATACTGACTGAGTCTCTAGGCCAGCGGTATCGAAGGACAGTTCCCTTCCACCCGAATCACCCAATCTCAACATAGGAGCAGTACGGCCAACCGGCTACGAATTATTGGAGACAGCGGCGAGGGACCCCACATCGACCGTCCCCCTCCCCTCACACTCGATAATTTATACATATTGTCTACTACTTCCATTTTTGTGGGTGGTGTATATATTACATATTTAATATGTTTTATTGTTTAAATATTTTCGACAGACTCAGCACTGCCTAGTCCCAGTGCACTCAACGGCGATCATATTACCGGGCATTTGAAGAACTGTTTGGGGCTTGAATTTGTGTAAACATATTGTGTACTACTCCCATTTTTTGTGGGTTTGTATATAAGTTAAGTCCTTCCCAAGGACTCCTGTCCTCGTGAGGACTGACTTATACCTAGTCATTAGAGTGATGTTCCTTAATCGTCAGACCCTTCCAAGTACGTGGCCAATTCCCTTCCAGATGAGTGAGAAGTCCAGAGTGTTTGGAATTACGTTATAAAGTTTTATTGGTTTTACAATATTTCAATATGCTAGTTAGCCGGTTCAATTGGTAGAGTCGGGCGGTTAGCCCTATACTGTTAACTCTTCCCCCTTCGAAAATCTGCGACCCGCAGATCAGCAACCTTTCGCAGGGGCTGCACTGATGGTGTGCGCCTCCAGTTCGACGATGCTTCGATGTGTTAGGATGCCTTTGGTGGAGGTTATTTTTCTCCATACGATGTATAGCAGCAAATCCACAATGAGGGTCACCACTGCTTCTGTTAGGATTGAGAATAACAAATTTTTAGATATTGTTGACAGCTTCCTTAAGTTCTGTAGGCTAAAATCATGAACATATTCTAGCGAAAGTCGGTATCCAGTGGCAGTTACTTTGCTTAGTACGGCCGGCATGGCCATCACATGCGTTGTCGAGTAGCTGCTGTATGACATGTTCCCGACGTGGACGGTCTCGTTATCGTACTGGACTAAAAACGATCCCAGGAGATGGCGTTTCCCCGAGTCCGTTACGACCGTCCCGTTGAAGTTGGTCAGGAACAAGTTACCGTCGTCGACCAACTCTACAATCTCCTGATCGCTTCTCAGGTGGTCGCAAAGAGCATGTCCTCCTTTTAGGAGCCTGGGAATACAGCTGGCCTCATCCAGTTTCCTTAAGTTTTTTTCCTGGTACACAGTCGTATTTCCGATGGAGAGACAATACTGCATAGGTTTCCCGGGCGTCCATCGCCAGCTTGTTGTATTCCAGCGCCACTTGTTTTCCCTCTGTAATCGTGGGGTAAAGAAGCGTCAACCTGTACTTGGTGTCCACGACGTTGGAAAGTGCCAGCACGTATAATAGGCAGGTTCCGTTAGTTAGGATCGATGGTTCCGCGAATTCCACGGCTTCCACCACATTTTGGTATGGTAGGCTGCGAGTTTCTGCCAGAAGGATTTCCACCTCTTTGTGGTCCAAAAGATTTGAGTTTACTACCGACGCCTTCGCTAGTTGACAGGCTCGAGTGATTTCATCGACCTGCTTCAGCAGTATCATTGCCTTCTGCATTAAAATTGTGGCCAAATGGACCTCTCCATCAATGGAGTTCACCCTTGCCATCATAACGTCAAGCTTCTGCAGTGATTCGTGAGTGGAGTCAAACAACCTCGTATTGATTTGTATCTGCTGGTTATTGTTTTGGATTACCTTGTCCTGAGACTGGAGGATGGTATTCCAATCCGATGCGTCGGGTGATCCGGCAACCCATTTCCAGGCGGACCCCAGCCAGTCTATAGACCGAGGCGCGCGGTGTGCCGACGTCATTCTTGTAATGCCATCGGTAGCAGTTTCCAGGTAGTGGCATATCAGCGCTGCGACTCTGGTATCGATGACCACTGATGTTTCTTCGGTGGTCTTGTCAATTATATTTTGTATTAGTTTTAGGTCGATAATAAGGGCGAGTTTGAACACTCCATTAACGCGCCATATCACACCCTGCTGAAGTGGGACTACCGGCGTATCATATTTGAAGATGTGAAGAGCAGTTGCGACTTGCATGATCGCCATACTTGGGAGAGAGACGTTACCCAATTTTGTATTTCTGTTAATTGTTGTTACTTAATTATTTTATTATACTATTATTATTTTTTGTGTACTTTCTTTATACTCTTTGTATGTAATTTAAATGTTGTACATTTCCCTTTTATTTTTTTTTAATTTTTTTGTATTTTATCAGTTTTATATTTTTTTATGGAGGAAATAGATTTAGTTTTTTGTTAATAATTTGTTTGTTATTTTAAAGGATTCGTGAAACGTTTTCAGCTAGGTCGTCTTCAACTTTTTATGTCAGACTTATTGAAGATTTTTCCTGATCTGGTTTTGACCGTGACTCTACCATTATCTTCTACTTCCTTTGGTTTGAATCGATGTTTATCTTTGGTCAACTTTTATATCGCTCAATTTGAAACAATTGTTTTATATAGTAAATGAAAACATATGCATCGCAGTGCAATTAAAAAAATTTTACAACGCAGTGCAGAGTAAAAAAAAAATTATGCGCTCTTGGTAGCGCTGTCGGTTCACTTGTCCTTGGTCTGGCTTGGTGCGCCCGACGGTGCCGGTGCTGGCTGCACAGGTTATTACTTCTTTGGTGGGGCGCCGGTGCTGGCTGCACAGGTGTAGTCGCAATAGGGTGAGCACAGTGGGCCCTTGCTGTCATCCGGGCTTGTCTTCTTCAGCTTTGGGATGGCAATTTTTTCTGGAGGAGGCAATGTTTTTAGATTTTTACAGGGTAGGTGGATGTGTGTGTGGCTGTGATTTGTTTTTTACGCACTGTTAGCAAATTTTTGATGTGTTCAACTTGGGCATGTAGTTTTACCGAGTTGTTCCAACTTATTGCATTGCCGCTGTTCAGCAGTTTCAACAGTTCAACCTTTCTGGCTTTCAATCTTTTCACCACGCCACTACTTTTGGCACACATCACACTCTACTCACTGCGTTTCTTGTTTTTGTTCTTTGGCTGCATTTGTTGCCGTTATTGTTGTTTTTGCTGTTGTTGCCGCTGTTTCTGTTGTTGCCGTTGTTGGCGTTGTTGTCGTTGTTGCCGTTTCCTAGTATACCGCGAAGTCCAGATCCAGGTCCAGATCCTTTTTGACCAATGTCACGGTCGCCATGTCGTAAATGAGAACACTCAGTTTTATTCTTTTCTTTATCAATCTTTATTTAAAAGGCTGGAGCAGCTTTAGTGCCGCTACCAACGTCGAGTTGTATCTGATTTTTACAATTTCCCTTAGGTTCTAAGTAAGCCTAAGTCTCGTAGCTGCGCTGCCTACATTTGGGCGGCAGAGAGACGGCTATGTATATCTATATGTTATATGTATTAAATTATGCTATCTTAAGCTGGAGCGCGAGGGTATATGCAAGCACTTGAGTTCGGCCGGCGTGTGTAACAGAATGCTGACACTTGCACTTTCTGTGAGCGCGCCGATCGACTCGTGTTCGGCCACTTAGGTTTTTGACCGGGCCTTTGTTTATGAATGCACTGCAACAAAGTGTTACAGTGTGTTTGCGTCAAGTACTCTTGGTACAGTAGATATTCAATATATGCGCATACTACATATCTACATCGTAGTTTGAAATTGATTCATGTTTTATGTGGTTAAATTTTACTATCTGATCTATATTTGTTGTATTTAGTAGTCTTATGAATGCATTTTTAACTCTTGCTATGGTATTTGCTATATACATATGTAAATACCATGCTGAATTTCCTGATTCGGAACCAATATGTACACTGTCTTCTCCTGAATTGATTTCAATTTTTCGGACAATTTGGGATCTTGCTGGCAGAATTATGGAGTTGTTGCCAGAACTTTATGTTCTTGGAACATAAATGGGATTTTTTAGGTTATTGGGTCTTATTATAAGCCAGTCTTCAGAGGGCTTGAAATCTTATTGACAGTTGTATTTCTTAACTAGCAGGGTGCCCGCAGCTTCGCTAGCAGAGGATAACCCGAATATCCTACTTTTCTTATGTAAGAGGTTTGCAGTAGAACTATGTAATTTTGCATTTTAGATGTTAATTTAAACATATTTTTAGTTTTGGCTGAAACTTTAGTTAACCCTCATTAATAATATTATTGCTCACATACACCAAAATACTCGGTTTTGCAAAGAAATTTTCCTATTAATTCGGCAAAGCCTACTCTTTGCCCAATTAATAGGAAAATGATCACATAAAAACCCAACTCGCGGCAAATTTTCTTGATACGACTCTGATCAAATTCAAAATTTTCCGCATTAACTTCTGCTTTTGCGCACTTGCTACACTCTTTCCTCTCTCTATCTACTGCGATCTCTTGTTCTTATGTTTCCGAACAGCGCGTGGCAAAACACTGTAAAAAACAATTTGAATGGTATATTATTACACTACACTTACACTTTTATTACACTATCAAAAACCAGGCCAATAGATTGCCAAAAAAACGTCTTTTGCGTATTCTGACAGCAATAACTGTAAAGAGCACTTAAATTCAATAAAAGATCGACTTTGTGTTTACTTTCTTTGCTTATAAGATAGCTAGAGCTTTGGTGAAACCATCAAATGAATCGTTAAAGCTTAAGGAAGAACTTTACCGAAGGAATTTTTGATACCCAGTTTAGAAGTGCCATTTTTCGACGTTTTCGATTTTTGCCTAAATTGTTATTTTAGAATGTGTTTTAAAAATAGTGAAAAGCCTTAAATCTAAGCGGTCAAATTTTTGGAACATTTATAATGTCTTAAACTATTTTTGGCGAAAACACGGATTCGATTGGTTAAACGGTTTAGCGTCCAGAATTTTTTAAAGGAAAATTGACCTTTTTCCAATTGGAAGCGATTGGGTCCACTTGGGGAGCCCCAATAAATCTTAGCAAATCAGTTTAAAGTTATTAGAATTTAATAAAAATGCATATTAATATTGTTAACCAGTGGTTTTGGCTGTGCGTTCACTCCCAGTTTTCTTACTGATAGCTTTATATATAGAGATGATGACTGACTGCCCCCCTGCTCTTTTCCGAAAGCCCAGCGGCTTGAACGCTTTGACGGAGTTTATTCGTGTATGTTGCTGGTATAATTTAATTTTAATTTATTGTTAATGTATTGTTAAGGTCAGAAGGGGCGTGGCACCATTTTGAAACAAACTTGCGCTGCGTAGGAACTCCTAAAATCTACATGCAAAATGGCAATCTTCTAGCTTTTATAGTTTCCGAGATCTCAGCGTTCATACGGACAGACAGACGGACAGACGGACAGACAGACAGGCGGACAGACGGACATGGCTAGATCGACTCGGCTAGTGATCCTGAACAAGAATATATATACTTTATAGGGTCGGAAACGCTTCCTTCTACCTGTTACATACTTTTGCACGAATATAATATACCCTTTTACTCTACGAGTAACGGTTATAAGAAGAAATCAAAATCAGCTGCCGCTCAATTATTGTACTACACAGAGTCAGAGAGAGAGAGAGAGACAGTGCGAGAGAATGCGTTCGGTGTTCAATGCTTGTGTATAATTTGTTGGAATTATTATTCCTACTTTGGCCTAATGTAACTTGTTTAGAATTGACCTAGAGCTTCAGTAAAACCACCATATTAATCCTTAAGGTATCAGGATTCGCTCGATAAATTTTCATATTGCTAATTGACATAGATACTGATCTATGTCAATTAGCAATTCCCGTTAGGAAAAAATGAGGAAGATTCTTAGATTTTCAAAAATCGATAAAAAAATAGGAAACATTTAAATATCCAATATTAAATTAAATAGAATCTTTATTATGTAGAGGACTAAATTTTGGCCAAAAATCGAATCGATTGATTAACGCGTTTAGCGTCCAGATTTTTTTATAGAAATTGGGGTTTTTTCGCCACTGGAAGAAAATGGGGGCATGTTTGTGGCCAAAATAAATCTTAGCAAATAAGTTTAGTGTTATAAGAATTGAATGGTAAAAAATTTGAATAGGGTCATTTAATTAGTTTAGGCTGTGCGTTGATTCTTAGTTTTCAATGAACAGTTTTATATATATAGAAGAAGATAAAATCGATTCCTAGTATTCCATCACAAGGAATAGCGAATTTTAAATTAACCATATGAAAATCATGTGGTATTATATAATATATTTAGAAATTTGTATTTCAATAGAAGTTACCCCTTCTTTATTTGCTAACTTCTTGACTTATTCCCTGTATATTGATTATATATTTATTTTGGATATATTTAAAAAAGCTTATGTATTAGTAGCGGCTGGCGAAGAGTCGCTGCTGTTCAAATAGTGACAGAGCCGTCGTGCATGTCAAATGTACAGACTCGGCACAGTCCTAGTGTACTCAATGGCGATCATATTACCGGGCACTTGAATTAGTGTATAAGTTAACAACCAACTCCTAGCTTAGGCTGAGCAGGCCAATTCATATTCCCTTTGTGTCCAGAGTGTCTGTTATTTCGCTCCAACCATTTCCCAACTGGAATTTTTCTTGGGATTTATAAATTCAGCGGGTTTATTATTATATTTTCTCTTGAAATTTGTTGTGCTTCACCCACTGTTTAGTGACTCCTCTAAAATAATTGTCTATCCTCGCAAGACCCTAAATTGGCTACAAGTGTTGTCCAACTAAACGTTGTGCACAAACCTTTATTTGTCGCCCTTATTACTGCCGATTAACTCTCTCAGCCCCGTTTGCGGCCGATGAGTTAGGAATATAGGGAAGAAAAGCAAGGAGTAGACAGTGACTACAGTGAAGAAATCGGATTTTGTCCCACAGCGACACAACCAGACTCATCAGAAATGAACCCAGAAATGATACATAACAAATGCCGTCAGCGTCGCGCTAACCGAATAGGAGCAGCGCTGGCGAGCATAGATTGAATCAGTTAGAAACCAGGTGAGCTCGTAGCTGTGCAGGCATAAAGTGCGATGTCAAATTAGACATTGTGAAATCGCTCCCAACCTTTGGTGGCAGCCACGATGAATACGTGTCGTGGAGGCAGGCCGCATCAGATGCGTATGAGGTATTCAAGAGATACAAAAGCAGCGAGGCCCACTATGAAGCAGTGGTTATTATCAAAAACAAAATTTGCGGTAACGCGCGATCGCTCATCACGTCCCATAATACCGTGCTAAATTTCGATGCAATTCTGGCTAGGCTAGATTGCACATACGCAGACTAAACGTCCCTACGCGTTCTACGTCAGAATCTGGAGATGGTTCAACAACGCGATGGTTCATGAGGACACTCACGCTCGTCACGAACAAAATAGTTATGTCGCATAGTGCGGACACGGCAACCATCTTGAATAAGGAGGTTAGGGACGATGCCTTACACGCATTTATTGCTGGACTGAAAAGACCGCTTAAAGCACTGGTGCTGCCAGCACAACCAAAATACCTTTCGTCTTTGGGGAGGCCGAAAATTGCACTGAAAGAAGTGCATTCGCGGCATCCTACGCGAAAGCCATAGAACCCAAGTCCCTTGTCCACGATGGCAACAGGCCTAATTTTTCTACAGGGTCAAATTTTGGAAAAGTCGGATCACGGGATAGCTTCGTGTCCGGCTTAAGATCTCACGACTGCTGAAAGTGGCTGAGAATTCTGGGAGTAAATCAGGCTTTCGAGGGGCAGGATCCGGAGGTATGTAAACGAGGGAATAGTGTGGATCGGCCAAACCTAACCGCAGTGCTTTTTAGTAGGTCATGCCCCTAAGCCTCGGGCAAGGGGAAAGAAGTGAACTAATGTAGTTAGCTAATACAACGCTCCTAAACAAGTCGCCGGCGTTAACCCATTGCTGCAGGAAAATATCGGAGGAAATTTAATCCGCAAGACCGTCGCCAACCTGCAGCCGTTATATATATCACCACGATGCTCGCGATCGAACCCTTCTCACATGGAAAACCCACACGTTTTTAAATATGGAGAGAGTCTATGAAAATTTTATTTTTATTCCTTTTGCTCTTGTTATATAACCTGCCAAGACAAAATTTCTGAGTCCCTTTGAGGAGCAGCGTGTTCGTGTTACGCAAATAAAAGAAATTTTTTTTTTGTAGATATAATTTTACTTTAGTGATAATCATTTCAAGAATCAATTAATTTAAATTTGTTTGAAGTTTCTAAAATATGCTTATATAATATTTCCTGTTTATCTAACCTAAATTTTTCCAGTGTATGCATATGCGCGCTGTTAAGCCTAAAGCTCTGACCAAACAATAACAATGCTCTTTTTGCATTAAGTTGCATTCTACACAGCGTGTGGCCAATTACATTTTTTTTATTTCTTTATGGTTTTCGAGTAGCAAACACAGCTCCCTATGCGACCTTTAAATATCTCTTTCAGCTTTCAGCCATCGGGAGATCGATCTTTCGTCGCTGGATCTGGATAAAATTTGTGAGTTATATTGCGCAAGCTTTACTTATATTTACCTGTCATATTTACATAATGAAAGAAGACATTTTTACATTACATTTTAATGAGAATTTGCCAAGAGTTGTGAGAACGCAATTAAAACAGAAAATTAATAAAGTATTTACAAAAAAAAAAATAAATAAAAATAAAAAAAAATAAATAAAAAAATAATTTAGAAAGAAAGTGCACAAAACTTAGGTTAGATGAAGTGGAATTCAAAAAAATTAATTTTTATAGAAATAAGTCACCACGCTTGGAGTGTTCTAAAAAAAAAAAAATTATATTCTTATATTTATTTTGTTACAAATTTATCTACTTACTCTACCATATTATACCATATCCTTATATTCTTTAGAATTATTTTATAATGTTATACCCTAAATTTAGACTGAATATTAAATTGTGTCGAATTTGAATTATGAAAACCAACTAAACTAAACTATCTGAACTCAGCTGATGCCTACGCGGTGGTAGAATAAAAGGGATCATCAGCAAACGCTAGAGGAAGATGATCACAGGTTGGGAGGGCAAAGTGCGACCACATTTACATCAGTGGCTTCGCCTTGTTTACTTTCTCGCGCAGCTTCAATACTTTCTTCGCTATTCTTTTAACTCTTGAATATCTATCAAATTCTACCGGTTATTTCTAGCATTTTTTTTTGTCGCTAGCACGCAAATTTTCTCGACTTAGTATTATTAATGTGTAACTAGCATGATCCGTCCGAAGCAAGACCTCCACCCCCAAAGCCGACGAGCAAGAGCCGGAATATAACGCGTGCCCCAGCAAGGACGAGTCCAAAGCATTCCCAACCTCGTTGCACGTTACAGTATTATTCTCATTAGTAATCTAAGAAAAGTGGCGCTCAACGTGAATGGGCCTCTGTGAGTAAAGTGAAAACTCACAGGGACTTACAAATAGAATATTCAAATGTTATTTCCTTTTCCTTTAAAATTTCATTAATTACTACTATTCATTCTTTTAGTCTAAAAACAAATGTCTGTCTAAAACAGGAGTGTTAGTCCGGAAAACAGTAACGAAGATATTAGTATTTTCTTCTGGCCGAAGCTAAAACTCAGAGATAGCTAGAACATTTCCTACCAATAGCCATCGGACTTAGCGTCTTTAAGCCGTGAAAACAGATTGCACGCAACCCTGGTTCGTCGTCTGGCCGGCTAATGCTAACAATAGTATTATCATGAAAACCAACAATAGTATTATCAGTTCAAATGGATAGGAACTAGATGCACAAGCTTACGAGCAGTGCACTAGCCACAATTGACTTGTAAACTTATTTTCAATTTCCTGAGATGAATCAAACCCCTGGTTATACAAACCTGGAATTCAAAGGCTACATTTTAGAAAAGGCATTGACCAGGCTCAGTTGAAGGTTTGATCGTCTCCCTCCACGAGTTTCCTGAAATATTAGAGGTGGCAGTTCTCTAAGCAGGAAATCGAATCTCTTGTAAATTCTGCGAGAAAATTTAGTAAACAAATAAAAATCCTGCTATACGCGTAGCATCCAGCTTGAGTTCAGTTCAGATTATATTTTTTTATCTTACCAATTTTTGTTGAGTTAGTAGAGAGTGTTAATACCAACAAGATTCTCGTATTTTATCTAAGTTCTTTTCGTTAATTAAAATAACACTACATAAATTTACAATGGGTTTGGACCGATCCCCTGATAACACCGCCGCTGGGGAAAACCCTAAGCCAGTATGTCCCATTTGTAAGGCAGAGATTGAATCCGTTTGCAAGGTTCAATGCGGTCCAACTGGGAGTGCCCGTGAAGCCCGAGCTGTCTCCCGAGCACAGCAACCCGGAACTAGCAAGAGTGTAGCAACAGGCAGCAAAGTCCAGAACACAGGTACTACTCCTAGTGTCAGCAGCGAACCATCATTTGATACAGCTAGGGCTGTAAACGATATTACATTGTTGGCAATGGAAAAGCGACTTTTAGCCATGTTGACCGATAAGCTGGAAAGCTCCGTAGGAGAGTGTATACAAAGAGTATTAGAGGCACAAAATTCTATCTCGGCCGAAGCCGCAGGCAGAGCTTATCAGAGATCACAGTCGAATTCAGACGAAATATCCCATAGACGAAGCGAATTAGATATGGAAGACGGGGAGTTTCCAAATCTGAGGAACCCTAACCCAACCAGGAACAGATCAGGATCGATAGTAGCTTCCCCAGCATCACAAGCTAATAGCGGTAGTGAGTTGTCGCAAAGACCCGATAAAGTAGCCCAGATTTTGAACAGTTGGAAAGTCAAATTTTCTGGAACAGGAGTAACTGTAGACAATTTCATATATAGAGTGGAAGCTCTTACTCATCAAACCCTAGAGGGGAATTACGGGATATTGTGCCGCAATGCAAACGTTTTGTTTGAGGGCAAGGCGAATGATTTTTATTGGAGATATCACAAGTCAGTAAGATTAGTTCGCTGGGACAGTTTATGCGAAGCCTTACGCATGCAGTTCCGTCAGGGAAGAGATGATGGAGACATCGAAGAAATGATTCGAAACCGGAAGCAGAAACCTGCTGAAAGCTTCGAGAGTTTTTTCGACAGTGTATCAGCGTTAATCGACCAACTCGAGCAACCGTGGAACACCAGAAAATTAGTCCGAGTACTCAAGAGTAATTTGAGACCGGAGATCCGCCATGAAATACTAAACGTCGAAATTAACACGGTTTCCGCGTTAAGGGAGATCTGCAGGCGGCGTGAATCTTTCTTGGAAGACGTTAAGCGGAGTTACGGGTACTCCAAAAATACCCCTTTTAAGAGAGAGGTTTCCGAATTAGTACAGAGCGAGAAGGAGAGGTACAGTGAATCTGAGGAAGATGAGGCAGTAGAAGCCTTCACCTTAACATGTTGGAACTGTCAAGAAGGAGGACACCGCTACCAAGAGTGCGTGTCGGAACGTAGAGTGTTTTGTTATGGATGCGGGGCCGCAGACACTTATAAACCTAGCTGTTTGAAGTGTTCAAAAAACTTCAAAGGCAGCGCTGCGAGGTCAAGGTTCAAACCGAAGACATCCAGTGCTCTACGCAGTCAGTCAACGATGACCGAGCAATAAATGAAGCCTCTGAAAATGCTTCAAAAGATATACCGGACGAACAAAATAAGCCTGAATTTTCGTTATTACATAAAAAGATAGCACAAATTTCGGAAATTAAAATTTCTGAGGGAAGTATTATCACTCCTTTGAAACCTTCAAGAGGGCGAAACGCTTCTAGATGTAGATCCTTTTGGCAAAATGTTCGAAGTTGTCGAATAGGTATCAAACAGATCAGTGAAGTTCCTATAAAATCTCGAGACCCTCGTCCTTTCCTGCCAGTAAAATTATTAGATCGCACTGTTTACGGCCTGTTAGATTCAGGAGCCTCGATATCCTGTATCGGAGGAGAGCTAGCCAAAGAAGTAATAGACAGCCTAATGGCTTACAAGCCCCTTAAACAGAAAGCGAGCACGGCCGATGGAACCGTTCAACAGGTATTAGGATTAATAAAGGTTGATCTGGAATTCGAAAAGATAAAAAAAACCTTTTTCAATTTATATCGTTCCATCATTGAAACAACAATTGTATTTAGGAGTGGATTTCTGGAAATCCTATGATTTATTTCCAAAGCGTTTGAATTTGTCAGAAGTGGAGAAAGTTCCTAACTGTTGTGATGAAGGAGTCGATGTCAACAAACATGCATTAACTGACACGCAAAAAGCAAAGTTAAATATTGTTGTTAATTGTTTTCCATCGTTTGTTCAAGAGGGCTTGGGGAAAACAAATTTAATATCCCATGCCATTGATGTAGGCGATGCAAAGCCGATTAAGCAGCGCCATTTTCCGGTCTCACCTGCGGTGGAGAAGTCAATGTATGCGGAAATAGATCGCATGTTACAACTCGGAGTGATCAAGGAGACAGAAAGCTCGTGGTCTTCCCCAATAGTAATGGTGACAAAACCAGGCAAGGTGCGGATATGCTTAGACTGTCGCAAAGTTAATAGCTTTACTGAGAAAGACGCTTATCCACTTCCGCAGATTAATGGAATACTCAGTCGCTTGCCAAAAGCTGAGTTCATTACGAGTATAGATCTAAAAGACGCTTATGGGCAAGTTCCGTTGGATCCCGCGTCTAGAGACAAGACTGCGTTTACTGTTCCCGGTAGACCTCTTTATCAGTTTAAAGTAATGCCTTTCGGACTGTGCAATGCGACCAGCACAATGTCAAGATTAATGGACAAGGTTATTCCTGCCTCCCTTAGAAACGAGGTTTTCATTTATTTAGATGATCTTTTAGTGGTTTCCTCAAACTTTGAAAAGCATTTAGAAGTCCTTAGAGAAATAGCTCTGCACTTAAGGCGAGCTGAACTAACAATTAACGTGGGGAAAAGCCATTTTTGCATGCGGAGTGTACGTTATTTAGGCCACATCATCGGCGATGGTGGTATTAGAACGGATCCTGAGAAGATTTCGGCGATAAGCAACTTCCCAGCTCCAAAAACCCTCCGTAGTTTGAGAAGGTTCATGGGCTTATGCGGATGGTATCGCAAATTTGTCTCTAATTTTGCCTCTTTGGCTTCACCACTTACTGATTTGATGACAACTAAAAGGAAATTTGTCTTAACCGAAGAGGCTCTCAAAGCATTCGACGAGTTAAAACGTTGTTTGTGTGCGGCTCCTGTGCTGAGTAGTCCCAATTTTTCAGAGCCATTTGCAATTCACTGCGATGCCAGTAAGACCGGAGTAGGTGCTGTACTTGTGCAAATATCCAAGGAAGGGGACGAACGTCCTATCGCGTTCATATCTAAGAAGTTAAATAAGGCTCAGCGTAATTATACGGTGACGGAGCTAGAATGTTTAGCCGCAATTGTGGCTCTCAAAAATTTTAGAGCATACGTAGAAGGGCATGAGTTTCGAATTATCACTGATCATGCATCATTAAAATGGCTCATGTCTAACACCGACCTTAGTTCTCGTTTGGCTCGTCGGGTGTTATCTCTACAAAGGTTTCGGTTTACTATTGAGCATCGGAAGGGTTCGCTGAACGTGGTACCTGACGTGTTGTCTAGAGTAAACGAAGATGAAATCGCTGCATTGGATATACGAGAGGGTTTGTTAGTCGACTTAGGCTCAGGCCATTTCAAATCACCAGAATATTTAGAACTATTGATGCAGGTAAAAGCCAATCAAAACAATTTTCCCGATCTAAAAGTGGAAGATGGATATCTCTATCGCAAAGCGGAACATCTCTCTGGCATCCAAGTCCACGACGAGTACGCTTGGAAACTGTGGATTCCAAAAGCCTTAGTTCCTGAAATCCTTATGAAAGCACACGATAGTCCCTATTTCTTCTCATGGTGGAATTCATAAGACGATTGAACGGATTAGGAGGTACTATTTCTGGCCAGGGTTAGTATCCGACGTAAGAAAGTACATAAGCTCTTGCGAAGTTTGTAAAACTACAAAGGCTCCAAATCACGTCCTTAGACCGCCGATGGGGAGATCACCCGAAACTCAGCGTTTTTTCCAACGGCTATACATCGATTTTCTTGGTCCGTATCCAAGATCAAGGAGCGGAAATATCGGTATTTTTATTGTGTTGGATCACTTTACGAAATACGTATTTTTGAAGCCTGTTCGAAAGATAAACGCAGGAGAAGTGGTAAAATATCTCGGAAATGATTTGTTTATGTCATTCGGAGTACCGGAGACGATTGTGTCCGACAATGGATCACAATTTCGCTCAGAAGAATTTCGGAAGTTGACCGCCTCAGGCCAACGCCTCGGAGAGAGTCAATCGTTCGGTCATTTCCGGCATTCGATCTTATTTGCGTCCAGATCAAAAGGATTGGGATGAGCACCTCAACCAAATATGTTGTGCTTTGCGATCCTCAGTACATTCGAGTATAGGCACTTCGCCCTATTATATGACTTTCGGTCAACATATGATAACCTCGGGATCAACTTACGCACTCCTCAGAAAATTAAATCTCCTGGATGATCGTTCTATCCTTTTAAGTAGACCTGATTCTTTTGAAATCATTAGACAGCAAGCTTCTAGCCACATGTTAAAGGCGTACGAACAAAACGCAAAAAGATATAACTTGCGGGCTAGGCATGTATCTTTCACAACTTCAAACAAAGTTGTTTCCAGACAGGATATAACTCCAAGTTCGGGCCTGCATTCATTAAAGCTAGAGTTCGTGAAAAAGTAGGAAACTCATATTACGAGCTCGAAGATTTGCAAGGACGTTCAATAGGGAAGTACCATGCTAAAGACATTCGACAATAGCGTCCCTTCAGTTGCGGTTTCAGTCTGGTGTATCAATGCTAATGTACCCCAGCCTGAAAGTAGTGGGGGGCTTTGTAGCAGGGCCCTGAAGGGACTTTGAAACATGAACCAAAAAATAAAATTCATGCGAAGAAATATAAATTAGTTAGTTTGAATAGCTGTTAAATTATTGCAGCCGTTGCAGCGGGCGTTCCGAGTAGCCAGATCGTAAGGATCTAGGTTTAGTGCCAGTTTTAACTAGGCATTGCCACCTGATCACGATCGCACCAACGTTGCCACTGTGTTAGCGTTGCCAATACGGTAGCGTTGCCGACCACGGTAGTGTTGTCAACCACGTTAGCGTTGCCAGTTGGACCTATCGGTTGAGCTCTGATTGGGATAAACGCAATCCTGAGCCAGGGCTGTGTTGAGTAGTTGGACTAAAATTTTAGGAACCACGTTCCTGGAGAATTTTTGCTGCATCCGAACAGATAAAAGCTCGAATTCCAATTGGGACGACCTTTTTACTTTGTGCGCATCCGAAACCGACAGTCCGGTCCGTGTCCGTTGGCACGGTAAAATATAACCTCTGTGCGGGAAGCTAATGTGAAAATTTAAATCAAATTAGTGCTGAGAACTTGGCTAGTAGCGCCACCGCGTCGAATTCTCCAGGCCAGGGGTATTTTCGGTGGTGTTTGCAGGAAGGTGTTGTTTGCAGAGAAAAGTGAGTTATAAGGGGATTCAAAGTAAACCCGCGTGGTTAACCTAATTTTTCTACAGGGTCAAATTTTGGAAAAGTCGGATCACGGGATAGCTTCGTGTCCGGCTTAAGATCTCACGACTGCTGAAAGTGGCTGAGAATTCTGGGAGTAAATCAGGCTTTCGAGGGGCAGGATCCGGAGGTATGTAAACGAGGGAATAGTGTGGATCGGCCAAACCTAACCGCAGTGCTTTTTAGTAGGTCATGCCCCTAAGCCTCGGGCAAGGGGAAAGAAGTGAACTAATGTAGTTAGCTAATACAACGCTCCTAAACAAGTCGCCGGCGTTAACCCATTGCTGCAGGAAAATATCGGAGGAAATTTAATCCCCAAGACCGTCGCCAACCTGCAGCCGTTATATATATCACCACGATGCTCGCGATCGAACCCTTCTCACATGGAAAATCCACACGTTTTTAAATATGGAAAGAGTCTATGAAAATTTTATTTTTATTCCTTTTGCTCTTGTTATATAACCTGCCAAGACAAAATTTCTGAGTCCCTTTGAGGAGCAGCGTGTTCGTGTTACGCAAATAAAAGAAATTTTTTTTTTTGTAGATATAATTTTACTTTAGTGATAATCATTTCAAGAATCAATTAATTTAAATTTGTTTGAAGTTTCTAAAATATGCTTATATAATATTTCCTGTTTATCTAACCTAAATTTTTCCAGTGTATGCGTATGCGCGCTGTTAAGCCTAAAGCTCTGACCAAACAATAACAATGCTCTTTTTGCATTAAGTTGCATTCTACACAGCGTGTGGCCAACTACATTTTTTTTATTTCTTTATGGTTTTCGAGTAGCAAATACAGCTCCTTATGCGACCTTTAAATATCTCTTTCAGCTTTCAGCCATCGGGAGATCGATCTTTCGTCGCTGGATCTGGATAAAATTTGTGAGTTATATTGCGCAAGCTTTACTTATATTTACCTGTCATATTTACATAATGAAAGAAGACATTTTTACATTACATTTTAATGAGAATTTGCCAAGAGTTGTGAGAACGCAATTAAAACAGAAAATTAATAAAGTATTTACAAAAAAAAAAAAATAAATAAAAAAAAAAAAAAATAAATAAAAAAATAATTTAGAAAGAAAGTGCACAAAACTTAGGTTAGATGAAGTGGAATTCAAAAAAATTAATTTTTATAAAAATAAGTCACCACGCTTGGAGTGTTCTAAAAAAAAAAAAATTATATTCTTATATTTATTTTGTTACAAATTTATCTACTTACTCTACCATATTATACCATATCCTTATATTCTTTAGAATTATTTTATAATGTTATACCCTAAATTTAGACTGAATATTAAATTGTGTCGAATTTGAATTATGAAAACCAACTAAACTAAACTATCTGAACTCAGCTGATGCCTACGCGGTGGTAGAATAAAAGGGATCATCAGCAAACGCTAGAGGAAGATGATCACAGGTTGGGAGGGCAAAGTGCGACCACATTTACATCAGTGGCTTCGCCTTGTTTACTTTCTCGCGCAGCTTCAATACTTTCTTCGCTATTCTTTTAACTCTTGAATATCTATCAAATTCTACCGGTTATTTCTTGCATTTTTTTTTGTCGCTAGCACGCAAATTTTCTCGACTTAGTATTATTAATGTGTAACTAGCATGATCCGTCCGAAGCAAGACCTCCACCCCCAAAGCCGACGAGCAAGAGCCGGAATATAACGCGTGCCCCAGCAAGGACGGGTCCAAAGCATTCCCAACCTCGTTGCACGTTACAATTACAAAGCCAAAGCAAGCCCCAAGAGGATAGCCCCTGCCAGAAGCGCGGGGACCCCGAAGTCGTAGACCATAACAAAGTACAGCCTAAGGAGATCGACCCTTCGACATCCAAATTTAGGCAGGAAACAAATTGGGTAGGGTACTCCGCCACAGCTGAAGCGGAAGTCGCCAGCATTGAAGAAGGTAATGACTTCGACGAACCTAAGGACCTGCTACATTTTTTAGGGAGCGCTCCCGGCTGCCGATCATCGAACGACAGTTGGCTGATAGAACATTAAAACAAGTGAGAACGCTATAGTCGAGTGCCTCGACTATTAGATACCCATTACTCAGTTCAAATTAACAATTTGAATTCGGCGATCTCTTAGAGCTGGTAGCTTTACAGCACGAGCATCAGCACGAGCGCTTCTTTAGCGCAGGCAGTTTTTGTCCTGCACCAACAGCTGTGTTTATGTTTATGTTTTTAAGTGCAATGCTTACATACATATACACATACGCCATTGTTTGACTCAGACCTCCAATTTGACTAACTTGATTTGATTTGCACAGTTCTTGGTATATAGTTCGGTATTGACAAATGAAAACCATCGCAATTTCCTTTAATAGAAATCCTTATCGAGAATCAACGTTGACTCTGTTAAGCACCTTGGCCAGCTGTTCCAAAGTCATCCGTTAGACGGCGCTATTGTGCCATGAAAGGCGGAAATGTAGGCGCTAGCCAGGTTTAAGCGTTTAACGGGTTTTTGGGCGTTAGAGTGGGCGTGGCAAACTTTTATTAGGCCAATCGATAGGTATTGACGAAACAAACACATATCAATTAAAATTTTCATAATAGCATCAAAACTGTGGCCACAGCTTGTGGCTTGTGGGCGTCAGAGGGGGCGTGGCACCATTTTGAAACAAACTTGCGCTGCGTAGGAACTCCTAAAATCTACAGTCGGACAGACGGTAGAATGCTCTAGCTGTTCCCACAATCTCACATGAGGAAGCTACTGGAAGTTGACGTCAACCATGCCCAGAACATGCTGGATGAATTAACCGTGCACCACAGAATGGCCAGGAGCTTAGATTTCCTGGGCTCGGCACTCAAGGTCGTGGCAGGCACGCCCGATGCGGAGGACCTCTATAAAATTAAAACAAACGAAGCAGCGCTGATTGAGGCAAACAATAGGCAGGTTGTAAACAACACAAAGACACAGAAACACATTAACCAACTTACAGATACAGTAAATAAAATTCTCAAGAAAAAGAGGGACGTGTTAGTTGACTCCGGCAACCTTTTCGAAACACTTCGAGCCAGTAATAGAATCCTTATTTCAGAATTAGAAAATTGCAAGCTCACAATCACTTTTGCCAAGAACAACATTATAAATCTTGTTATATTTAATCACAACGACCTTAAATCTATCTTTGACGAACAGCTCACGGAGGTCCCCATAGTTAGTCTTATGGATGTATCTTAGATTAAAATTTGTCAATCTAATGTTTTTAATTATTTGTAAAAAAGTCCTGCTCTTCCCTGTCGCACACAACCATACTATGCTACAAATAGAAGACAACATCGTGGCGGAATGCGATGACGGAATCCTAGCAGTCTCCGATTGCGCTTCTACCAACTTGGCCACATTTTGCAAAAAGGCATGCAGGCGGGGCGGCTACATGCCGGACACGGCCCAGCAATCTGGAACCTGTTACAATCGTGAACGACGGAGTAATAATCGTCAACGAAAAACTTACGATGATTACCATCGATGACGGTCCCACAACAACCATAATAGGGACCCACCTTATTACTTTCGAAAGGAAGGCGGTGATTAACGACTCCGTGTATTTGAACCCCAATTACTCTGTGAAAAAGAGCCCGGGAATCGCTGCCTCTCCCTTTATTAACATTACTACAACGAATGAACGAGGACAACCTGCGTCTGATGCAGGAGCTCAGAGATGACGTGTCGGCTGGAGGTTCGCCGCGGGAGTCGCCGTCAGCCTTATTGAGCGGCAAAATTGGAAATAGAGATAAACACCGTGTGTATGCTGCGGAATTTTATTTGCGACTGAAGCTTGATAAGTAAAGAAGAAACAAATTGATATACATATTTGGCTTACACCTAATTCGTTAAATCGAGAGGAATATAGGAGCCCCACGCTCTTTACTTATACATATACTAGCCCTCTAGTGCCCAAGACCGCCTCCAGACGGGTAATGTTAAAAACACCGTTATTTTAGTCTTTTCATTCCTTTTGACTCGGTTTTGCGTTTTTTCTAATTCGGGGAAGTCCAAAAATTAAGTTCGTTGCGTTTGGAATACATACTAGAGCTTGCGCAAGCAGCTGTAGTCATTTGAAGCAGAAAATTTATGCAACTCGGACGAAATAATTATTTGCATATTAAGTGCAAAATATAAATATTGTTTTAAAATATTATAAAAATTTTGTTTCTGGAAAAAAAAATTGTACCGTGTTGCTGATAGTCTCAAGGACTCAAAAAACGAAACCCACACTAAAAATAAGATTTCGTTAGCTTTCTATAGCTTTTATAAGGTATCCCGTCTAGAGGCGGTCTTGGGACAATTCGGGAAAAAAAAAATTATAAGGTAAGTTTGAAAGTATAGCAACCTATGACATATTTAAGTACAAATAATTGCTTCAGTAGACATGGAGCGACGACAAGTGAATAAGCTATCAGCTCTTTCCGACGTGGAGATTGAAAAATTTTTAAATTCAATTGATATTGACATTGATACGGACGGAGAAGAAGAATTGGAGGAAGATTTGACTGATGATGTTTGCGAGGTAGCGCGTCCTGTCAATGAGGAAGATGAAGAAGCGATTGAGAAAGTTATACATATGTCGGATTTTATGTTGGCTAGAGAGATTTGTGTAACTTCAAGCGGAAGTCCTACTCCTTTTGCAAAATTGTTGTCACCCTCAAGTTCGATTGCATCCAATTCACCTCAAGCACAGAAACGCAAACGCAAAGCGCCTGCTGAGCAAAATATTGCTCATGTTAAAGCAAGCACAATAGCTGAATGTGTAGGATCTGTTTGGGCTATAGACCCAAAATCACCGCTTTTCAAAAAGATGTTGTGGCGCCAAACGAACCTAGTCATGGATAAATCTGCAATATCCTTTAATGAGCCTGACCTCGGAGCACTTAAAAATCTGGATACGCCATTCAAGTGTTTTCAATTCTTTTTGAGTGATACTATAATTGAGCATATCACGCAGCAAACAAATTTGTATGTTGCCCAAAAGGATATCAATACTTCGTTTTCTACAACCAATTTAGAAATTCGAAAATTTATTGGCATTTTATTTTATATGTCAGTTTTTTGCTACCCAAATATCCGTTCATATTGGGGGAGTACGCATTTGGAACAATTCAGAACACAATGTCAAGAAATCGCTTTGAAAAAATACGAGGTAATTTGCATTTAAATGATAATAGTAAGTTGCCCTCCAAGGATTCTACCGACCACGATCCTTTATACAAAATACGGCCGCTCGTGAATCACTTCATTGAGAAGTTTCAGTCAGTTCCGATGCGCCAACGCTTATCTGTGGATGAACAAATGTGTGCAACGAAGATGAAGACCTTTCTTAGACAATATTTACCAGACAAACCACACAAATGGGGAGTGAAATTCTTCAATTTGTGTGACTCTTCTGGCTTTTGCTATAATTTCGAGATATATTGTGGAGCAGGTGACAACGTTATTCAAACTGGCTCACCAGATCTTGGTGCGGCAGCAAATGTAGTTGTTCGATTGTCACGCAATGTTCCGGATTTCAAAAACCAGATTATCTACTTTGACAATTATTATACTTCTTTGCCGCTTCTTGTATATCTCAAGTCCCAGGGAATATTTTCTTTGGGAACTATTCGCTCGAATCGCATTCCAAATTGTAAGCTGCCATCTGACAGCGACCTCAAGAAACAAGTGCGTGGATATTCTACAGAATTTTGTGGATCTGTATCAGGAGTCGAACTGTCTTTGACGATTTGGAAGGACAATAAGGCAGTACGACTTGCTTCGACTTAAGCGGGCACAAAGCCTTTCCTGAATGAAACGAATTCAAAAGATCAGGTTTCACGTTTTGTTCGTTCCGAAAAAAAGTACCTTGACATAAATTGCCCAAATGTAATCCACGAATACAACAGCTACATGGGTGGTGTCGACTTAATGGACGGACTTATTGGTCGATATAAAATTTCCGTAAAGAGCAACAAGTATACAAATCGACTATTTACACATATGCTTGATTTAGCCATGGTAAACGCTTACATTTTGTTCCACCGAATAAGCCAGCCGGACGCTAATAACACAAAATACCAATTGCCAAACTTCCGGTCAGAGGTTGCAAATGTGCTTTGCATGCTACAAACTCCTTATCTGCCAAAAAGGACCCGGGCGCCCGCGACAAGTTGATGGAAAGGAAAATAAATGCACAGGGAAGAAAACTTTCCTTCCGATTAATGATGTACGTTATGATAAAGTCGAGCATTTTCCAATGTTTTTATCACGCGCTGACAAAAAAACCTGTAAGCTTCCTGGTTGTACATCGGAAACTCAAATTGTCTGCCGCAAATGTAATATAAACCTGGGCTTTTCCCAGAAAAAAGACTGTTTCTATGATTTTCATCACAAATAAGTAATCGAACTTTTTGTACCCAAATATTTGAAGCTTTGTGAATTTAAGTAACTTTAGTTTTAATTGTTGTTTTATTTGTTTTTGGAGCCTTTCTTTAAGTAATTTATAATAGAACGTGTAAACAAAAGAATTGATTACCTAATTTTTTGTTGGCGTACCTTCCCAAAGCCGCCTCTAGGCGGTCCAAGGATATAGTCCTATAAAACTCGATCCATGCAAAAGTAAAAGTTTTTCTAAAACAAACATTCACTTTTGATAGATAATGAATCCAAAAATAATTTTTTTTTGGAAAAGAAAATTTGGACACTAGAGGGCTAGCGTGCATTGCCTTATAAGGAAAATATACAGGTTCTTTATTTTCTACAAGCCTATGCGGCTCGGTCCTGCTCCAACCACACTGCAGGCGCAAACGAGAGGCATCCCAATTACGAAATTTTGTAAAAGAAAAGTAATATAATATATTAAATAAAATAAAACATATACGAAATAATGTTGTCAATAATGTTCAAGTAGTTGACCACACGGATGCCATTAAGTCAATGTGGATACTACTTTTGATCTTGACAATTAGCAGCGTTGCTCACTTCGTGCTCACATTATATGTTACAGATATTAAAAAAAAATTAAAAAAACGATATATAAGCAGAGCCAACGACTTGGACAGGGCTTAAAATCATTTATCCTCTTTTTTTTTCATCTCCAATAGGGTCTACACCCATTTCATTTTTTCCTTTGCATTTTTCTAAAAAAGTTATACATTTAAATATATTATTTATCTAACAAGGATGGACCGAAAACTTAAAAATAATAAAAGGAAAGGAGGATTATGAAAAAGCATTTTAAAGAATAGCCGCCATTCGACAAGAATTAGCAGCTATTGATAAGCCATCATGGGAAGAAGCATGTGAACTTCACGCAGACTCCCTAAAAACATTTGTAAGCACTAAGCTAAACAAAAGTCAAGAACCCGAACAAGGTTACAAAAATCGTGAAAAATAATTTGTAACAATAAGAAAAAAAAATGGAAAATAATAAAAAAACGTACAACCAATTTTATTTTTAAAATATTTGTGTTATTTTGAGCTTTAAAAAGAAGATGGCCCAAAAAGATTATAAATAGGCAGGGAATTTTGTAAAAAAAAAGTAGTAAATATATTAAATATTAAATGCGAATATATGTTTGAAAATTAATATTTTCAAAATAAAAAATTTTTTATAAAAAAAATAAAAATGTAAAATAAGTAACCAGAATATAAGAATTCAAAAAAAAAACTATAAACTTTAACAACATTTTTTATACCCGTTACTTGTAGAGTAAAAGGGTATATTATATTCGTGCAAAAGTATGTAACAGGTAGAAGGAAGCGTTTCCGACCCTATAAAGTATATATATTCTTGTTCAGGATCACTAGCCGAGTCGATCTAGCCATGTCAGTCTGTCCGTCTGTCTGTCCGTCCGTATGAACGCTGAGATCTCGGAAACTATAAAAGCTAGAAGATTGGAATTTTGCATGTAGATTTTAGGAGTTCCTACGCAGCGCAAGTTTGTTCCAAAATGGTGCCACGCCCCCCCTGACGCCCACAAGCCACAAGCTGTGGCCACAGTTTTGATGCTATTATGAAATTTTTTTTTTATATGTATTTGTTTCGTCAATACCTATCGATTGGCCAAATAAAAGTTTGCCACGCCCACTCTAACGCCCAAAAACCCATTAAACGATTAAGCCTGGCTAGCGCCTACATTTCCGCCTTTCATGGCGTATACAATAGCGCCATCTAACGGATGACTTTGGAACAGCTGGCCAAGGTGCTGTGCAGAGTCAACGTTAATTCTCGATAAGGATTTCTATTAAAGGAAATTGCGATGGCTTTTATTTGTCAATACCGAACTATATCCCAAGAACTATGCAAATCAAATCAAGTTAGCCAAATTGGAGGTGTTCCCAGGGTACCGATTTTAACATAAAAATCGAGAGCTAATTCGAGCGGCGGAAAACATACAAGAAGGCATATTTATATTAAGTTGTTTAGCTGAGTAACGGGTATCTAATAGTCGAGGCACTCGACTATAGCGTTCTCTCTTGTTTTAAATTACAATATTAGCATTGTCTTCTATTATTCTTTTAACTCCCCATGCAAAATTAAAATATTACAATTTGTTGGTTCGGCTCAGACGACACCCAGTCTACGGGAAATAAAGCTAATGTTGTTAATAATGTTCAAATAGTTGATCATACGGATGCTATTAAGTCAATGTGGATACTACTTTTCATCCTGACAATCAGCAGCGTTGCTCAATTCGTGCTCGCATTATACGTTAAACATAATAAAATAATTAAAAGACGTTATATAAGCAAGTCTAACGACTTGGACAAGGTTTAAATTCATTTATCCTTTTTTTTACCCTATTGGAGAAACACTCATTTCTTTTTGCATCTTTCTATAAAAGACGTACATTTAAATATATTGTCTACCTAACAAGGATGGACCGTAAAACGAAAATAAATAAAAGGAAAGGAGGATTAAGAAAAAAGGCATTTAAAAGAATAGCCGCCATTCGAAATGAATTAGCAGCCAGTGATAATACATCATGGGAACAAGCATGTGAACTTCACGCAGAGCTAGACTCCCTAAAAAAATTTGTAAGCACTAAACTACAGAAAAATCAAAAATCCGAAAAATGTTACAAAAATATTGAAATCATCGGGGAAACTGTTGACAAAAAATCTCCTCCGAAAGAGAAATGTTTACCAGTACTTTAAAATGAATGCCCGGCAAACTGCTCAGGCCCTTTAGCCTCACCTTACTGTGAATGCACATGCAAACCCACAAAGCGCAAAAGAGACAAAAATCTATACATTTACAAATCTGTTATTTTTTGTGGTTTAAAATCATTTATCTTTTTTTTTCGTCTACAATAGGCTATACACTCATTTCTTTTTTTTTCCTTGTAGCTTTCTATAAAAAATCTACATTTAAATATATTGTCTACCTAACAAGGATGGACCGAAAAACTAAAAATAATAAAAGGAAAGGAGGATTAAGAAAAAAGACATTTAAAAGAATAGCCGCCATTAGCAGCCAGTGATAAGCCATCATGTGAACAAGCATGTGAACTTCACGCAGAGCTAGACTCCCTAAAAAAGTTGTAAGCACTAAGCTAAACAAAAATCAAGAACACAAACAATGTTACAAAATATTGAAAACAAACTGTTGACAAAAAATCTCCTCCGAAAGAGACATTTTTGCCAGTACTTAAAAAGGAATGCCCGGCAGACTGCCCAGGACCTTTATTCTTACCATACTGTGAATGCACATGAAAACACACGGAGTCCCAAAAAGACTAATAAAAACAAAAAAATTTTTTTTTTTACATTTCCAAATCTTCTTTATTATGGATACAAACAGATGTATGGAAAAAACACGGAAAAGGAAACCCATGTTTGATTATTAAGTAAGATCTATCCTCGATACACACAGGAAACCACTCTAAGTGTACGAGAATATAATTTAAATTTATTTGAATTATATATTGCAATAATTTAGTCGAAACAAACACAGAAACCGAATTTCCGACGAAAATTTGAAAAATAATATCATTAATATGACTCAATTGCCAATAGAACATACATGAAAGAAATCAGCTCGGCCACTTGAGTGTTCGATGAAAAAAACAAGAGAGAACGCTATAGTCGGGTGCCCCGACTATCAGATACCCGTTACTCAGGTAAAGGGAGTGCGAGGGAGATGGAGATAGAAACTTTGATCACGAATAACTTTTTAACGAATGGTCCGATTTGAAAAATTTCTTCTACATTTCGATAGGTATTGATAAACACAATAAAACTGCATTTTTACTTTTCCGAAATATTTAAATTTTTAAAATCGTATATAAGCGATTGTGGGCGTTAAAGGGGGCGTGGCACCTTTTGAAACAAACTTGCGCTGCGTAGGAACTCCTAGAATCTGCATGCAAAATGTCAATCTTCTAGCTTTTATAGTTTCCGAGATCTCAGCGTTCATACGGACAGACAGACAGACAGACGGACAGACAGACGGACAGACGGACAGACGGACAGACGGACATGGCTATATCGACTCGGCTAGTGACCCTGATCAAGAATATATATACTTTATAGGGTCGGAAACGCTTCCTTCTACCTGTTACATACTTTTGCACGAATACAATATACCCTTTTACTCTACGAGTAACGGGTATAAAAATCCACCTGCAAAGATTCTGAACAGCGCTGAGATTGGTCAACCTTACCAAGGGACCATTCGAAAACATAGCTGTAATCAAATCCAAAATAGTTGGATCAACATTGTACAAAGTACAGAACGAAACAACTATTAATAATATTATCAGTAAACTTCAGGCTACTATAGTGGGCGCTTGTAAAAGCGAAATTATTAAACATACACCAAAAGGGAAAAACGACTACGCAATTTACAAGTAAAGTAGACAATCTTCGGAAATTATTGGAAGCTTCTTACATTGACGTAGGATTGAGTGCCGAACATGCAGACACGTTCAGCACCAGAAAAGCCATTTCTACAATGATAAAGAATTGTGAAAATATAAATTAAAAACCAACCTGGACGCCGGCACATTCAAAACAGTGAATGAAGCCGTTACAAAATATATTCATTGCAGAACGGAAATGACAGGAAATTCAAAAAAATATTTTTTATACAAATTAAAATCATTACTTCCGTGGTAATAACTATAGAGGAAACTATAGAGGAAGAGGCTATTGCCGAGGATATTACCAAAATAATTATAATAACTCCAATAATTTTGATAATAACTACAATAACCGAGGCCGAGGAAACTATCAAGGTCAAAACCGCGGTAACAAAGGTAAACAACAATGCAACAACACAAATTACACCAATAAAAACAACGGAAATAACACCGTAAGAATGGCTCAAACTAACTCGGAAAACGAGGAAGCTCCCTTAAGAAGTCAACAATAAAAAACAACATGAACTTACACAAAAATCACTCACCTTTTTGATAGACACCAGAGCGGATATTTCCCTCAATAACACTATACAAATATCATGAATAGACAAAGGCTCAAAAACCACCATAAAACTATCATTTATTTAATTAAGATCAATCAATTATATAATACCACATAACTTTCATAAAGCTCCTCATAACTTTTCAATACCGGTAGACGGAATAATTGGAATAGACTTTATAAAGAAATTTAATTGTATATTGGACTTCAATCAAGATAGTGACCTTTTCATTTTAAGACCTGATAAGATTGTCAACTTAAATGGCACAAATAGAGTCGAAAAAATTATTTTCCGAATCAATTTAAAATATAGTGACATATTCGATCTTGAAGCCGAATCGATATCTACTAATAATTTTTACAAGCAAAAATTTAGAGTAAAAGATGATGAACCCGTATATATTATATAAAAATCTATAGAAGACCACAATGTTATAAAGAGGAAATAACTGAGGAAGTGGACAAACTTATAAAAGATAAAATCGTAACGCCCTCAGTATCAGAATATAATAATAAAATGGCGTTTAGTAATTACCGTCAAATTAATCAAAAACTTTTAGCAGACAAATTCCCACTACCTAGAATCGATGACATTATTATTATTTTTAACAAAATGAAGAGATCATTTAAATAAATCCATAGTGGATCGGGACGATTCATTTTAGGGGGGAAAGATTTATCCAACCAGTGAAACGGTTCTACTTATGGAATTAATAAACTGTAGTGTATGTTTAGTGACATTATATAGGTTATAGTGACATTTTGTTGCAATAAATACAGTTCAAGTGTTATATGATCAGCCACTTGAGCACATAGAGCTGCCCAGCTACAGCCACATATGAATATATGAATGACATAAAAATGTGCAAGCTATCCAGCCCGTGAAACCAGACCATTTATGGCTTTTATAAACAATATTTTCAATCTGTGCATTTGCCTTTGTCTTTGCCTTTGGCTTTGAGGTCCGATCTTGGTTCCCCAACTAAGTTAAACAAATCAAAATTAAAGTAAACAGCAGCTTCCGTTCGAAGCCCAATCAATTGCTAATTAAAATTCACAGTGAAATGCGACTGTTTCATCTTAAGCGCAAATTAAAATTAAAGTAAACATCAGCTTCCGTTTGAATTTCTTGCCTGACAGTACTTGTAGTCCACCGATGGATCAACAATTATTTTGCCGACCGGTTGTCGTCCTCAGCTTCAATTTTTTATTATGAAGGAGTTCTTCTGAGTCTGACCTCTGTTCGGCCAGCGAAGTTGCACTTAATAATTTTCCGCACGGATCGAACTTAATCAGATGTCCCCGCGTTGCACTTTAAGGATAAGTCAACGGAGTTGCACGGAATTATTAGCACTGATCGAACTTATTCGGATTTACTCGTGATGGTCCCTGTTCGGGCGCCAGTAAATTTCCAAATAATTAAAACTTCAAATCTACAATTCGGATGTCTTATTTATTCAAATCGGAACTAGCCCTACTCTACTTATCGATGCCCAATTTAAGCTGTGGGTTAGCGACGTTGACTTCGGCGGCAGCGGCGCTAGCGTTGTTGGCGGCGGCGGCGCGGGCAGCGGCGTTGGTACAAAATTGCTAAATGCATAATCTAGGAGGTCTGCAAAATTCGTATTTATACCCGTTACTCGTAGAGTAAAAGGGGTATATTATATTCGTGCAAAAGTATGTAACAGGTAGAAAGAAGCGTTTCCAACCCTATAAAGTATATATATTCTTGTTCAGGATCACTAGCCGAGTCGATCTAGCCATGTCCGTCTGTCCTGTCTGTCCGTCTGTCTGTCGTATGAACGCTGAGATCTCGGAAACTATAAAAGCTAGAAGATTGTCATTTTTCATGTAGATCTAAGGAATTCCTACGCAGCGCAAGTTTATTTCAAAATGGTGCCACGCCCCCTCTGACGCCCACAAGCCACAAGCTGTGGCGTCAGTTTTGATGCTATTATGAAAATTTTTATTGATATGTATTTTTTTCGTCAATACCTATCGATTGGCCTAATAAAAGTTTGCCACGCCCACTCTAACGCCCAAAAACCCGTTAAACGCTTAAACCTGGCTAGCGCCTACATTTCCGCCTTTCATGGCACAATAGCGCCATCTAACGGATGACTTTGGAACAGCTGGACAAGGTGCTTAACAGAGTCAACGTTGATTCTCGATAAGGATTTCTATTAAAGGAAATTGCGATGGTTTTCATTTGTCAGTACCGAACTATATACCAAGAACTATGCAAATCAAATCAAGTTAGTCAAATTGGAGGTCTGAGTCAAACAATGGCGTAAGTGTGTATGTATGTAAGCATTGCACTCAAAAACATAAACATAAACACAGCTGTTGGTGCAGGACAAAAACTGCCTGCGCTAAGCTCTAAGAGATCGCCGAATTCAAATTGTTAATTTGAACTGAGTAATGGGTATCTAATAGTCGAGGCACTCGACTATAGCGTTCTCACTTGTTTTGATTTTACTTTATTGCGGCTGACCGGATGGTCGTGTTTATGTATTTTATTGGACTTAGGCTGGCTCTTACTGTGTTGCAACTTTTGCTACTTAACAATGTTGCAATTTTTGGAGAAAAAGATGTGGAAATATTGCTGTTGTTAACTTGCATATATAAGTAATATATATTGCCGACGCTCTGCCGCTGCCCCCTGCAGCAGCGCAGACTTTTTATAGAAGGTTATAGAATAAGTAAAATTGTAACAAAGAACACTTATGGAAAAACCAGAGCAGAGCCACGACATGTCGCTCTCATAAATAAAATATTTACTAAAAGGAAAATCAGTTAATACATGGCGTGATCATTGACTTTCTAGCTATTACATGGCGACCGTGACGCGCAATCAGGAGACTGAAGGACAAAAAATCTGGAAAAGATATTGGAGGAAAACTAGGATTGTAGTATGCATGTATCATTGTAGCGAGTACCCACTGTACCGACACCAGCATTGTGTTACAGTGCATTTAAACAAATACACAAAACTCGAGCAGCCAACTTATGGGAAGCGCAAGTGTCAGCAAATTCCCATGGCTTGCAGACACATACAATGAATGCATATGCAACTCCTCTCGCGCTCCCGCTACTATCAGCCAAATACATATGTGAGCATATATAAGTTGATAAATACATGACGGCCGCTGCCAATGTTTGCAGGCAGCGCAGCCGCGAATAGATTATTGTAAGTCATTCGAATTTTGAACATAAGAGAATAAAGAACCAATTTGGCCGTAGCTAATGGCCACTAAATAAATATCTTGGTTTTAATATATTAACATTTAAAATTAAATACAACATGGCGACCGTGACAGAGGTTGTTGTGGTTAACTAAAAAACATAAAAAATGTGCGTGTGTGTGCCAACATGGTACAAATATAACAAATAATATAAATACAAAAAGAAATAAAACGGAGGAAATAATGACGACATGAACAACAACAACAAAAATATAAGTATAAACCACAACAACATCATATAAATCGAAAATAAAAACACCAACAAAAATCTGGAACAACAAACAAAACCTGTGCGATGACCGGCACCGGTCATCAGAACGAGAAAATCAACAAGTGTGGAAGGAATGGCAAATCCTTCTACACCAACGCTGGAAACATATGAGTGCGGAAGGCAATCCGCCTTCTTCACCCTCGTGGGAGGCACCTGCTCCTATTGAGCAAAGGGACGAACCGAGCCTACAAGAAGCTCTCCGGTTGTGTCCCAACGATGGACCACGCCCCCTCACAATAGCTGAGTACAGGGCACGCAACGAGAAGAAAAAAACACCAAAGAAGACAAAAAGGAGCGGACACAGGATCAAACTTCTTCAAAAAGGAAATTAATAAAGGACTTAATAAAAATTGCTACAACCCCTGAGGAAATTAACACGCACAAAGAAAATCTAGCCGTCATCGAACGAGAACTTTGCAGAAGGGCAAAGTAACGCAACAAAGGCTGCAATTATGCCAATGCCCTAGTTGCCATTAATTTAATATTTCTAACTCAAGCCGATGCGCGAAAGCGCTGCTTGAAAATTACTAACCTCTGTTTAGGCTTTATACTAAAATCGTATGGCAGATATTTTAATTATATAGAGCGACAAATTGTAAATCTGCCATGTGAAAAATCACTAAACCATTTTTCTTCATTTCCCTAATTTTTATTCATGAATAATAACAGTATAATTAAAGTAAAAGAATTTGAAAATAATATTTCGCCATACATATTTGGCATAAAATATAGATTTTTGGAAAATTTTCCCAAGATGGGTTTAGTAGACACCAAAGTTGTCGATTCAACGGCGAACGTCGTTAATAAAGTAGAATCTCAAAAAATTGATCTGGAAACGATAACAATTTTATTAATAATAATTGTAGTTATAATGTCAGCAAGTGTTTTCCTAAAATTCTATAAATTACACAATAGATGTTTAAAAAAGAGATTCCAGAGTCAAGCAAACGACCTGGATAAAATTTAAAAATTTATATACGAAAAAAAAACTTGCCTTTTTATAATTTCAAGTATTATTGACAGCTAAAAAAAATATAAAATGAAATATAACAAAATTTAAATCGAAAAATAAACAATAATATATTCTTTTGTGGTCACAAATTTAGGTAGATCAGTAAAACAATGAAAAACGTAGAGGCAGTTATTAATACCTATATGAGGGATCCAAATTTTAGCGAAAAAAATAATAACACTGGTTTCAACGACTCCGATTACTATCTATGAATTAGAAAATTTATATATGACAACATATAATTTAGAATTCTCTCCTTTAATACATTGCTCTAATAAACAAAAAGCAATGGTATTGAGCACTATCCCGAGTATCCATGTGAGAACAATTCGAAGCGATCATGACATATTAGGCAGAATTAGCATTTTAGTAGTTTACAAAAATAATTCATATCCATATTATAATGGAATGGAGTGAATTATATAAGGTTCTAAATAACTTAAAAAGCGATTTCGATAAATCCTATAAATCCTTAACGCAAAATAGATCAACACAACAAACCACTATAAATAAACATGTGGAAATATTAGTAACTCGCTTTAACAGTGCGCGTATACTAATACATGAACAAAGAGATCGCCTAGATAAAAATCGTTGGTCTGAGGTATCGAAATTTCTGATCAGACTTCGAACGAACTTAATAACTATAAAAGAAAGGTATAATTTAAATATTTCAATACCAACAATACTAAACACCCCTCTGAAAGTAGAAACTGGTGACGAATTGGAATCATCAGATCCACCAGAAGTCGACCCGGTACAGATAAAAGAATTTGAATTTGATAGCCCAGAAATAGAGGAGAAAGATTTGAATAATCTTACAATTCCAGCTGTACTTTTTCAATTTGAATTATCAGATCAGAAACCAGCTGATTCCGATTGCGAAATCGAACAACATCAAATAATAATAATGACGGACGATACTGTTGCCCAACGGGCATATATTAAAGATATAGCAAATGCTATACCTGAATTCAACGGACAAAAATTAACCTTCAAAGATTTGTCACTGCTTTGAAATTAGTAAACCTAACTAAAGGCACATTTGAAGAGTTAGCTGTTGAAGTCATAAAATCAAAAATTGTGGGTTCAACTTTGTATAAAGTGCAAAATGAATCTACTATAAACGGAATTATAAAAAAATTACAAGACACAATTATCGGAGAAACATCCGATGTAGTTAGAGCAAAAATGTCGAAAACTACTCAAAAAGGAAGAACAGCAGAAAAATTCACAACTGAAATTGAAAACTTACGAAAGCATCTTGAAGCTTCGTATATTGATGAAGGATTACCCGCTGAACATGCAGACAAATTCAGCACCAAGGAGGCTATAAACACAATGATCAAAAATTGTGAGCATGGCCGACTCAAAACAATCCTTGAGGCCGGCAACTTCTCATCAATGAATGAGGCTGTCACAAAGTACATACAATGTAGTACTGAAATGACGGGTAATGCCAACGCAATTCTATTTGCAAACAAAGGACAGGCCTATAGAGGTAACCACTTCAGAGGTAACTACCGTGGTAGAGGTAGAGGAAATGGTCGTGGTAACTACCACAATAATGGGTATTACCAATATAACGGCTACAACCGATATAATAACGGTTACAACCAAAATAATGGTTATATTCGAAACTATGATAACCAGACCAATAACTATAATAGAGGTCGTGGAAATTATAGAGGAAACAACAATAACCAAAATAGCAGCAACTTCAGCAACATACAACAAAACAATAATGTCCGCGTTACCCAGCCAGTTTCGGGAAACTCACAGACCCCTTTAGATACGAGAAATTAAAAATACCAACGGTTTATACAATCAACCTCAATCTCAATATCTTCGTACCATTTATTAATTCAGAAACAGGTAAGCAGCTTACGTTCCTTGTGGATACGGGAGCAAATATATCACTTCTAAAAGAAAATACTGATATCTTTAACAATATACAAATTAAAAATACAATAAATATCCAAGGAATAGGCGAGGGAATAATAAAATCCAAAGGACTTTGTCCAATAGAACTCCAAACAGACAAATATATAATTCCATATAATTTTCACATAGTAAATCAAGATTTTGCGATTCCATGTGATGGGATAATAGGAATCGATTTTATAAAAGAATTAAACTGCCAAATAGATCTTAACCCTACAGAGGATTGGTTTATAATAAGACCAAATAATATAGACGTTCACATTTATATTCCAATAACATATACTTCTGGTAATAATACAATTCTCTTACCAGCCAGATCTCAAGTAGTGCGAAAAATCGAAATAATGTCAGATACCGATACTATATTAATACCAAATCAGGAGATTCAACCTGGTATTTACATTGCCAATACCATAACATCAAAAGAGAATTCATTTGTCCGATTACTCAACACAACCAGCACTGATCAATTGATTAGCATAAGTAATTTAAAATGTGAACCAATTTCCGATTATAATGTAATTCAGAACACTTCAAGTAATAGAGAACAAAACATCTTAGAAGAACTAAAAAAAAATTTTCCCGTTCAATTCAATCAACAATTAACCGAACTATGTGGAAAATATACTGACGTATTCGGTCTTGAAACCGAATCAATAACAACAAATAATTTTTACAAGCAAAAATTGAGATTGAAGGACGATGAACCAATTTATATTAAAAATTATCGAAGCCCGCACAGCCAAGTTGAGGAAATTCAAAAACAAGTAGGAAAATTAATTAAACACAATATAGTCGAACCATCTGTATCAGAATACAACAGTCCACTTCTACTAGTCCCAAAGAAAACACTTCAGGGTTCGAACGAAAAGAAATGGAGACTAGTAGTCGACTATCGCCAAATCAACAAAAAACTTCTATCTGATAAATTTCCACTTCCAAGAATTGATGACATTTTGGACCAACTAGGTAGAGCAAAGTATTTCTCGTGCCTTGATTTAATGTCAGGATTCCATCAAATTGAACTAGAAGAAAATTCAAGAAACATAACGTCGTTTTCAACGAGCAATGGCTCATATCGTTTCACGCGATTGCCTTTCGGTTTGAAAATAGCCCCAAATTCATTTCAGAGAATGATGACTATTGCATTTTCTGGACTTGAAGCTTCTCAAGCATTCCTTTATATGGATGATTTAATAGTCATTGGATGTTCTGAAAATCATATGTTAAAAAACTTAAAAGACATCTTTGAAATATGCAGAAAGTACAATTTAAAACTACATCCACAAAAATGTTCATTTTTTATGCATGAAGTGACCTTCCTTGGTCATAAATGCACAGACAAAGGCATCTTACCGGACGACAAGAAATATGATGTAATAAAAAACTATCCAGTCCCACATGATGCAGATAGCGCTAGACGTTTTATAGCATTTTGCAATTATTATAGACGTTTCATTCAAAACTTCGCCGACTATTCACGGCACATAACTAGATTATGTAAAAAGAATGTTCCATTTATATGGTCTTCCGAATGCCAAAACTCATTCCAATATTTAAAAGATAAACTTATAGAACCTACTTTATTACAATATCCTGATTTCCTTAAAGAATTTTGTATAATAACGGATGCAAGTAAACAAGCATGTGGAGCGGTATTAACTCAAAACAATAACGGACTCCAACTCCCAATAGCCTACGCATCACGTTCATTTACAAAAGCTGAAAGCAATAAAAGCACTACAGAACAGGAACTAGCGGCAATTCATTGGGCAATTACACATTTTCGACCATATATTTATGGCAAACATTTTACAGTTAAAACCGATCATAGACCACTAACATACTTATTTTCAATGGTCAATCCTAGTTCAAAACTCACACGCATGCGGCTCGAATTGGAGGAATATGATTTCACAGTCGAGTATCTAAAGGGAAAAGATAACTTCGTGGCAGACGCCCTCTCTAGAATAACAATTAAAGATCTTAAAAATATTACGGCAAATATATTACAAGTCACTACAAGACAAAAAAGTAGACAAAATTCCTGCGCAGGAAAAGATAAAGTAAAATTGCCTAGGCAATCTCAAATAAAAGCTTCTAAGCCCAACGTATATGAAGTCATTAACAATGACGAAGTACGTAAAGTAGTGACCTTGCATGTGAATAATAATTTATGTTTTTTCAAACATGGAAAAAAAATTACAGCAAGATATGATGTTGGAGATTTGTATACTAATGGAACTCTTGATTTAGGTCAGTTTCTCCAAAGGCTTGAACTGCAGGCTGGTAAACAAAAAATTACCCAACTTAAAGTGGCACCATGGGATAATATCTTTGAAAATATTTCAATAGATACATTTAAAAAAATGGGCAACAAAATATTAAAATCATTAAGAGTAGCGCTACTCAACCCGGTGACCCTAATAATAACTAAAAATGAAAAAGAAGCAATATTGTCTACACTACATGATGATCCTATTCAAGGAGGACACTCAGGTATAACAAAAACCTTGGCCAAGGTCAGAAGACATTACTATTGGAAAGGGATGAGTAAAGACATAACCCAGTACATACGTAAATGTCCAAAATGCCAAATGTCAAAAACAACAAGACATACCAAAACTCCTTTAACAATTACAGAAACCCCAGAAATGGTATTCGATAAGGTAATTGTGGATACGATCGGTCCACTACCGAAATCAGACCAAGGAAATGAATATGCAGTCACTTTAATATGTGATCTGTCAAAATATCTTGTTGCTATACCAGTACCAAATAAAAATGCAAAAACAGTAGCAAAGGCTATATTCGAAGAATTTATTCTAAAGTACGGTCCAATGAAGACGTTCATTACGGACATGGGAACAGAATACAAAAATTCTTTAATTGAACATCTTTGCAAAAACCTAAATATCAAACATATAACATCGACAGCACACCATCATCAGACTGTCGGAACTGTGGAACGAAGCCACAGAACCTTTAATGAATTTATACGTACGTACATCTCAACTGATAAGACAGATTGGGATGTATGGTTAAAATACTTTGTTTTTTGTTTTAACACGACACCTTCTATGGCACATGATTACTGTCCATATGAGTTAGTGTTTGGTAGAACTTCGAATTTACCAAAACATTTTAATAGCGTAGATAGAATAGAACCTATATATAATATAGATGATTATGCAAAAGAAACAAAGTTTAGATTAGAACAAGCTTTCAAAAGAGCCAGATTAATATTAGAATCAAATAAAAGAAAACAAAAATGTCATTATGATAAAAAATGTTTAGATTTTGAACTAAAAATAGGAGATCGAGTCTTATTAAAGAATGAAACAGGTCACAAATTAGAATACAAATATACGGGACCATATACAGTAATAGGTATAGGAGATAATGATAATATAAGAATTTTAAATATTAAAAACAAAGAACAGACAGTTCATAAAGATAGGCTAAAAATTTTTATTTCATAATCACTCTTATAAAATTTTTCCGTATGGCCATACATAGAATAAATACCATAAATAAATAAGCAATAAAAAAAAAAAAAAAAAAAAAAAAAATCAAATCATATCTATAATTTCTGATTAAAACAAAATTCTCGTTTTGAATAATATAAAATTTTCCAATTTTCTATATTTCTTTTATCATACAGAACAATATCTATAATCTTTAAATTTTTAAATATATTGTATAAGTCCTAGATTATAATTTTAATAACTATGAAAAATTTCACTTTATTACAAATAAAAAAAAAAAAACATATTATTTAGGAAATAACTTCATTACATTACGTTATTTCTCAAAAGGAGGGAGATGTAGTATGCATGTATCATTGTAGCGAGTACCCACTGTACCGACACCAGCATTGTGTTACAGTGCATTTAAACAAATACACAAAACTCGAGCAGCCAACTTATGGGAAGCGCAAGTGTCAGCAAATTCCCATGGCTTGCAGACACATACAATGAATGCATATGCAACTCCTCTCGCGCTCCCGCTACTATCAGCCAAATACATATGTGAGCATATATAAGTTGATAAATACATGACGGCCGCTGCCAATGTTTGCAGGCAGCGCAGCCGCGAATAGATTATTGTAAGTCATTCGAATTTTGAACATAAGAGAATAAAGAACCAATTTGGCCGTAGCTAATGGCCACTAAATAAATATCTTGGTTTTAATATATTAACATTTAAAATTAAATACAACAGGATATATAAAAGAATAGCGCACGTAGTGGCTATTATTTAAAAAACAACCATCACCTCTCTGGGCAACTGCCCAAAAACTACAAGAAGAACTCGACTTCTTGCAAACAACTTTACAAAAATCAAAGCCAATAACTCGACTTCTTAATAACAACTTTACAAAAATAATAAGTGCATAACAAAGAGGGCACTAAGCCAAGCAAATGATCTGAATATCTAGATGCATATATGTACATACAATAATTATGATAGTTTTAATAAGAATATATTGTAGTATGCGCACATATTGGGTACATACTGTACATTAATAACGTTAAATTATAAATAAACAAAAGTCCAACGGCCAGTTCATTTTAAAGTGCATTGGTAACATGATCACCCCAGCAGACAACTGACGCTGCGTTGGTTTCTATTTTTCTACTACAACAAGACCTGTTGGTCTGGGAATGATAATGAAAACTAAATTATGACAAGTGTGAATGATAATGAAAACTGAATTATCTTCAAGTATAAAAACTGGCGTTCGACTTATTGAGGATTGAGGACCTCGTTGCGATCTACATGGCGATCGTGACATCGAAGGATCATGACAGCAAAGGATACGTCGGCCATGAAAAAAATTATCTGAGTGAGTACAGATGGAGCTTTGGCCAAACGAGGGGGCGTAAAAAACAAGATAAAAAACCAACCGCCACCCCCTGGGCAACAGCCAAAAAGTTACAAGAAGAACTTGATTTTCTAAATTCAAGTCTTAAAAAATCAAAGCCAATAACTCCAGCTTGCTCAGCAATTATAAACCTGTGCAGAGAAAAAAAAACACCTCCTCCTACCCCAAAGAAATTACCACAAAGGATCAAGGAGTGTCCCAAGGACTTCCCGGGACCACTGGAGAGCCCACACTGCAAATCAACGTGTATTAAAACCTGTGCGATGACCGGCACCGGTACCGCCTGAGCCCATAGGCCCAGGACATCTGCAGCTGAGACAACAAGTGTGAGGGGCAGGCCGCCCCTTATGCCAGCGAAGGAGCATCAGCGAGCCAACCGGCGACGACCAGCTGATGCAGACAAGGATGAACATCTGGAAACAGGATTAAAAACAAAAATAATAAATAAAAGATAAAAACTTTTATATGTATAAGACAAAAATTGTAAAATTGAGCGGAATCTTCTCTCTTGATGAATTTCAATAATTGTATAAGTAAGACATTTTATTATTATATATTTTCTCTATTTTATAACAGAAAGCCATTAATAAATGACATAAGATTTAAAATAAAAGAATTAGAAAGAATTGGAAAGAATACCCAAAATGGGTTTAATTAATGCAAAAACTGGCGATTCCACGCAAATGTAATAAATAATATAGAATCAGAAAAAATGTATATGGAAACTGTAACTATACTATTAATAATAATCAGCAAATCTTTTTATGAAACTATACAAGTTGCCGATTCGGACAAAATTAAAAAAAAAAAAAATTAATTCAATCTGAATTATCAGATCAAGAAAATAACGATTCTGATTCAGACAACGGCATATTATAAAATAATCATTCCACAATGCCTGACGAAACGGCCGCCCAAAGGGTGTACATTAAAGATATTTCGCAGTCAGTGCCAGAATTCGATGGGAAGAAAATTCATCTCCAACGATTCATCACGGCATATGAAGAAATAGCCATGGAGGTAATTAAATCAAAAATAATTTGTTCAACTCTCTATAAGGTACAAAAAAAACGCACAATTGATGCTATTATTAATAAACTAAAAAGCACAATTGTTGGCGAAACCTCAGCGGTAATTAATGCTAAAATGGCAAATATTTACCAAAAAGGAAAAACTGCAACTCAGTTCACAAACGAACTTGATATCGATGATATCATCATACATATATCGATGAAGGATTAAATGCTGAACATGCTATATCCACTTTGATAAAGAATTGAGAAAGCAGAAAAACAAAAACAATTTTGGAAGCTAGCTCATTTAATAATATGAATGACGCGCTATAACAAAATACATACACTGCAGTAATCAACAAACAAATAACTACAGTGTAATGTATACAAATAACCGAGGTAGTTATTATAGAGGCAATGGCAAAGGAAACTATCAAGGTAATTTCACACGTGGAAGAAATAACTTCTACCAGGGAAATATCGCTTCTACAAAATTTTCTGTATGTATATTAAAACATTCCAATTCCATTTCTCCAAACGTAAATTCTCTATCAAGTCATACATTTGTTTAGCTATCGTTGAAAAATTCTTTATAAATCTCCTGAAGTAATAATCCCAGGAAATTTTTTGAATTGAGTCTATGGCTATATTGTTTGATTTAATTCCTTTGCTCGTAATAACAAAAGATAACAAACAACCAAATCCTCGCAAGAAATTTCCAAATAACCAGCGTGACCGAAATGCTGATGCATCAGATATGCCTTACAACATTAATAGTATTCGCCAAATTTATGCTTACATTTTGTTTATGCTGAGTCGGCTTGCCGACAACAAACTTATGGTATGTTCAGACCTTTTTATTTTATTTTTAGGGCTAAATCCTAAATTCAAATTCATTTATTTTGCTTTTTTCTATCACGCTAAAGCGGCTAAAGCTGAAAATAAATATATTGTTTCCTTGCTGAGCCACAAGGCCAGCGATAGGAAGGCTTATGTTTAGGCACTAACCACACAACATATAGACTGGTCATTTCATACAAGCAATATGGACACTCAAAAATCTTTGCGGGAGGCCCCACAGCTGGTAGCGGCAGGCCCCGGACATAGAGTAAGAAACTATATAGAGGTTTCATTTGCTCTGCCCGCGCTCTCGAGTGACTTTGCCAGTGATGCCACGTAGGGGAAAAACGGAAAAAAATAGAGTTTTTCATTTGTTCGAATCGAGCTTGAATAAATAAATAAATATAAATATGCCTTCTTATATGTTTTTCGCCGCTCGGATCAGCTCCCGATTTTTATGTTAAAATCGGTACCCAGGGAACACCTCCAATTTGACTAACTTGATTTGATTTGCATAGTTCTTGCGATATAGTTCGGTATTGACAAATGAAAGCCATCGCAATTTCCTTTAATAGAAATCCTTATCGAGAATTAACGTTGACTCTGTTGAGCACCTTGGCCAGCTGTTCCAAAGTCATCCGATAGATGGCGCTATTGTATACGCCATGAAAGGCGGAAATGTAGGCGCTAGCCAGGCTTAAGCGTTTAAAGGGTTTTTGGGCGTTAGAGTGGGCGTGGCAAACTTTTATTTGGCCAATCGATAGGTATTGGCGAAACAAATACATATCAAAAAAATTTTCATAATAGCATCAAAACTGTGGCCACAGCTTGTGGCTTGTGGGCGTCAGAGGGGGCGTGGCACCATTTTGAAACAAACTTGCGCTGCGTAGGAACTCCTAAAATCTACATGCAAAATGCCAATCTTCTAGCTTTTATAGTTTCCGAGATCTCAGCGTTCATACGGACAGACAGACAGACGGACAGACAGACGGACAGACGGACATGGCTAGATCGACTCGGCTAGTGATCCTGAACAAGAATATATATACTTTATAGGGTCGGAAACGCTTCCTTCTACCTGTTACATACTTTTGCACGAATACAATATACCCTTTTACTCTACGAGTAGCGGGTATAAAAAGTACCGAATAAATATTTTAATACTTTTAAATAAAATCAGTGCGTTTTCATTATTAACCAAGAATTGTGAACCATAAACTTATCTCTTAACATGGCGACCGTGACATGGAAGTTAACAGTATAGGGCTAACCGCCCGACTCTACCGCCCCCCGCACCCCGTGCCACCTCAGCATTGCGACCAGGCACCGACACACCGCTCCCCCCGCACCACGTGCCAACTCAGCACAGCAACATCCGCCGACCGGGCACCGACCTACCGCCCCCCAAATAAATAAAATGAAAAATGGTGAAAAAGGAAAAAATTAATTCCAAATATATAAAATAAAAAAAGGTGAAAAGGAAAAAAAATTAATTCCAAATAAATTAAATGAAAAAGGTGAAAAGGAAAAAAATAAAAAAATTAACAAACATTTTAATTCCTAATAAGTGGAATGGAAAAAAAGTGAAAATGAGAATAATAAAAATTGATTCCAAATAAACAAAAAAAATGATACAAATATGACCGACCCGCTGCTGTGATCTGACCTCCCGGCTTATTCACGAGCGCAAAAGGTTATCGTGAAATAAAAGAAGTGACCAAACCGCCGCGGTGATTTTAATTCATGGGCGTTATAAGGTGTTACAAACATAAAAAAATATAAATTTTGATAACCGCTGCGGTAACTTGTTTACGAGCGGCCCCGATCTATAACAAAAATAATATAACGTTGTAAGTGACCTGATACTCGTGTCCTGAACACACGAAGATAACACCAATAACACGAATAAAGAATAAATTCGAAACACGGGTAAGTGAAGCGTTCTCAGCGAAGAATTTAATAACAAAAAATTAAAAAAAAAAAATATATATAAAAAAACTTTACCGTCACTCCACTCATAATTATCTTAAACTATTTGAAAAGACTCCCATTTGTTTGAATCGATTCGTTAGTATGGAGGAAATGAAAGCAGCTTTGACTAAATTTGAGGCTAGTCTGGCCGTGTTGCTTGGCTAGATGGCTGACGTTAAAAATGATATAAAGAAAGTTAGTGATAAGGTAGTGAGCCTAGAGGAGGCTCAGGAAAAGGTTAACGAGGTTGTTCCCCAAATGAAGCCTTTGACTCCCGCCCGTACGGAGTATGAACTAAAAGAAATTGCTAGGCTGCCAGAGGGTGTGAAGGAGCTACAGGTCTTTGATGGCGAAGCTGGTGGCTACGACTCTTGGATGGGTAGAGCGGAAACCATTTTAAAAGACTATGAGATAATTAAGGAAAGAAATCTCTATCGCTCCATAGTCGTTAGCCTTAGGCAGAAGATTAGGGGTAACGCGGAGACAACCCTTCTGTCATACAACGTGGCAGAAGACGATTGGCCTGAAATTAAACGCGTCCTAATGCTCCATTACGCCGATAAGCGAGACCTGCGCACACTAGAGTACCAGATGGGTCAAATGACTCAGGGGACGAAGAGCGTGGAAACGTTTTACTCGGGAATAAATGCTCATTTTGCTCTGATAATACGTTGCCTTAAAAACGGTAACCAAAGCCCTGGAATTCTTAGTGCGCTGGTCGAAACTTATAGGGACAGGGAAACAATAATTTAAGCGTTAAACGCAGCCCCAGTACCTCTTCCAATCTTAACCCTTTCCGGAAATCGCAAAGACTATACCAATTAACTGCTGTCCCATCCCCGGGTGAGACCGCTTCAAACCAGCATGAGGAAAAGTCCGTCAGTGAGGCTTATTATGATGAAGCTTTACCAGACAACCAGTCTGGCCGCCAACCTGCCACCTTCTTCGTTCTTCCCGGTTTAACTGCCTTCCATGGCATTATTGGGGACGATACTCTGAAATCCCTTAAGGCAATTATTGATAGAAAAAACGATTCTTTAACAATAGCACCAGGGATAAAAAATCCGCTACTTGCCATGCCTTCCTTGAATGTCCATTCGCTAATCGACAGCGAACACCCAGTGGAAGCAAGGGAATGCCTCGAATCCCTAATTTCTGAATTCACCACTATTTTTGAGCCACTCTCGCCAGGCGAAGCCGTGGATACAAGTGTTCGAGCTGAGATCCGAACAAGTACTCAGGAACCCATATATTCAAAAAGCTACCCTTACCCCGCGAACATGAGAGGCGAGGTAGAAAATCAGGTCGACGAGCTTCTGCGCGAGGGAATAATCAGGCCCTCCAAGAGCCCCTACAATTCCCCGATATGGGTAGTCCGAAAGAAGCCCAAGCCCAATGGGGAAAAACAATACCGAATGGTAATAGATTTCAAGCGTCTCAACGCAGTTACCATCTCCGACACTTACCCAATCCCTGATATAACATCTACATTGTCCAGTCTGGGGGAGGCCAAGCTATTTACCACTCTTGACTTAACGTCCGGGTTCCACCAAATTCATATGAAGGAATCCGACAAACCTAAAACTGCATTCTCTACCCTGAACGGGAAATACGAGTTTATGCGCTTACCATTCGGGTTGAAGAATGCCCCGGCTGTTTTCCAAAGAATGATCGACGACGTATTACGAGAGCACATTGGTAAAATTTGCTACGTATACATCGACGATATTATCGTCTTTAGTAAAGACTACGAGTCTCACTGGCGTAACCTTCGCGCCGTATTTACAAAATTGAGACATGCCAAGTTGCAAGTGAATTTGGAAAAGACACAGTTTCTGCGCACCCAGGTCGAATTCCTGGGTTATGTGGTAACGGCGGATGGGATCCGAGCAGATGAAAAGGAGCTAAAAGCCATAAAAGAAATGCCTCCACCCACGAATTTGAAAGAACTTAAAAGTTTCCTAGGAATGACCTCTTATTATAGGAAATTTATCTGCGATTACGCTAAAATCGCTAAACCTCTGAAGAACCTCACGAGGGGGGAGTATGCTCAGGTCAAGGCATCTAAATCCAGGAATATCTCAATTTCGCTTGACGAAGAAGGCGAGAAAGCCTTCGACGACTTGAAAACCATCCTTGCCTCTTCAGAAGTTTTGGCATTCCCAGACTTTAATAAACCTTTCCATTTAACTACTGATGCCTCCAATTATGCAATAGGAGCCGTTCTTTCTCAAAGCGACGACGGGAAAGACCGTCCAATCGCCTATATTACACGGTCTCTGAATAAAACGGAGGAAAACTACGCAGTGAACGAGAAAGAAATGCTAGCGATAGTATGGGCCCTCGATAATTTACGATCCTACCTCTATGGCGCCGCGTCAATTAAAGTTTATACCGATCACCAGCCCCTAACCTTTTCGTGAGGGAATCGGAACTACAATGCTAAGTTGAAATGCTGGAAAGCGCGCATAGAAGAGTACAACTGCGAGCTTATTTACAAGCCGGGCAAATCCAATGTGGTTGCTGATGCTCTTTCTCGCATCGTTTCGAATGTAAACTACCTCAATGCCGACACATCCTAAACTTCAACAACGGATTCCGTTGCTACCGTTCACAGTGCGCTTCAAGACGCATCGGGTTTAATTCCTCACGTGGAAGCCCCTATTAACGTATTTAGGAATCAACTTGTGTTTGAGCAAGACAGGCTGGAATATTCTTGCGAAACACCACACACGGGCTACGTACGTCACCTAACTCCCATTGACTCCACAATAAATTTGATACCCCGTTTGATGAAATACTTGAAGCCATTAATAACACAGCCACACAAAAAAAAATATTTTTTCGGGTCTGGAGGTCAGACCATGTTTACTATATGTTTTCGGGGTCGCTGAATCCGAATCTGAGGTCCAAAAAACCCTAGCACGTCAGGGTTTTGACATAACCTCAAAAAACCTCATACAAAATTATATTCGAGTCCGTGGGTCAGACCATCTATCCTTAATACACCATTAACATTTGAGAAGGAATTGAAATCAGAAGAAATAGAAGATAAGGATTCCGATACGGAAGATTTAGTCGAAACAAGCAAAGAAACCGAATTCCCAAAAACTGAGGACATACACAACCTGACTATTCCAGCGGTAATAACGCTGACCGAACTGTCGGATTCCGAAGAAAATATATCATACGAAAATTTGGAAAACAATATAATCAATATGACGGACGACTCGATTGCCAATAGAGCATACATGAAGGAAATCAGCTTGGCAATTCCAGAGTTCGATCGAAAAAAAATCCACCTGTAAAGATTCTTAACAGCATTGAAATTGGTCAACCTTACCAAGGGACCATACGAAGACATAGCTGTTGAGGTAATCAAATCCAAAATAGTTGGGTCAACATTGTACAAAGTACAAAACGAAACAACTATTAATAACATAATCAGTAAACTCCAGGCCACTATAGTGGGCGATTCTTCTGACGTTGTAAAAGCGAAATTATTAAACATATACCAAAAGGGAAAAACGGCTACGCAATTTACAACTGAAGTAGACAATATACGGAAACTATTAGAAGCTTCTTACATTGACGAAGGATTAAGTGCCGAACATGCAGACACGTTCAGCACAAAAGAAGCCATTTCTACAATGATAAAGAATTGTGAAAATGTTAAATTAAAAACCATTCTGGAAGCAGGCACATTCAAAACAATGAATGAAGCTGTTACAAAATATATTCATTGCAGCACGGAAATGACAGGAAATGCAAACAACCTATTTTATACAAATAAAAATAATTACTTCCGTGGTAATAACTATAGAGGAAACTATAGAGGAAGAGGCTATGGCCGAGGATATTACCAAAATAATTATAATAACTATAATCATTATGATAATAATTATGAGGAAACTATCGGGGTCAAAACCGCGGTAATGGAGGCAACAACACAAACTACACCAATCAAAATATCAGAAATAACACTGTGAGAATGGCTCAAACTAACTCGGAAAACGAGGAAGCTCCCTTAAAAAGTCAACAATAAAAAACAACACAGTTCACTCTATTACTCTTTTGATAGACACCGGAGCGGATATTTCTCTCATTAAAGAAAATTCCGACAACTTCATTGATACGGACTTCAATAACACTATACAAATATCAGGAATAGGCAAAGGCTCAATAACTACAATAGGACTATCATTTATTGAATTAAGAACAAGCAATTATATAATACCACATAACTTTCATATAGTTCCCTATAACTTTTCAATACCGGTAGACGGAAAAATTGGAATAGACTTCATAAAGAAATTTAATTGTATATTGGACTTCAATCAAGATAATGACCTTTTCATTTTAAGACCTGATAATTTAAAATTTCCAATTAAAATTCCAATCCTTCATAACATAGAAACTAACGAAATAATTATACAAGCTCGCTCCGAAGTAATTAGAAAAATTAATTTAACTGAAAGTAATAAAACCCTTCTAATACCAAATCAAGAAATTGAAAATGGTATATTCATAGGAAATACAATTTCAGATCCCCAAACCACATTCGTCCGAATTTTAAACACTACAAATGAGAACAAAATAGTAAACCTTAAGAACATTAAACACGAATCTATCGACAACTATAATATTGTCAATTTAAATGGCATAAATAGAAACGAAAAAGTCATCAATAAACTAAAACAAAATTTTCCGACTCAATTTAAAAATGTCTTAACAAATCTTTGTTCAAAATATAGTGACATATTCGGTCTTGAAACCGAACCGATATCCACTAACAATTTCTACAAGCAAAAATTAAGAGTAAAAGATGATGAACACGTGTAAGTTAACAAGTTAACATAAGCTGACAGAAGTCAATGACATAAGCATTGATTTCTGTCCCTTATCCAACTCCGGCCGAAATTGCTGATGTTGCATTTGGGCCGGACGCTCGTGCACAGACGGCAAACACTGCATATTTGCGTGGCCGCTGTGAGTCTTTTGTTAGCTCTAAGTTTCATTCTTAAGTTCAGTTCATAATTGTCATTCAATAAAGCAAGAGCACAAGCTCATATGAATCTCCGACACTTAGTCGTTAAATCACTTATTAATTATTACACTGACTGAGTCCCTAGGCCAGCAGTATTGAAGGGAAGTCAACCTTCCAACCTAACCTTCCTATCTCAGCATTGGAGGTACCAGGCCAACCGGCCGCACACGGAGTAACCAGCTAACATCCATGGGAGACAGCAGCGAGGGAATTCTGATAATTCATCTCCTGCACCCCTATACTTTCTAATTGGCGCTCAACTTTAAGATACCCACTCGACAGGCCCTCTTGACCCGAACTGGAAATAATTAAATGACAGTAAAAAACATGTAAGTGGACACTGATGGTCAAACTTTTTGTTGGGTCTGTAAATTAAAAAACTTAAATTGAAAAAAATTGCTACCAGCAAAAACTGAATCAAGTGTTAAGTTTGAGTATTCCTTGAGAATTTGAATTTTAGGAATTTGGTTTCAAATAAAAGTGGTACAAAATAAATAAATATTACATATGAATATTAACAACGAATACGTTTTGTGAGAATATTTTTCGTGTGTTAGCTTCGCATCTCTATGACTGCTGTTTAACCCCCCACTCCGCTAAAAAAATTTTTTTTGTTGCGGCGGCACATACATTTGCGACGCAGCGTTATATTACTTGCATCTGTATTTGAACCAGCGGAGAAGCAAGTCTACCCGCAACCCGCCAACCACTGGCCACTACATTCATAGTGTTGTGCCTTTATTCTACTTAACGACAGTGCAGGTTCCCCCCCACTATCTAATAAATAAATATTATAATATTATCGCACATTATTTTCCCTGCGAAAAATTTGAATTACCATATATAATGATATATGACTTGTGAGGCGCATAAAAAATTCTTTTATCACTCATAATTTCCGCCCTGTGTCACGGCGCATCGTTATTTCGCCAAGCAGCTCAAGTTATTTCTCGCTGTGTACTCAACATACATTTTATGCAGCGGTGCATACATCGCCACCCTGCAGACACCGTTGTTGGTTTTGTTGCTCCGCTTATCGCAAGGAAATACGACCCCCAAGCTTTTTGCCTTCGTCTTTGTTGTGTATAGCTTTTGCTTATGCGCACGAATTTCGGTGCAGTTAAATCCGGGTGCCCATGAGTAATCCGTTTCTCGAATATAGAAACAATAAGCAATACTCGAGCGACTCAGGGTCTGAGAGTGAGGGACAGCTCCACACCTCAACCCCAACACTCGGGTCCCCAGCCCCCCCTACAGAAATGGATCCCGAGCAGCTCCGAGTCGTTATACAGGCCGCCGTTACTAATGCCCTTGCAGAACAGGCCGCCCAAAACGAACTGAGGGAGCAAGCGCTTAGGCAGCGAATTGAGGAATTGGCCGGGCGGGTAGCGACAGTCGGAATCGCGTCAGCTCCAGCCCAGACCCCCCAAATAAATACATATAAAACCATAGAGATAAACGACGCCGTTCCATGCAACGAACCGCTGGACGCGGTAAAGTGCTTGCCAGAATTCGCGGGAGCACAAGAAACATACGTCTCCTGGCGGCAGGCGGCTGTAGCAGCCTATCACATTTTTAAACGATTCGATGGCAGCTCTCGCCACTACCAAGCTGTAATAATCATCAGAAGCAAGGTTAGGGGACCCGCCGACGCAGTACTGTCGTCATTCGGAACAGTACTCAACTTCGATGCGATCATAAGTCGCCTCGATTTTACATATAGCGATAAACGCCCGATGCATGTCATAGAGCAGGAGATGGGCACCCTCAGACAGGGAAATCTCTCCCTGCTGCAGTATTACGATGAGGTCGAAAAAAAACTAACCTTGTTGACAAACAAAGTCAATATGTCACACGAGCCGTCAGAGGCTAAAACCTTGTGCGATAAATTCCGTGAAGACGCCTTGCGCGTATTCATTTCCGGTCTCAAGCGCAGCCTTACGGATGTGCTATTCGCGGCAAAGCCGAGAGACATGCCATCGGCTCTGGCCCTGGCACAAGAAGTGGAATCAAACCACGAAAGGTACATTTTCGCAACTACGTTTGCTAAAAGCCAAGAGGAAAAAGATCGTAGGCAAACTCCAAAGCCACAAGATCGTCAACAAGACAAATCCTCTTCCCAGGCAAATCAGCAGTTCGGTGCCAGTAAAAACCCGCACTTTAGCAAACAGCACAGGGCACAGGTACATCCTGTACCGCAGGGTAATACCCAGGAACCGATGGATGTTGACCCATCCCTTTCCAGGATGAAACAACCTACCCAGGCACAGGCTTACCAAAATGGGAAGCCGGCCACATCCGGTCGTTCAGGCCCTCACAAAAGACAAAGGGTTAATCATATCGCTCAGAGCGTAGATCAGGCCGATGATACATACGCAGCCGCAGCTTCCAGCGCGGCGGCCAAAGTCGACGATGACGCCATCTCCGAATACGATTCGGACATGATTAATTTTTTAGGGGAAAATCCCTGCTGCCCGTCATCAGACGAAGAGTAGCGGGGAAAGAAATGAGATTCCTCATCGACACGGGTGCGGCGAAAAATTTTATCCGACCTCACAAAGGCTTAAAAGGCGTTCGCCCCGTCGATTCCCCTTTCACCATTCACTCACTCCATGGCGTTACAACAATCACCAAGAAATGCTTTGTATCATTATTTAATTTGAAGAGCACGTTCTTCCTATTACCGGACTTATCCTCCTTTGATGGAATAATCGGCCTTGACCTATTAAAACAGGCAGGGGCAACACTATGCCTAGCTTCCGGTAGCCTAAATTGGGGCACCGAGGTAGAGCAAATCGATTTCCATACGTGCGCTGATGTAAACTTCACCAACGTGAGTTGCTCAGATGCACCGCCATTGGCAAAAAACGCGTTCCTAAAAATGCTAAAGACCAGGAAAAGGCCTTTGCAAACCCTAATGAGGCGTTACCTTACAACACATCGGTGGTAGCTACCATCAGAACAGTTAGTGAGGAGCCCATATACGCGAAGTTATACCCGTACCCCATGGGGGCAGCGGATTTCGTCAACAAAGAGATTGAAGATCTGCTTAAAAACGGGATAATTCAGAAATCGGTATCCCCTTACAACAACCCGATATGGGTTGTGGATAAAAAAGGGACCGACGAGCTTGGGAACCGAAAAATGCGACTAGTTATTGACTTTCGCAAATTAAACGAAAGAACTGTGTCCGACAAGTATCCTATGCCAAATATAAACATGATATTAGGCAACCTAGGTAATGCTAAATATTTCTCTACGCTAGACCTCAAGTCTGGCTATCACCAAATCATACTCGCAGAACGCGACAGAGAAAAAACTTCCTTCTCAGTAAATGGGGAAATACGAATTCCGCAGACTACCGTTTGGCCTCAAAAATGCAGGCAGCATTTTTCAGAGGACCATCGACGACATCCTACGGGAACAAATCGGCAAGTTCTGCTATGTTTACGTTGACGACGTAATCATTTTTCGGAAGACGAAGACTCTCACATCAAGCACGTAGATTGGGTTCTTAAGAGCCTGTACGATGCAAACATGAGAGTATCAATAGAAAAATCCAGCTTTTTTAAGAAAAGTGTGAGCTTCCTTGGGTTTGTAGTCACTTGTAACGGTGCTACAACAGACCCAGACAAGGTAAAGGCCATAAAAGAATTTCCGGAACCCAAAAATGTTTTTGAGGTACGATCATTTCTAGGCCTAGCCAGCTACTATCGATGTTTCATTAAGGACTTCGCAGCAATAGCGAGGCCTATATCGGACATCCTGAAAGGGGAAAACGGAACAGTTAGTAGACACAGGTCACGAAACATTCCGGTTCAGTTCTCTGAGGCGCAGCAACAAGCGTTCCAGAAACTACGAAATATCTTAGCGTCCGACGACGTAATGCTAAGGTACCCCGACTATAAAAAGGCATTTGATCTAACGACAGATGCCTCGGCCTATGGCATTGGCGCAGTATTGTCCCAAGAGGGACGACCAATAACAATGATCTCAAGGACATTGAAAGACAGGGAGGTTAACTATGCCACCAATGAGAGGGAACTCTTAGCCATAATCTGGGCACTGGCTAAGTTACGACATTATTTGTACGCGGTGAAAGATATCAACATCTTTACCGACCACCAGCCGTTAACCTTTGCAGTGTCGGAATCCAATCCGAATGCAAAGATTAAAAGGTGGAAAGCGCGCATTGATGAGTCAGGAGCGCGGATTTTCTACAAACCCGGCAAGGAAAATCTTGTTGCCGATGCACTGTCACGGCAACAACTTAACGTCATGGAGGGACAAGAAGCTGAATCGTGCGCAGCCACCATTCACAGCGAGCTCTCCTTGACACACACAATTGAAACAACGGATAAGCCCTTGAATTGTTTCCAGAACCAGATAACTCTGGAGGAGGCACGCTTTCCGTTAAAACGCAAATTCGTCCTCTTTGGTAACAAGAGACGGCATGCGATTAACTTCTCCTGCAAAGAGTCATTACTTGATGAGCTCGCAGACAAAATCGTTCCTAAAGGCGTAAACGCCATCCATTGTAACCTGCACACGCTGGCAATGATACAGGACGAATTGGTCCGGCAATTCCCGGCCACCAAATTCTGGTATTGCAAAAACCGAGTGACGGACATTTTTGCAATCGGGGAGAGACGGGAAATCATTACTGCCGAGCATAATAGGGCACACAGATCGGCACAGGAGAATGTCAAGCAGGTGCTCTCTGAATATTATTTTCCTAAAATGACTAAATTAGCCAACGAAGTTGTCCAAAACTGCAAGACCTGCGCGAGGGCCAAATATGATAGGCATCCCAGAAAACAGGAAATCGGCGAGTCACCGATCCCATCCCATGCAGGGGAGATGTTACACATTGATATCTTCTCAACGGACAGGAAATACTTCCTGACGTGCATCGACAAATTTTCAAAGTTCGCAGTCGTGCAGCCCATTCCCTCTAGAACAATTGAGGACCTGAAACCAGCGCTGTTGCAGCTAATGAACTATTTTCCAAAAACCAAAACGATCTATTGCGACAACGAACCATCGTTGAATTCGCATACGATCTCGGCCATGCTGACTAACCACTTTGGGGTTGGTATCGCAAATGCACCACCCTTACACAGTGTATCTAACGGACAGGTCGAACGCTTTCACAGCACCCTGCTAGAACTCGCTAGATGCATTAAGATTGACAAAGGTATAACCGATACCATAGAATTGATTTTACTAGCCACTGCAAAGTACAACAAATCAATTCACTCGGTCATTAACAAAAGGCCAGCTGATGTTGTACAGACGAACTCGGAGGACTTACAAATTAAAATCCGAGAGAAAATAAAAAACGCCCAGGACGCGTTAAGAAGCCGAGAAAACGCATCCCGGCAGAATAGAGTCTTCGAGGTTGGGGAAAAGGTATTGGTAAAATCCAACAGAAGGCTAGGAAATAAACTCACACCCTTATGTGAGGAGAGAGCCGTAGAAGCGGACCTGGGGACCACGGTCCTCATTAAGGGGAGGGTGGTCCACAAGGACAATCTTAAATGATACGACCAACGATGTCCTTTAAGTTTTTTACTTACCTTTTATTATTTTTATACTTTTTCTTCTCTTAGCCACTTGGCAAGTTATTTACTTACATAGGCCTCAGTGCCATACCTGGTTTAAGTTAGATTAATTTTGGTGGAGGAAAATTTAAACATCTTCGGAACTATACGTAATCAAGGTTCATTCCACAGGTGCGGTTTTATCATCCTACTGTCCCTGTCATTGGCGTCGGCGCACATTGCTGACTATTCGCAAGCAAAATACATTCCCATCATTGATGGCGAAGTGCTGGTATGGGAGGAATTTGCGTACGTAACACACACGTCAAATCTTTCGGAATACATGCGAATACTTGACGAAACAGCAAGCATGAGTGACATGTTCCCACAGTCGCATATGAAAAAATTGCTGGAAGTAGACACCGCGCACATACGAGACCTACTGGAATCGTTGGGCGTGCACCATAGGATCGCTAGAAGTTTAGACTTTCTGGGGTCAATTCTTAAGGTAGTAGCAGGAACACCGGACGCCGGTGATTTGAGAAGACGAGATTCATAGAGATGCAGCTGACTAACGCAAATAATAGACAGGTAGCAATCAACACTAAAGTTCAAGATAAAATTAATGAATTAACCACTACAGTAAATCAAATTCTTAAAACTTCTAAAGACTCACAAGTCGACACTGGCCATCTATATGAAACACTCCTGGCCAGAAATAGAATGTTGATGATGGAATTGCAAAACTTGATGCTTGCCATTACACTTGCTAAAGCTAATATTGTCAGCCCCAATATACTCGATCACACAGACCTGAAGTCAGTTTGGCTTGAGGAACCCACTAATACCCCCATAGGGGACCTTATGTCCGTAGCGTCCGTAAAAATTTTACAATCTACCAATGCCCTTCACTTTATAATTAAATTTCCAAAGATTAAAAACGTTTGCAAAAAGGTCACTATATTCCCTGTCACTCACCGTAATGTTATGCTGCGAATAATGGACAACGTGGTGGCCATGTGTGGTGGAGAAGTCCATACGATTAGGAACTGTGCCGTATCGCCGGGAGCCACGTTCTGTCAAACGTCATCAGACAGTTCATGCGCTAGAGAACTCCATGCAGGCGTACTGGCACACTGCGCAACCCAGCCAAGTGACCTACATCCCGTCACTCGAGTTGATGAAGGAATCCTCATCATCAATGACCAAACAGCTAAGGTCAGAGTAGACAACGGTACTGAAGTCTGGGTACACGGTACGCACCTCGTTACCTTCGAGAGTCATGTCTTCATCAACGAAACCCTCTACGTCAACCACGATAAGGCCCACACGAGAACTCCAGGGGTAGCAAGATCATCATTGCTCAACATCACATTCAATCAAGATGTGCTCAGCCTCCCTTACCTTCAACGATTAAACGAACGTAACGTGGAGCTTATTAAGGAGTTCGACAAAAACATCGACACCAACCAGACGTACCGCATATCACTGATCGTGGGCGTATTCTGTTGTGCGATGATCTGTGTCGGTATGGTCTATCTGCATTTCTTCAAGGCCAGAAGATCGGCAGCCCAACTGAAGGAAGTCATTGCCGAGATAGCGCCGGCCGAGGGCGGCCTTAATCCAGAGGGGGAGTAGTTAACAAGTTAACATAAGCTGACAGAAGTCAATGACATAAGCATTGATTTCTGTCCCTTATCCAACTCCGGCCGAAATTGCTGATGTTGCATTTGGGCCGGACGCTCGTGCACAGACGGCAAACACTGCATATTTGCGTGGCCGCTGTGAGTCTTTTGTTAGCTCTAAGTTTCATTCTTAAGTTCAGTTCATAATTGTCATTCAATAAAGCAAGAGCACAAGCTCATATGAATCTCCGACACTTAGTCGTTAAATCACTTATTAATTATTACACTGACTGAGTCCCTAGGCCAGCAGTATTGAAGGGAAGTCAACCTTCCAACCTAACCTTCCTATCTCAGCATTGGAGGTACCAGGCCAACCGGCCGCACACGGAGTAACCAGTTAACATCCATTGGAGACAGCAGCGAGGGAATTCTGATAATTCATCTCCTGCACCCCCTATACTTTCTAATTTGTATATAAAAAACTATAGAAGTCCACAATGTCATAAAGAGGAAATAAGGAAGTGGACAAACTTATAAAAAATAAAATAGTAGAGCCCTCAGTATCAGAATATAATAGCCCTCCGTTACTTGTTCCAAAAAAATCATTACCTGACTCAAAGGAGAAAAGATGGCGTTTAGTAATTGATTATCGCCAAATTAATAAAAAAACTTTTGGTAGACAAATTTCCACTACCTAGAATCGATGACATACTTGATCAATTGGGCCGAGCAAAGTATTTCTCTTGTTTAGATCTTATGTCCGGATTCCACCAAATTGAATTAGAGGAATCGTCCAGAAATATAACTTCATTTTCAACGAGCTATGGCTCTTATCGTTTTACACGATTACCTTATGGTTTAAAAATAGCCCCAAATTCTTTCCAGCATATGATGACAATTGCATTTTCCGGCTTGGAGCCATCCCAGGCATTCCTCTACATGGACGACCTAATAGTGGTAGGATGTTCAGAAAATCACATGTCGAAAAACTTAACAAACGTCTTTGAACTTTGCAGAAAAAATAATCTTAAACTACATCCAGTGAAATGCTCATTTTTCATGCATGAAGTGACCTTTCTTGGTCACAAATGTACAGATCAAGGTATAATGCCAGATGACAAAAAATATGAGGTCATTGAAAAATACCCAGTCCCCACGGACGCTGATAGCGCCCGCAGATTTGTTGCATTTTGCAATTATTATCGTCGATTCATTAAAAACTTTGCAGATTATTCCCGTCACATAACTAAATTATGCAAAAAAGGTGTTAGATTCGAATGGACACCAGAGTGTCAAAGTGCTTTTGATTACTTAAAGAAAAAATTAATGAGTCCAACACTACTTCAATACCCCGATTTTTCTAAAGAATTTTGCATAATCACGGACGCAAGTAAGCAAGCTAGCGGAGCAGTCCTTACACAAGAACATAATGGCATACAGCTTCCTGTATCTTGTGCATCGAGATCATTTACTAAAGGAGAATCCAATAAAAGCACAACGGAACAAGAACTACTAGCAATACATTGGGCAATTAACCATTTTAGACCTTACGTTTATGGGCGACATTTCCTAGTTAAAACAGACCATAGACCATTAACATTCCTCTTTTCTATGGTTAATCCAAACTCTAAATTAACAAGAATAAGACTAGATTTGGAAGAATACGAATTTACAGTTGAGTATCTTAAGGGAAAGGACAATTACGTTGCTGATGCGTTATCTAGAATAACCATCAAAGAAGTTCTTTCATACAAAAGCAAATTGTACAAGTCACTACAAGAAATCAGTACAGACAGAATAAACCCTGCGCAGGGAAAAATCAAGCACAGCTGCCTAGGCAGTGTGTTGAAAAAGCTTCTATGCCCAAAATATACGACGTCCTTAACAACGACGAAGTAAAGAAAGTAGTGACCTTGCATTTAAATAATTTCAAATGCTATTTTAAGCATGGTAAAAAAGTTATTACAAGAATAAATGTTAGCGATCTATATACCAATGGTACATTTGATTTAGGTCAATTTTTCTACGAGTAACGGGTATAATTAGATATGACAAAAATACCTTAGATTTGGATTTAAAAATAGGAGATCAAGTTTTATTGAAAAATGAAACAGGGCATAAGCTAGACTTTAAATATACTGGACCTTATAAGGTTGAAAGTATAGAAGAAATCGATAACACAGTAATTTCAAATAACAAAAATAAAAAACAAACAGTACATAAGGATAGGTTAAAAATTTTTATTTCATATTCACTTTAATTCTCTTATAATATATCACGTATGGCCATACATAAATTAAGAACCATAATTTAATGGAAATATAAGACAAAATTAAAAAAATATATTAATACTTTTAAATCAGTGCGTTTTCATTATTAACCAAAAATTGTGAACCATAAACTTATCTCTTAACACCGGTGTTCCAGTTATCCATTTTAAAATGGTGCCTAATTCGTTAATGCTTTTTTTATTTCTTGATGGAGTTAATTGTGATAAAGTTCAGACGATGGTTTTTAGGTTGTAAGTGAACTCCCAGTGGAACTGATCATTTCTGAATTCTTCTAAGCTTTCTGATTCTTCCTTAATAATTTCCTTGTAAAAGCTTATATTAGTGATATGAAAAAGTTCTGCGTATGATGGATGTCTTGTAGATGAAAAAGTCGTGGTTTGAATAGTCGATTATCTCAGAATTAGTTGATGCGAGTATCAAAACTATATATATTATGGTATTCATTATATGTAAGTTAAAAATATTTTAATATTTAATATTGTCGTTGTGGATAATTCTATTTCTATTATTTATTATTACTTTATTAGCTTTGTTTTATTTTATTGTATAGAATGTCTATTGGTTTTTCATTTGCTACAGAATGAATGCTTTGGTTATACCTTTGGGCAGATCTAATAATTATATCTGAGCGGTCAGTAAGATTAAATTCGTCTTTAATACATCTAGCAATTTCTGTCAGTGTGGAATGTGCTCTTTCGATTTGTCCGTTCGAAGAACTATGTCTAGGGTCAGCGTAATGTATTGTAAGTCCGCATCTATTTATAAATGCTCTAAATTGTGCCGAAGTGAAACTTGGCTCGTTGTCCGTCATAAGTGTTTTGGCCAGTGGGTATTGTTGTAAAATTTCGAAGACCTTGTTTTCAATATTTAATTTATTCTCAATTTCTTTTACTACTAAAAATTAAAATATTAAAAATTAAAAATATTTTTTTATCAGCGTAAAAAATGTCTAAGTGTAGATTTTCTCCCTCCTTTGATGGAATAGGGGCTTCCCCAATCGGAATTTCTGTCTACAGTATTTGTTTTCGTTGCAAATTGTACAGTTCTTAATATATTCTTTAAGTTTTAAAAATAATTTCGGCCAGTAGTAAAGTCTCGTTATTTGTTTATAGTTTTCGTCCAGTCCTATTATGGCTACGGCAATGAATTTCCTCAATAATGATTGCTTTGTCTTCATCTTTTTCTATGTCTAGAACGAATGTTCTTGTAATTAAAAAATTTTCCTCAAGAGGTTTTTGAATTACGTAAAGATCTTCAAGGGTACAGTGAAGTCCAATGGTTATGTTTGGTTGAATATATTCTCTAAGAATTGATACTAAATTCTCGGGTGTATCGTACTGGATTATGTGTCTGGTATTGTCGAATATTTTCAATGACTCATGAATGGTGACCCTGCCCGTTGTAATTAGTAGTTGAATTTTAAACTAATTCAAAGGTTTGTTTGTTTTCTCGGTAATATTCTCGAAACTGCTCTCTGCTGAGTGGATGGTATTTTGTTCTGAATCTGTTGAATCTGAATTGTCCAAACTTTGATTTTCATCTGAGAGGTGGTTAATTTGGATTCTTGACAATGCATCAGCGACTACATTAATAGTTCCTGGTTTGTAAATCATTTTAGGACAGTAACTTTCAATAAATGAGTACCATCGCTTCATTTCTATTTTAGGGTTTTTGTCTGAGACCGTGAAGGATAATGACTGGTGGTCAGTTTGGATTTCTATTCCAACTACCCCGTAGAGATAATTTCGAAGGTTTTTTAATGCCCAGACTATGGCTAATAATTCCTTCTTGTTTGTTGCGTAAACTTGCTCTGTTTTCGATCAAGTTTTTGAAATAAAAACAAGAGAGAACGCTATAGTCGGGTCCCCGACTAATAGATACCCGTTACTCAGGTAAAAGGAGTGCGAGGGAGATGGAGATAGAAACTTTGATCACGCATAACTTTTAAACGAATGGTCCGATTTGAAAAATTTCTTCTACATTTCGATAGGTATTGATAAACACAATAAAACTGCATTTTTACTTTTCCGAAATATTTAAATTTATATTTAAATAAAATCGTATATAAGCGATTGTGGGCGTTAAAGGGGGCGTGACACCTTTTTGAAACAAACTTGCGCTGCGTAGGAACTCCTAAAATCTGCATGCAAAATGCCAATCTTCTAGCTTTTATAGTTTCCGAGATCTCAGCGTTCATACGGACGGACAGACGGACAGACGGACATGGCTAGATCGACTCGGCTAGTGATCCTGAACAAGAATATATATACTTTATAGGGTCGGAAACGCTTCCTTCTACCTGTTACATACTTTTGCACGAATACAATATACCCTTTTACTCTACGAGTAACGGGTATAATTATTGGCTTGCCTTCTTGTGAAAGGACTGCGCCAATAGCAAAATCTGAAGCGTCTATATTCAATGTAAATTTCTTGTTATAATCTGGTTGGTATTTAAATTTATATTTAAATAAAATCGTATATAAGCGATTGTGGGCGTTAAAGGGGGCGTGGCACCTTTTTGAAACAAACTTGCGCTGCGTAGGAACTCCTAAAATCTGCATGCAAAATGCCAATCTTCTAGCTTTTATAGTTTCCGAGATCTCAGCGTTCATACGGACGGACAGACGGACAGACGGACATGGCTAGATCGACTCGGCTAGTGATCCTGAACAAGAATATATATACTTTATAGGGTCGGAAACGCTTCCTTCTACCTGTTACATACTTTTGCACGAATACAATATACCCTTTTACTCTACGAGTAACGGGTATAATTATTGGCTTGCCTTCTTGTGAAAGGACTGCGCCAATAGCAAAATCTGAAGCGTCTATATTCAATGTAAATTTCTTGTTATAATCTGGTTGGTATTTAAATTTATATTTAAATAAAATCGTATATAAGCGATTGTGGGCGTTAAAGGGGGCGTGGCACCTTTTTGAAACAAACTTGCGCTGCGTAGGAACTCCTAAAATCTGCATGCAAAATGCCAATCTTCTAGCTTTTATAGTTTCCGAGATCTCAGCGTTCATACGGACGGACAGACGGACAGACGGACAGACGGACATGGCTAGATCGACTCGGCTAGTGATCCTGAACAAGAATATATATACTTTATAGGGTCGGAAACGCTTCCTTCTACCTGTTACATACTTTTGCACGAATACAATATACCCTTTTACTCTACGAGTAACGGGTATAATTATTGGCTTGCCTTCTTGTGAAAGGACTGCGCCAATAGCAAAATCTGAAGCGTCTATATTCAATGTAAATTTCTTGTTATAATCTGGTTGAGTTAATTCTATTTTGTTCTAGATTTTGTTTTAGCTCGTTAAAAGCTTTTACAGCAGGTTCATCCAGCTGTATGAAACTTTTTTTAGACATTGTTTTGGATATTTTACCATTGTCCCCTCCTAAATATTTGGTAAGAGGTTTCGCTATTAGTGCGTAGTTCTTTAAAAACTTTCTATAATAACCTGTTAATCCAAGGAACCTTCTGAGTTCTTTAATATTTTTAGGTTGCGGATATTTAAGTATTGTTGAAATTTTTTCGGGGTCTGTTTTAATGATATTGTAGGATACTACGTACCCTATGAAACTGGTTTCTTTCATGAAGAATTTGGATTTTTCTAGAGAAACTTTCATGTTTGCTTTGAATAAAATATTTATTATTTTCAACAAGTCTTGGTAATGCTGTTGAATTGAGTCGGAGAATATAATTATATCGTCCATATAGACGTGACAAATTTTCCCGACTTGTTCCCTTAATATGTCGTCCATAGCTCTCTGAAAAATTCGAGGAGCGTTCGTTAGACCAAATGGCATTCTTAAAAACTCGTACTTCCCATTATTTATGGAAAATGACGTTTTTCCAGGAGAGTCGATCGTCGTTTCTACGCCAACTAGTCCCTCAGTTCTTAAGCAAACTGCTTGAAAGTTTCCCAAAAATCCTTCTATTGCAGGTAGTATATAAGTCGGAACTAGCCGGATCGGGCGACTATATCATATAACTCCCATAGGAACAATCGGAAAAAAAATTCAAAAAATTATAACTTTGTTGTTTATAATTATTTTGGGATTTAGTAATATTTAAATTTTATGGAATTACGGTTTAAATTAAATGAAAATCGGACAACAATGGCAAAATGCTGCGGAAAATCGACATAGCTTCATTGTTTTAGTAATATAGGCATAGAATTCAGCTTACCGAATTTTGTTTCCTTTCTTGTTTAAACATTTGAAATAAAAGTTATTGGTTTGCCTTCTTGTGAAAGGACTGCTCCAATAGCAAAATCTGAAGCGTCTGTAGTCAATGTGAATTTCTTGTTATAATCGGGTTGAGTTAATTTTATTTGAGCTACTAGATTTTGTTTTAGCTCGTTAAAAGCTTTTACAGCAGGTTCATCCAGCTGTATGGAAGTTTTTTTAGACATTGTTTTAGATATTTTACCATTTTCCCCTCCTAAATATTTGGTAAGAGGTTTCGCTATTAGTGCGTAGTTCTTTACAAACTTTCTATAATAACCTGTTAATCCAAGGAAGCTTCTGAGTTCTTTAATATTTTTGGGTTGCGGATATTTAAGTATTGTTGAAATTTTTTCGGGGTCTGTTTTAATGATATTGTAGGATACTACGTACCCTAAGAATCTGGTTTCTTTCATATAGAATTTGGATTTTTCTAGAGAAACTTTCATGTTTGCTTTGAATAAAATATTTATTATTTTCAGCAAGTCTTGGTAATGCTGTTCAATTGAGTCGGAGAATATAATTATATCGTCCATATAGACTGGTCTGTCATGAATTGTAGTAATTTCTCCTCTTATATCCGTTCGAAATGGAATTTGGATATCGATCGTAAAATGTTTTGTTTCGATTTGATTTATTATATTTTCTTTCATTCTTTCCACTTGGTTTGAAAATTCCAACTGGATATAACTGGATAATTCTACGTCGGAACGCTCGGTTTTCGAGCTGCAATTACTTTTTTCAGCGTAGAGTGAATCGGTTTTATTTAATGCTAATTCATTGAAGTATATTTATACCCGTTACTCGTAGAGTAAAAGGGTATATTGTATTCGTGCAAAAGTATGTAACAGGTAGAAGGAAGCGTTTCCGACCCTATAAAGTATATATATTCTTGTTCAGGATCACTAGCCGAGTCGATCTAGCCATGTCCGTCTGTCCGTCTGTCCGTCTCTCCGTCTGTCCGTCTGTCCGTCTGTCTGTCTGTCCGTATGAACGCTGAGATCTCGGAAACTATAAAAGCTAGAAGATTGGCATTTTGCATGTAGATTTTAGGAGTTCCTACGCAGCGCAAGTTTGTTTCAAAATGGTGCCACGCCCCCTCTGACGCCCACAAGCCACAAGCTGTGGCCACAGTTTTGATGCTATTATGAAATTTTTTTTTGATATGTATTTATTTCGTCAATACCTATCGATTGGCCAAATAAAAGTTTGCCACGCCCACTCTAACGCCCAAAAATCCATTAAACGCTTAAGCCTGGCCAGCACCTACATTTCCGCCTTTCATGGCGTATACAATAGCGCCATCTAACGGATGACTTTGGAACAGCTGGCCAAGGTGCTTAACAGAGTCAACGTTAATTCTCGATAAGGATTTCTATTAAAGGAAATTGCGATGGCTTTTATTTGTCAATACCGAACTATATCCCAAGAACTATGCAAATCAAGTTTGCCAAATTGGAGGTGTTCCCTGGGTACAGATTTTAACATACAAATCGGGAGCTGATTCGAGCGGCGAAAAACATACAAGAAGGCATATTTATATTCAGTTGTTTAGCTGAGTAACGGGTATCTAATAGTCAAGGCACTCGACTATAGCGTTCTCTCTTGTTTTATAATGAATTCACTTAGGGGAAGATTAATTTTTTCCTCGGTGGGGGATGCTTTATTTCCGCTCACTTTATTATGAAAAACTAATTTTTCTTCCTTTCCGTGATATTTCATGACGCCTATATTTGTGTCGATTATGGCACCTATTTTTTTGAGTAGGTTAAATCCTACTAACAAATCGGCGTCTAACCCTTCAATTTCGTAGAATATTTGTTTTGTACTAAAAATAGTTTTTACGTGGTAATGTTTTATTATTGAGTATCCATTTACAGTGGAGACTCTTTTGTATATGGGGAGTTCACTTTTGTTTGAATAGATCCCCTTTTTTATATAGCAGGATGTTGCTCCTGTGTCAATCAATATTTTTAATTTTTGCTTTGATTGTCTATCTATCCTCGTCAAGTAGGGTAACCCTACTTTTGTTCCTGGTCTAAAAAATGATTCTCTTCGATGTTGTTAATGTTTTATTTTGGGGCTGATTTATAGTGTTAGTTGGTTCGCGTTTTAGTGGTGGATGTGTTTGTTTTGGCTCGTTACTATTTTGTTGGTAATAGTTCGGACGGCTTGAATACGGTCGGTTGTAGTTATACCCGTTACTCGTAGAGTAAAAGGGTATATTGTATTCGTGCAAAAGTATGTAACAGGTAGAAGGAAGCGTTTCCGACCCTATAAAGTATTCTTGTTCAGGATCACTAGCCGAGTCGATCTAGCCATGTCCGTCTGTCCGTCCGTATGAACGCTGAGATCTCGGAAACTATAAAAGCTAGAGGATTGGTATTTTGCATGTAGATTTTAGGAGTTCCTACGCAGCGCAAGTTTGTTTCAAAATGGTGCCACGCCCCCTCTAACGCCCACAAGCCACAAGCTGTGGCCACAGTTTTGATGCTATTATGAACATTTTTTTTTATATGTATTTGTTTCGTCAATACCTTTCGATTGGCCAAATAAAAGTTTGCCACGTCCACTCTAACGCCCAAAAACCCATTAAACGCTTAAGCCTGGCTAGCGCCTACATTTCCGCCTTTCATGGCATATACAATAGCGCCATCTAACGGATGACTTTGGAACAGCTGGCCAAGGCGCTTAACAGAGTCAACGTTGATTCTCGATAAGGATTTCTATTAAAGGAAATTGCGATGGTTTTCATTTGTCAATACCGAACTATATACCAAGAACTATGCAAATCAAATCAAGTTAGTCAAATTGGAGGTCTGAGTCAAACAATGGCGTATGTGTGTATGTATGTAAGCATTGCACTCAAAAACATAAACATAAACACAGCTGTTGGTGCAGGACAAAAACTGCCTGCGCTAAAGAAGCGCTCGTGTTGATGCTCGTGCTGTAAAGCTACGAAATCTAAGAGATCGCCGAATTCAAATTGTTAATTTGAACTGAGTAATGGGTATCTAATAGTCGACGCACTCGACTATAGCGTTCTCACTTGTTTTAATTTGTTTTCATTAAAAAAAAAAAATTTTGGAAATTTTGAAGACGCGGCCCCAAGTTGGGCGCCAATTAAATTTATTTGTTGATCATTTTTTATAAAAAAATTAATTTTTTATTTTTATTTTGATGTTCACCTTTTATTTTATTCAATTCACTTTCACAAGTCACTTATCATATAATTAGATTTAAACTTTGATTTTCGCGACCGATCGAGTCGTCTCCAAAAAATAACTGCCCTTCGTTTGATAAAATATTAATCATGAAACCTCGGCTTAAGAGAATCTTGCTCAGAAGAGATTAAAAGAGATTAGGGGAGATTCTGTGAACGAAGCTAGAATTTCCAGCGGTTGCTAAGATTGGAAAGGGTCATTTGTTTATAATAGCCCGAATGTGGCCGGTTTGAGTGAGGGGAGATTTTGCTAGCGAAGCTTAGATTTTTCAGCGGTTGCTACGATTGAAAATTTGTTTATGAAACTCATAAGCTAAGAATATTCATGGGTTGGATAACATGCATGCCCATATCTACATAAATATATTTTCTGCCTCCACATACAGGAACATAAAATAAAATAAATTCAAATCCACACGGGTGCGACTGTGTCATCATTGTTGCTGATTTTTTCTCTCTCTCTCACGGGTCCCTCACGCATGCACTGCGCTGCCGACGGCATAACCCAGTGAACATTTCTCCCGAACCAAGGCCAAGGTTTTAATTCCACCGTCCCGGCTCTGCTCAAAAATAATTATATATAATTATAATTATTATATAATTATAAACATTTTTAATTCATAATTATAATTACTATTTAATTATAAATATTATTTAATTATTTCCGGCAAAGTAATTATTTTACTTAATGTATTAATTAATTTTTTTTTTTGCGTTTTTCCGGATTTTCTTTCTTTTGCGATCAAGATATTTTCCAAACCCAAAAAAAATAAATAAATAACTAAATACAAATAAAATTATTTGGCAACAATAACTAAGGTAAAAAATTAATAAAAAAACAGAAGTCAAGCAAGGGAGTAAGAAGATATATAATCAATACATTTTAATCGATTTCCAAATATTTTCTTCCGATTCTTCGAGTTTTTATGGCACTGTGCTTTCTACTCCGCACAAATTAACAGTGTGACCGTTCTCTGTGTTTTGTTTTGCGTTCGTTCATTTGCGTCGACGACCAACTCGTTGGCGACTCAGAGCGCGCTGAAAGCTCAACGGTGAATATCCTCACATTTCGAACGAAACGCCCCTTGCTCAGGTCAGTCAGACAAGAGCTGATCCGCAGAGTTGGAGTCCGAGAATGCCGACGGGAGACGACAAGAAACCGAGGTCGATCCCATCTATCAGTTTGGGCAGGTCCCAATCCGCTACTCCGCGGCCTCAATTAACGCCAAAGGCTGCCATTGTCATTCCAAGGGCAAAAAGCGACGAGTACGTCGATACTATCCCCGGTCCACCGTCAAGGCTTTCTCGGTCGGTGTCCAAGATGGCTCAAACTGCGATAGACATCGCAATGAAAAAAGTTTATTGCTACAACAGACCGGGTTAGCCAATTTCAAGCGGATATTCATACTCCGAGCGCCGCTGAGCCAGAACGACTTTCCCCTGGCATGTGCCAAGTCCATCGGGACAAAATCCGGGCCCTTTGGGAAAAGGTGGAGAAGAGCTATGAAAGTTGCTCCGATCTTCTTTCCGCGTCCACCGACAGTACGGCCACCTCGACAGTGCTTGAATCCAAGTACAGTTACTGCTACTCCGTATATTCGAGATGTTTGGTCCAGCCTCCCAGCCCACTCAGGCTGCTGTCAGTGTTCTAAGACCGCCGTCTACGGGCTGTCGTTTGCCACCAGTCGACACCGAAGTTTTCCCTGGTGATTACCTGCCTTGGCCCACCTTCAGAGATCTTTTTACCGCGATATACATCGACAACTCGCGTCTTACACCGGGAGAGAAGTTGTTGCACCTATTGTCCAAAACAAGTGGCAATGCGCACGCCATTGTTTCCAAAGCCCCGCTGACCAGCGAAGGGTTTATCTCCGCGTGGCGAAGCCTCACCGACCGCTTCGAAAATCGGCGGTTATTAATCAATAGCCAGTTGAAAATCCTCTTCAACATTCAGGCAGTACCCCAAGAGTCCGGAGCCACTCTAAAAGAGCTGCAAGGCACAATCCAAAGTTGCCTGACAGCCTTAGAGATGTCCTCTATTCAAGTCGAGGCTTGGGATTCTCTCCTGGTGTATATGGTTTCTTTAAAGCTTCCCAAAATCACGCTTTCGATGTGGGAGAAATCCATTCACAATAAGGCTGAGATTCCAACATGGAATGAGTTAGACTTGTTCTTGACAGAGCGTCATCGTCAGTTGGGGTCAGTTTCCGCCAGGATCGACACCTGCCTGCGGGGGCCCAGCGCGTAGGCTTAATTCCTACGAGGCCAGAGTGACTCCAGCCCCAAGAGGGTGCGATCATTGCTCCAGAGAGAATCATCCTGTTCGCTTATGTCCACGCTTCCTTGAGATGGATGTAAATGGTCGCTCCGACTACATTAAGAAAAAGCAGCTTTGCCTGAACTGTTTTGCACTAGGGCTCCTGCAACGGGATTGCACTAGCGCCCATAGCTGCTTCACGTGCCACAGCCGTCATCACACCCTCCTGCACCGCGGTAATCCATTCGCGGCCGCTCCAAGTCCGTCTGCGCCATCCAGGTCTCGACCCGCGCCTACTACAAGAGGCACGAGCGCCACAGAGGATCACTCTGATGTGCAAGTGTGATTCGCTTCCGTCCTACTGGGCACAGCCCTCATTAACATTTGCCATTTAGAGTGCAATTTCCAGGCGCGAGCCCTGATCGGCTCTGGTTCCGAGGCAACCTTTATTACGGAGACACTTTTCAACCTCGTCAAACTTCCATTCAAGACTATCATCCAGGCCCAAGTCTCGGGTCTTAAACTTTAGAAACTTCAGCTTACGTTCTTACGCAGCTGGCCGGGAATCTGCCTTCGTATCCAGTCCCTCGATATCTTCTTAAGGGAATTCCTGACATCCCCCTTGCGGATCCCAAGTTCTTCTTGATAGGAGCCGACATTCTTCCGTCCATCCTCCTCGGCAACGCCAGGGCTAACATTTGCGGTTTACTTCTCGGCCGGGAAACCATTTTGGGATTGGTGTTGACAGGCCCCATATCTCCAGCGGCCCCCCGCAATGTGTCCGCCTTCTCCACTCGAGTTACCTGTGGACTCGACGACTCGTTGGATCATCTCCTTACCAAATTCTGGGAGGTGGAGGAAGTGCCCACACAGATAGTCCCCGAGTCTGATTTCGTCTGTGAACACAATTTTGTCCAGACTACAAGAAGGGACAATCGGGGCAAATACGTTGTGATGCTCCCCTTGCGCGATCCCGAGCATAGTGGTTCTAAGCTCGCATCTTCATGGTCCTTTGCTCTAGCTCAATTTCTGCGTAAATAGCAACGCGGATTATCCGACAGTACTCGCGGGGGCGGACTCCAAGACCGAAGCTCAAGCGGCCATCTGCGAGCTCCAGGGGGCCCTGGATTCAGCAGGATTCCCTCTTAGAAAATGGACATCCAATAGCAAGGCGATTTTGGCCAACATCCAGAGTGACCATCTCCTTCGCGCGGACTTCCTTGAAATCGACGCAGAGAGCACGGCTAAAACTCTCGGAGTGCGGTGGAAGGCGACGTCTGACGAGTTTTTCTTCATTCCGCCCGAATTGACCTTGGGTTCAACGTTCACAAAGCGTCAAGTCCTATCCCGAATCGCCAAACTATTTGATCCAGCGGGCTGGCTCGCCCCCTTCATAGTCCGGACAAAGATGTTCATGCAGGACATTTGGCTCCAAAATCTAGGATGGGACGATGACCTCCCTCGAGATTTTTGCCAAAGATAGGTTGACTTCCTGGAAGATTACTCCGCTCTCGATCAGATCCACATTCCCCGATAGGTCGCTTTCCGACCACATTTGAAAATTGAGCATCATGGGTTCTGCGACGCCTCGCAGAAGGTGTACGGCGCAGCCCTCTACATCCGAGTTGAGGCTGGGTCCGCAGTAATGGTGAACTTGCTCACGGCAAAGACGCGGGTTGCCCCAGTAAAAACGGTATCGCTCCCGCGGCTCCAGTTGTGCGGATCCTTGTTATTATTGTCCGAAATGGCCAAAGCCGTTCATCCAAAGATGCCTGCGCAGGCGTCCGCCCTGCACTGTTGGACGGACTCTACGATTGTTCTCGCCTGGTAGCATAAGCCAGCGTGCCACTGGACGACGTTCGTGGCAAATCGTGTGACCAAGATCACCCAGCTCACCGAGGTGGAGAAATGGGCACACGTCCGCTCCGAGTATAGCCCAGCAGATCTCGCTAGCCGGGGGGTGGCGCATCAAGACCTTGCGGACAGCCAGCTGTGGTGGCATTGTCCTGCCTGGCTGCAGTGTCCTCGCTGCGAGTGGCCCACTCAAGGCTCTGACCCCCCTGTGACTGAACTCGAGAAGCGAGCAGTCAAAGTCCATGTTGCGAAGGCTCCCCCTGAAGACATTCTTGAGCGTTTTTCCACACTCGACAAGGCGTTGCGAGTCCTCGCTTACGCTCAGCGGTTCATCCAGCGCTCGCGAAAGCTCATGTATCCGTTTGAGGATCCCTTGACAGCTCCTGAAATTGCGTCGGCCGAGCGTCTCCTGATTTCCGTCACGCAACGCAGGCACTTTGCCCTTGAGATTGGCTGCTTAAGCCAAAAACGGCCAGTGCCAGCATCCAGCCTTGTCCAAAACCTGAACCCGTTCATTGATTCCCAAGGGCTCATGAGAGCATGCGGCCGAGTCACGGCCTCCGAACTTTTCCAGTATGATGAACGGCATCCTGTCATCCTTCCATACGACTGCCATCTGTCTCGACTCCTCGTCCATTTTACGCATCGCATAACGCTGCACGGTGGCAATCAGCTAATGATGCATCTGATCCGTTCCAAGTTCTGGATCCCGAGGGTGAGGAATTTGGTCAAGTCCGTCATATATTCATGCAAGGTCTGCATCATCCACAAAAAGAGGTTGCAAACGCAACTGATGGGAGAATAACCCAAAGAACGAACGTCCTTCTCGCGCCCTTTCACATATACCGGTGTGGACTATGCCGGTCCCTTCGACATCAAAAACTACACGGGACGAGCCTGTCTCATTACGAAAGGGTATGTTTTGGTGTTCGTGTGCTTCGCCACTAAGGCCGTACATTTAGAGCCTACTTCCGACCTTACGACTGAGAAGTTTCTCACCGCCTTCGCTCTTTTCGTGTCCCGAAGAGGATGCGCCAGTCAAGTTCAGTCGGACAATGGAAAGACATTTGTGGGTGCGGCTGCCCTACTCTCCCGCGAGTTTATCCAAGATCTCAAAGAAGCTGTGACAGGTGCCTAAAGTCACCAGCAGCTGCTCTGGCAATTCATTCCTCCGGGAGCACCCCACATGGGAGGCTTGTGGGAAGCAGGTGTTAAGAGCTTCAAGACCCTGTTTTACAAGTCTACGGCGACGCGAAAATATACGTTCGAAGAGCTATCCACGCTTCTAGCTAAGATCGAAGCTTGCCTGAATTCGCGTCCGCTCGCGCCGATGTCCGAAGACCCCACTGACCTGTTGGCACTTACGCCTGGGCACTTTCTTGTTAGAGGGCCGAACTCCTCGGACGGCCGCTGCCGATCTCCCGCTCTCGCTTCAGCGGAGTAAAGCGGGCGGGAGCGCGGCTTTAGGGTTTTAAGTTATTATTATTATTTCTGTAGTCTGTGCATATCCTAAGATCCCCCGATTTTTTGAACACTATCGGAGACCCGTATTTTGATTCACTCGGTCTAATAATGCCATCCAACAAAACTTGTAGCATTTCCCTTTTAATGTAAGATAATCGTCTTGGGGAGCAAACTTTTCTATACTCAAGTTAATTCTCTAATACTCTTAAATTTAATTTTCCCTTGCTGCTTCGTTAAATGTTAATTTATCTCTGCTTGTTATTCTTCCATCCAGAATTTACATTTTTAACATTTTTGCATATTCTCGTTCCTAGTTTCATTATAATTTATTTTGACCTCAGAACCATCTTTAGCTTTTCTACGCCCACTCCCTTTTTGTTTACTATAATCTTTCTCTCTTTCATAACGACTTAATTTTCTTTATATTTCTTATAACAATCTTTGTCCATTTCATAACAATTTTCATATTTCTCATAAACATTTTAATTCTTCTTAAAATAATCTTTATCCTTCTTATAGCATTTTTCAACTTTTGAATATTCTCATTCCTGCTTTCATAATAATTTATTTGGACCTCATCTTTCTCTCTTTCATAACGATTTTCATCATTTACTTAACAATCTTAATATTTCTCATAACAATCTTTATTTATCTCATAACAATCTTTATCCTTTCCAAAACAATTTTCATTCTTTTCATAAAAATATTCATCCTTTTTATAATAATCTTCATCTTTCTCATAACAATTTTGTCAGTTTTCGTAAATAAATTAATTAATCTCATAACAAATTGTATCTTTCCCATGACAATTTTCATCATTTTCATAACGATCTTCATCGTCATAACAATCTTTATCTTTCTTATAATTTTCATAAAAATCTTCAGCTTTCTCATAACAATCCTTTTCCTTTTTATACCCTTGCAGAGGGTATTATAATTTTGGTCAAAAGTGTACAACGCAGTGAAGTAGACATCTCCGACCCTATAAAGTATATATATTGTTGATAAGGATCACCTCCTGAGTTGATATAAGCATGTCCGGCTGTCCGTCTGTCTGTTTCTACGCGAACTAGTCTCTCAGTTTTAAAGACATCGAATTGAAACTTTGCACACACCCTTCTTTCCTTTCCACGCAGTATATAAGTCGGAACGGCCGGGATCGGCCGACCATATCCTATAGCCGCCATATAACTGAACGATTGGAATTGCCATAACTTTGGTGTTTTTAACGTTGGGAAGTTGGGATTTTTATGAGTGTTAAGAATGGATCATATGAATAATTTTTGAGAATATAATTTACAGAAAATTCTGCAAGGCTATTTCAAGTTAGCTTTCCTTTCTTGTTTTATAATAAACTTCATCTTTCCTATAACAATTTTTATCATTTTCATAACAATCTTCATTCTTATAACAATCTTTATCTTTCTTATAATCGCATTTCATCCTTTTCATAATAATCTTCATCTATCTCATAACAATCTTTATATTTCCTATAATCGAATTTCATCCTTTTCTTAACAATCTTCATCTTTCTCATAACAATCTTTGTCCTTTTTATAACAATTTTCATCCTTTCCATAAAAATGTTCTTTCTTTTTATAATCTTTATCTTTCTCATAACAATTTTCCTAGTAATCGATATAATTAACAACAAAAACCAAAGCAAACTCAAAATAAACTAACACTCACAAAATTAAATGTTCAACAAAGAAGTAAAAACTAAAAATCATTGCCAAAAACTCTTCAACTGCGTCAGATGTGGCCTGCAACACGGTGTGGAGGCCCGCTTAAAAGATATTCATCCTGTCAAATGCGTTAACTGTGGCGGAAACCATACAGCTAGCTATAAAGGCTGTCTCGTATATCACAAGATTGCTAATCGACGAAAAAATGTCACATCCCATCGCAGCACCGTCCCCAAACAGCTATCTCCTAAAAATGGTGGGTCCAACTCTGCTAATCCAATCTCCTATGCTAACGCTGTCCAAGGTCAAGTTAGCAGTCCCAGCTCCAACAAGTTCCTATGACTCTTCCACAGAGTCAACAGTTAGCCCCACTGAGCAGCAACAACAGGATACAGAGTCAGCATCAAAAAGCACCGCATCGACAGCAGCGGCAGCCATCACAGCAACAACTGGCTCCTCAACAACAGCAACAGCCAGATCACCAGCAGCAGTCTCTCCGCAGCAATTGATCAACGACCAGCAATGGCAACATCAAGAGCAAATGTTCCTGCAATCCAACGAAAGAATGTCGGTCCTTGTTGCTCAGATCGACAAGTTATTGCAAATGATGGAGTCGATGATGGGACTTGTCATAACGATTTTGATTTTCTTTATATTTTTTATAACAATTTTTGTCCTTTTTATAACAATTTTCATATTTTTCATAAACGTTTTAATTCTTTTCAAAATAATCTTTATCCTTCTCATAGCATTTTTCATCTTTTGAATATTCTCATTCCTACCTTCATAATAATTTATTTGGACCTCATCTTTTTCTCTTTCAGAACGATTTTCATCATTTACTTAACAATCTTAATATTTCTCATAACAATCTTTATTTATCTCATAACAATCTTTATCCTTTCCAAAACAATTTTCATTCTTTTCATAAAAATGTTCATCCTTTTTATAATAATCTTCATCTTTCTCATAACAATTTTTTCAGTTTTCGTAAATAAATTAATTAATCTCATAACAAATTGTATCTTTCTTTTATTTGGATGTCAGAAAAATTTTTATATTTTCTATACGCATTCTCGTTTTGTTTATTATAATCTTTCTCTCTTTCATAACGATTTTCATCATTTTCTTAACAATCTTCATATTTCTCATAACAATCTTCACCTATCTCATGACAATCTTTGTCCTTTCCAAAACAATTTTCATTCTTTTCATAAAAATGTTCATCCTTTTTATAATAATCTTCATCTTTCTCATAACAATTTTCTCAGTTTTCATAAATAAATTAATCAATCTCATAAGAAATTGTATCTTTCCCATGACAATTTTCATAATTTTCATAACAATATTCATCGTCATAACAATCTTTATCATTCTTATAATTTTCATAACAATCTTCAGCTTTCTCATAACAATCTTTGTCTTTTTATAACAATATTCATCCTTTTCATAAAAATGTTCATTCTTTTTATAATAATATTCATCTTTCTCATAACAATTTTCCTAGTTTTCCTAAATAAATTAATCATCTTTCCCATAACAATTTTCATCATTTTCATAACAATCTTTATTCTCATAACAATCTTTATCTTTTTTATAATCGAATTTCATCCTCTTCATAATAGTCTTCATCTATCTCATAACAATTTTTATCCTTTTCATAACAATTTTCATCCATAAAAATGTTCAGTCTTTTTATAATCTTTGTCTTTCTCATAACAATTTTCCTAGTAATCGATATAATTAACAACAAAAAACAAAGCAAACTCAGAATAAACTAACACTCACAAAATCAAATGTTCAACAAAGAAGTAAAAAACTAAAGTGAATGATAAAAACTGAACCAAATTAATACAAATACAAACTCAACAAGAAGGAAGAGCTGAGGGCAATCCCTCCATACACAGTTATAACCATAAAATAAATCGAAGGAAAAGCTGAGGGCAATCCCTGGATACACACATATTAAAACAACCAAGAAGGACGACCCCAAACAGGACCACAGAAGACCCGTTAAATCAATTAAGAGCGAAGACAATTAGTGAGCGTTTACTGTCTATTTTTAAGAATTTAAAGCAAAGAATTAAATAAAATTAAACCAGGTGGAAGACTTAATTAACGATTTTGAAAGAATTATCATCATGTCTCAACCCCAACCTGCAATGGCTTCTAGAAGCCAAGTTAATAACCAATCATATAATGTGAGCGATTTAGTTACACATATTATAATACTGAGTTGAATACTTTAAAGGATGAGATCGTGAATCTGCACAACTTAATCATAATATAAAAAAGATTGAAGATTTTCAAGTAGATGTTATTGACCTATCAAACCAGTCAGGGAATTTAAAGGTGAGGAAGACAAATATATAAGTTGGGGGGAATCAGCAGAAATAGCCATGGGGCTCAATCTTGAGAAACAAAATAGATGGTACAGCAAACGATGCCCCAACACATAATGGAACAGTATTAAATTTTAAAGCTTTAATGGCAATATTGGTCTTTGTTTTTATATGAATTAATTCAACAAGACTTACGAGTGCCAAGTCGAGTTAATAAAAAAAACCATAATAAATAAAACCATAATGACTTTCGGCAAAAATAAACCATTGACGGCCAAATTTCTGATACTATTTTCTAGATGAATCTACCTGAGCAAATGCAATGGTCATAGTTCAGGAATTAGAAAAAAAACTTATCCGGGTACCAAACCCATATAACCATAATAACTATAATAGTAATCAAAGAGGTTTAACCAACCCGATAACCAGAATATAACTTATTACAATCAGAATACAAATCATAAGTGGAATCAGGGCAAACAGTATAATCCAGAATAAAATACCCAAAACCAATGGAATTCAGAGAGCTCAGCAAATCAAACCAGAAACGATGGATGTAGACGAATCCCTACAGGATTCACTTCGTTTCTGACTTTCAAAGTGAACGGTCGTGTTTTTTTTTCTGCGCTTCGAATTTTGTATTTTGTTAAAAACAATTTTGTCAAAACAATTTTAATTTTCTTCCGTGTTATTTAAACATAAATTTAAACTCCGTTCGCTTCGCGAGTGCAACTTTGTATTATATACTAATAAATTGTTTTAGTTTTCGTAATTCTTATCTGTGTTTTCTTTTCTTTTATCCCCACCGTTTCTCTTTTGTGCATGCACTTTAACTTATTTACGCTCCCGCTCTCTTGCTCTCTTTACTTTGAAAGTTCTAAGCGTGCAGCTTCTGCGCTCTTGCGGTACTTATAACTGCTCGCTTATAAATTTCAATTCGCTTTCTTGGTACAGTGGTCCCAATAAATAAAATGAATAATAAAAATTTAGTCTGCTTCTAAGTCTAATATGACTTGCTGGCTGTGTGAAAATATGGTGCACACCAAGTGCGCCGGTTTTACTGGCCGGACAAGTGATGTCCTATCAAAGGGGCCCAATTTGCAGTTTTGTTGTGACGCTTGTGTCGAGGTTGCGAACGAGATGAAATCGTTCATGCGCCAAACTAAAGGCGGCCTGATGGGGCTGATTAGCTGTTTCGGTGTTGCTAGAGATAGTTTTCGCCGAGCTGATGATCTCCTCTCTGCGCTGGACTCGCAGTTTAATAGTAGTAAGCTATTAGAAGAGCCCCCTAAGCGCAAAAAGGCCGCTGGTGGTTAGGAGAAAAAGGGGAACACCCCGCAACCGAAATCAAAAGAACAACAGAGCATTCCGGCGGATCAGCAGCCGATTTCAGCAAACCCTCAAATGCTGCTGGGATCGGCAGCTAAAAAAGATTCGGTATCCGAACAATCCGATACAGAATGAATGCAACCAGAGACTTCTAAGAATTCCGATTTGTCCGTAGTGGTTTCACAATTAGTGGATTCACCTATCTCTCAGATTGTAGCATCACCACCACAAGAGACTACTGAGTCCGGACAACCGGCTCAAGTTGGTTTGACAGAGGCAATGTCTGCTCCACCAAAATCCCTTTCAGTGGTTCCACTCAAGAAACAAATTTTCGTTTCTCGGCTTTCCCCTGATCAAACATCTTCTGATGTATTGTCTTATATACAAGACAAAACTAAAGCCGATTGTAATAGTGTAAAGGTGGAAAAGTTTAAGTTTTCTTATGCTAGAGACATTTCATCTTTCAAGATAACTGTCCCTAACGAGCTTTTTGAAGCCATATGCTCGGGCGACTTTTGACCGGATAATATGGTTGTAAAAGAGTTAGAGGCTAAGATTAAGAAGAAGGGGCCCGTGGGAGTAAAACTTCCTAGTCGAGGCCAAACCAGTGTACCAATTTCAAAAAACTAACTTCTAACCTCCTACTTTCCTATCAGAATGCAAGAGGTTTGCGCAGCAAACTTACTAAATTGTATTCCGATAGCCTTTCCTTTGCATCTCATATTATTGTGTTCACAGAAACCTGGTTAAAGCCGGAGATCTTTAGCTCCGAAGTTTTTCCAGGTAAGTACACAATATATAGGTATGACCGTCCCTCTAGACGGGGAGGTGGAGTCTTAATTGGAGTTGATTCAAACCTCCCGTCTGAGGAGTTATTTTTTGATGAATTCAATACCATTGAATTTATTTGTGTAAAGTTATCGCTTCCTGGTAACTTTATATACATAACTTGCTCATATATTCCGCCGTTGTCTGAACTTCCTGATTATTTAAATCACCTATCCGTTATTAAGTCCGTTGCAAATAAGCTTTCCGATAGGGATCAGTTGATAGTTCTAGATGATTTTAATATACCTGGAGTTACTTGGTCCACTGAGGATGGATCGAATGTCTTACTACCTATAACACAGCATGATTTTATTGATGGCCTGCTTGACATATCTCTATCTCAAGTAAACCATGTTCGAAATTCATTAGGTCGCCTACTTGATTTGTGTTTTGTATCAAATCCTGAAGGTGTGTTTCTGTCCAGAGTAGCACCACTCACGCAACCTGAAGATCCATATCACCCAACATTCGAACTTTCATTTTTAGGAAATATCAAAATACCGGTTCTCAATCTGTTTTTAATAGATATTTAAGTGCTCGGTCAAAATTTACCGTGCTTAATGCTCAGTGTTATAACAGTTACTTAAACCGTTGTAAGGTCCAGTTCTCTAAGGACCCGAAACAGTTTTATAATTTTGTTAACACCAAGCGTAAATCTAATTCTTTTCCTTCCTCGCTATCGTTCGAAAACATGACGGCAACCACAGATCAGGCAATAGGCGATTTATTTGCCCAATTTTTTCAAACGACTTACTCTACTTCAGATTATTCATCACAGCCTTATTCTTACACCATATCCAAACCAAACCTCATTTTCTGTCCCCCTTTAACAGAAAGCTCTCTTCTTTTGGATCTTCATCGTATTAAGCCAGGGCCTGATGGTATTTTTTTACCTCCGGTGTCCCACAAGGGAGCCATCTGGGTCCGTTACTTTTTACATTATTTATTAATGATCTTCCCTCAATTATAAGTCATTCTCGCGTACTTATGTACGCAGATGATGTTAAGTTGTGCCTGCAGTATAAGGACATTTCCTGCCATTTAGACTTGCAATCCGATCTAGATAATTTTCAAAACTGGTGCCGAGATAATTTACTAAATTTACACGGTTCCAAGTGCAAGCTGATGACTTTTTATCGGGCCAATCCGATATACGCGACTTACACGTTAGGTGGCAGCTCTTTGGATAGAATAACTCTTGTAAACGATCTTGGCGTTCTCTTGGACCCCAAACTAAAATTTTCTAATCACATTTCGTCCATGGTTAATAAAGCCAGAGGAGTGCTTGGATTTATTAAAAGGTGGTCAAAAGAATTCGATGATCCTTATTTGACTAAAACTTTATTTATTTCGCTAGTCCGTCCGATTCTAGAGTATGGGTCTCCCGTCTGGAGTCCACAATACGGAATACATATTGGTCGTATTGAATCTGTACAAAAAAACTTCCTTTTTTTTGCTTTACGGCGCCTAAACTGGGATGTACATCTTATCTTACCTTCTTATTCTAGTAGACTTCTTTTGATTAATTTACCATCCCTAGCCAACCGTAGAACGATGCTTGGTACTATCTTTATTTATAACCTTATACATGGTAATATTGACTGCCCCGACTTGTTAAGTCGGCTAAACTTTTCTGTGCCAAGTAGATTAACTAGAAATTATATTCCCCTAACTTTAAATCATTGTAGATCTAACTATGCCTTGCATGAGCCTTTCAGAGTATTATGTTCTGACTATAATAGACTTTTTCCTGTAATATCAAATCTTGACTCTCTGCCGCTCCTAAAACGATTAATACTTGCTTCATTGGCACAAGATTGATCTAACTATTACTTTTTTTCCCGGACCTTTACCTTTATTTTCCTATCTCGCGTCTATCTTATCGCGAATCGTGCCGTACAATACACGGCTGCGCCCCTCGGTCGGTTGGGCGGGTAAGTGGGCCGTGGGACTCCGCGCGAAAAAAAAAAAAAAAATATGCCATCGGCTCTGGCCCTGGTACAAGAGGTGGAATCAAACCACGAACGGTATCAATTCGCGACCACTTTCGCAAAAAACCAAGAAGAAAGGGAACGAAAGTCAAGACCGAAGACACAAAATCGTCAACAGGACAAGGCACCCGCACAGGCGGAACCACAGTAAAAACCCGCACTATAGTAAAACATTCAAAGCGCAGATCCATAATGAGCCGCGCAACAGTAAGTTTCAGAGCTCACAGGAGCCTATGGATGTGGACCCATCTGTCTCTAATGTAGTCGGTGGACTACAAGCCCCTGCTTACCAGAACAGACGACTCGCGACTTCCGATCGCACAGGCAACCCCAGAAAACAACAGAGGGTCAACCACGTCGTTCAAAACGACGGACAAGCTGAGAAAACATATGCCAATGCTGCCTCCGTCCCAGCCGTAGAAATCAACGAAGACTCCATTTACGAGTAGCGGGGGTAAACATGAAGTTCCTCATCGACACGGGCTCGTCAAAAAATTTCATTCGACCACTTAAAGGGTTGAAAGACGCTCGCCCGGTAAAATCCCAGTTCTCAATCCATTCTATTCACGGCGATATCGCAATCACAGAGAAATGTTTCGTGTTTAACACAAATGCCACATTCTTTATTTTACCGAAAAAAAACTCGAATTAACACTCATAAACAAAAGTAATCAGAATTTACAGTGGTAAATTTTCTATGATTTAGATATTATTAAAACGCTCCTCTCACAAATTTTACCAAGTAGGGCAAAAAGAGGAATCAATGAATTAGGCACCCTTTGCAAATGGATAGCAGGGACACCCGATCATGATGAATTCCGATGCGATTATAAGTCAGTTCGTTTTGACATATAGTGACAAGCGGCCGATGAATGTCATCGAACAAAAGTAAGGCACTCTCAGACAGGGTGACCTGACTCTATTACAATACTAAGATGATGTAGAGAAAAAACTTACCTTACTAACTAATAAAGTAAACATGTCGTTTGAACGAAAACATGCAATAGTATAATGCCATAAATTCCTGGATGACGCTTTGCGGAAGAGGAATATTACAGACATACTTTTCTCGGCAAAGTCAGAAAAGCGGTTGAGTCCAACCATGAAAGGTATCTTTTCGCAACTACTTTTGCGAGAAGTCAAGAAGATTAAGATCGCAATTCAAGTCCAAAGGCGCAATGGCGTCATAAGGACAGACGCAGACAGACCCTAAATTAGGTGCTAATAGCAACCTGCATTACCCTAAACAAATTAAAGCGTAGATCCATTCTGACCCGCGCAATAATAGATTGCAGTATAAACCGGAGCCAATGGAAGTCGATTCTTCCGCAAAAGTTGTCCGTCCCGCCCAAGCCCTTGCCTACGAAAATAGGAGACCTGCCACGTCCGCGAGCACAGCACCCCAAGAAAGCAACAAAGAGTAAATCATGTTACCCAGGGCACCAAATTGATAGGGGCGCATCTACAAATTTCATTCTACCGCATAAAAGTTTTAAATGTATCCACTCAGTTTATTCCCCGTTCACAATCCATTCCATTCATGGTGTGACCACAATCAAAGAAAAATGTCTCATATCGCTAATTAACATTAAGGCGACCCTTTTTATATTACCAACCATTATCTACAACAAGAACATGCGACTAAAACTTAATGAAAAAACGATATCCGACAGGTACCCCGTGCCAAACATCCCTATGATATTGGGTAACTTGGGCAAAGTCAAGTATTTCACAACATTGGACCTTAAGTCAGGATATCCCAAAATCATGCTCGGGGAACGCGACCGTGAGAAAACTTCCTTTTCGGTAAACGGGGGGAAATATGAATTTCGAACACTCCCTTTTGTTGTGACCAGCATATTTTGCGGGAGCAAATCAAATTTTGCTACGTGTATGTGGATGATGTGATCATCTTTTCAGAAAATTAACAATCCTACGTCACACATGTAGATCGGGTTCTAAAATACCTTAACGAATATAGGCCCATAGTAGAAGAGAAAGATAACATGAGCAACATGTTTCCACAATCACACATGAAGAAACTTTTGAACGTGAACACACATCATCTCCGTGATCTACTTGGCGTGCACCACAGGGTAGGATCATTATTCCGGACTCCGGACGCCGGGGACTTAGAAAAAATCGAATTCACAGAAACAGAGTTATTCATTTCCAACAATAGACAGATAGAAATAAACACACGAGTACAAAATCAAATTAATCAATTAACGTCAACCGTAAATCAAATTCTGAGAGTGGCAAAGGGTTCAGACGTGGACACTGGCCATTTGTATGAAACATTACTCGTCAGAAATAGAATGTTAAAGATGGAACTTTAAAATTTAAAGATGGATGGATGGATTTGATACATTATGCCTGTTGCGTCCGTTAAGAATCTCCAGTATATTAACATATTGCACTTCATTATTAAATTTCCTACAATCAAACAACTGTACTTAGTGTTATGCATTAATGTATTACAGACACATTGTAACACTTGGCCAAAACATGTATACACAAATCCAAGTCCCAAACGGTTCTTCAAGTGCCCGGTTATATGATCGCCGTTAAGTGCAATGGGACTGGGCAGTGCTGAGTCGGCATATTTGACATGCGCGACAGCTCTGTCACCATGTGAATATAGGACCTCTCCTCTGCCGCGTCGACTCTTCGCCAGCCTCTACTTATACATACATTTATAAGGCTGAAATATAATATGTATACATATAACCAATGCCCATTGTACCAAGAGCATTCCCGGCAGCGCAGTTGCGCGGCCTCAGCTTTAAAGTACATTGTTAGATATAAGGGATTTCAATTGAATAAAGAGATGTCTACAAGACTCTCCATACTTTTATTAAACTAAACCAAATAAATAAAGATATACTAAAGACAAGATGAATAAAATACATTTATAATATTATATGAAGTCTGTAGTGGCGACCGAATAGGCCGTTTTAGTTTATCCTAGAAGTATCCTTCTTCTCTGGATCTGCTAGCCGAGTTTCATTGCATATCTGAAACTTTGGTGCAATTTTATCGGAGTAATAAAAATGAGAATGGCAGCTGTGAGACATTTCCGCCGGCGGCCTCAATTAGGCCACGCTATCCTAGACTCGGTCTATTTAAACCAAGCCGTCATTGAGTGCAGATGCACTTGTTCAGTAATCGATTTAATTCAGTGACATCACACGTGTATCGCAGCCGGGAAATATAGAAAAACCGCGGAGATAAGTTCGTGCATCCGATCGCGAAAAATTGTGGATTAAATCAGTGTGTTTTTTGAAATAATAACCTCAAAACCAGGTGGGTAAAACCTTGTGTTCGCTCTTTTACGAAGAATTTGTAGTGGAAACAAATATTTCGCAGAGCTGCCGAGGAGCTGCCAAATCGGAGGAGCATCCGCCCAAGGAGCGCCTGTCCCGCAGAGCGCACGGAGGAGCAGCCCTGCTGGTGACAAATCCCTGCTGGAGGGGCAGCCACAGCGGTAAAGCATCCGCACGAGGAGCGCCGTCCGCAGAGCGCACGTAGGAGAAGCCTGACCGGAGACAAATCTCTATCGGAGGGGCAGCCACAGCAGAGAAGCACCCGCAAGAGGATCGGCTGTTTTGCAGAGTGCATAGGAGTAGCCCTGCCAGTGAAGATTCCTGCCGGAGGGGCAGTCACACGCGGAAAAGCAACCGCAAAAGGAGAACTGTCACCAAGAGCGCGCTTAGGAGCAGCCCTACTGGAGGATCAGCCGTATCTCAGGAGCATCCACAAGAGGAGCGCCTTCCCACAAAGCGCACGTGATAGTAGCCCTGCCGGAGAAGCATCCCTGCCGGAGAGGCAGTCACAGCGGTGAAGCATCATCGGCTGTTTTGCAGAGTGCACGTAGGAGCAGCCCTGCCGGAGAAGAACTCTGCCGGAGGGGCAGCCACATCGGAGGAGCATCTTCTGCTTTAGGAGTCCTACCCGCGAAGCGCACGCCGGAGGAGCAGCTGCATTGGAGAGGCGTCCGCCGAAGAAGTGCCCAGGAGAGGAACGCCGCCTGAGGAAGCGCGCATCGCTCGAGGAACACCGCACGCTAAGAGGAGCTGATTAGAGTCCCCGGTTTTCGTCGTCATCACTAGAACCGCGGCCTGGAGATCCGGCGATCCCCGGAAAACTAGAAAAGCAGCAAAAGGACCGACAACAGTTAACCAATTTGAGCATGAGATAAATATTTTGTTTGTGATATAGAGAAAGTCGCGATGTAGATATTCGGAAAATAATCAAAAAAGTTTTCTTTCAATCGTTTGTTCTCGCCAAGCCAGTAAAAGTATTTAACCCATATGGCGGTATGAAGCGCCTATTTAATTTTCAGCCTATTCGTTGAACGGAAGATCGATCTTTCGCCGATGGAAAAAACTGAGTGAGTGGTCATTGATTTAATTTACATTTTATATTCGAGTGGAATCTGACGCAATGGTTGAAACTTTTATTTAGTTTTTTTTTGGCGAGATTTGTTTGACATCTATCAATTGCAAAAGCAAACAAAGAAATAATATAATAATATATTTTACTAGAAATTCAAATATTAGATTAGTGTTGAATCTTGAGAATCCTATTCAAAAAAAAAAAAAACAAAAAATAATAATTAATTTAAATCAAATTAATTTAGACCAAACTAATTAAGTTTAAATTGTGAAAAGAAACTGGAAGAAAATTTTATTTTTTTTGTTTTTGAAATATCAAATATGAAGTAAACTGATAACGAAATTAATAAAATAATCACATTCTAGTATTTAAATACACTCGCTAAAAAGCATGCATACAAAATTTAAATATATATAATTATAAACATACATTTAATACCTGAATTATTCTTGCTTATATTATGATCGTACTAGAGTACGTCTTTATTATGAACCTTATTTACTATATTTTCTCTAATATTATTATAAATTTAAATCTTGTAATTAAAATGGAAGCTTAAAAGAAACGTGTTGCTGAACTGAGCTGATGATTTCACGGTCGTAGGGAAGAAGGTGTCACCAGAGCCATGCTCTAGCGGCAGGTGTCCTAGGTAGGGTGGGCGATAAGCGGGCGCAATTACACCAGCGGCCACGCAAATAGTTACTTCTCTTTTATTCCTTCGAACTTTACTTTATATGCTACTTTCTTTTTCCTTTTCTCATTTTTTTTGAATTTGGTTTATCGTTCTTCCGATTTATATTACTAGCTCCATTCAATGTCGCAAGCACGCTCAATTTCTTAGGATATTAAAAATGATGTGTGCATCGTAACTGAATCTGTGAGAGCAAGACCTCCACCCCCCAAAGCTGACGAGCTAGTGCCGGATCTACAGCGTGCCACGCCATCGCAGATTCTTTCGAAAATTAGCCATTCATTCGAACGTTGCAAGTTACACGACCGTGAATTATTCAAATAAATAAAATACTTTATAATATTATAAGGCATCTCTGGCGGCGCAGCTGCGTTCTCTTTAGCTACGTACCATTAAAAAAAAAACCAAGAATTATTCAATAAAGATATATTTAACCAAAAGGTTGACAAATAACTGCATTTAGAAAAATTATTAATAAAATATTACATGGCGACCGTGAGTCTGCAATCTTTGGATCTAGATATGGAACACATTACATGGAACTGGAAAAATAATTGAAATACAACGGCCAAAAGAAAATAATGGAAAACAATACATGGCATCTCACATCTCATGGAATGGTAACAACAAGAAGAACAGCTTTATAAACAATTGATGTTCAACTACAACTGGAAACTGTAACCGAAAAAAACTGAGTGAGTAGAGATGGAGTTATGGCTAAACGCAGGGGCGTGAACAACAAAGTAAATAAAGGAGTAGCGCACATAAAGTGGCTATTATTGAAAAAAAAAAAACCCCATTGGCAATAGCCTAAAAATTACAAGATGAACTTGATTTTCTTAATTCAACCCTTGTACAGAAAAAGCTACTAACTCCAGCTTACTCAATATTTAAAACAATTAATACCAAAGAAAACTAAGGAGTACTCGAAAGATTGATCGGGACCACTGGAAAGTACCTTATGCGAAGCTACGTGCGTAAAAACCTGTGCGATGACCGGCACTGGTACCGCCTAAGTCCTTAAGCCCAGGACAACGGCAGCTGAATCAACAAGTGTGAGGGGCAGGCCGCCTTTTATCCCAGCGAAGGAGAATCAGCGAGCCAACCGGCGACGACCAGCAGATGCAGCCAAGGACGGATACAAAGACATAATGGAACAAAATTTAAAAAAAAGATGTATAATAACAAATTCGAGATTTAGCACTTTAAAAAAAAATATAATTTTTATTTATCAAAATAGTGTAAACGCGAACTGGGAGAGATAGGTCTGCTCCTTACAATATTCAACTTAAAACACAAACTTCAAAACTACGGTGGTGCTTATCAAACCTTCGATTGAGAGAAAGAAGTTTATAGATAAATTGAGAGTGTCCAAAATGAGAGCACTGAGCGTGAGAGCGATCTAGGTTTGAGCTGCGTCTGCCAATTTACAGTATTGGGGGATGAAAGCTTTTTGGCGTTTGGGGACATTTGTTTATAACGCAAGAGGATGTTTACATTAATTGGTCAGTCGTGGGAGCCGACAATTTAGGGTTCTTTCATTTGTTTATAACTTAATAGGATGTTTATATTAATTGGCGACTCTTGGGAGCCGATGATTTTGGGTGTGCCAATGCGTAATGTAAATATGTTTATGTGGTAGGTATAGTGGGTGTGGGTATGTTACTATATATATGTATATAGTGACATATCCATAGCACCACAAACCCCTATGTACAAGTTAACTAAAATTAAACGGACGGATTATAGTATGTACAAGTTAACAAGTTAACATAAACCAGCAAAAGTCAATGGACCAGCTGCTGACTTTTGTTGTTATTTAGCTTCGGCCGAAACTGCTGATCCAGCTTTTAGCCCGGATGCTCGTGCACAGACGGCAAGCACTGCATATTTGCGTGGCCGCTGTGAGTCTTTTGTTAGCTTTAAGTTTCTTTTCAATTCAGTTTATATCAAAGCCTTGAATAAAGAGCACCAGCTCTGATAATATTTAACTCCGGCTACCGCCGTTAAAGATCTTATTATTTCACACTGACTGAGTCTCTAGGCCAGCAGGTAAAGAAGGGCAGTCACCCTTCCACCCTATTCTTCCTAATTTATCGACGGATGACAACAGCCAACCGGCTACCTTCACGGAGACGGCTGCGAGGGAACCTCTACGGAGTAAAACACTAATTGGCGCCAAGCTCGCGGAAAACCCACCCGCATAAATTCGGACCTAAGAGGGACACATACGAAAAATATTAATCGCCGTGTTTAAAAAAATAAAAAGTAATAAATAAAAAATACACTGCAAGTATAACGTAGTAACCAACAAATAGAAAATCAAACACAATTAGTGAAAATCAGCCTTTTAACTTTGAATTTGATTTATTGTGGTTGTTTTTTTTTCTGTGTGTTTCTGTTCGGGCCACGCAGTAATACGAAACGGCCGCCTAACTTTGTCTTTGTTTTTGCTGCATTCTTTTCTTTTGGGAACAGCTTATGCAAACGTTTAGTTGTAAGAGTGCTCTCAGTCGCTCTCATGAACGACGCCTTCCGTCAGTATAGGAACAAAAAAGTTTTTTCTAGCGACTCCGAGTCCGGGAGCGAAGAGAGCGGTCACAGCCACAGCTTTACAGTAAAACGCAAGCCCCTCTGCCCCCCAGTACAAATGGATCCCGACCTGCTTAGGGGCTTGATTGACGCTGCCGTCGGCAGAGCGCTGGCAGAGCAGGCCGCACAAAATCACCAAAGAGAGCTGAAGCTGCGGCAGACGATCGAGCTGCTCGCTTCTCAAGTGGCTGAAGTTAGGGTACAACCGAAGCCAGCCCAAACCTTAAAAATTACAACATATGAAGCTATAGAGATTAATGACAATGTTTGATGTGACGAGCCATTGGATGCCGTCAAGTGCCTGCCAGAATTTTCAGGGGCACAAGATTCATACGTTTCATGGAGACAAGCGGCCGTCGCCGCTTATCATATTTTTATACCGTTACTCGTAGAGTAAAAGGGTATATTGTATTCGTGCAAAAGTATGTAACAGGTAGAAGGAAGCGTTTCCGACCCTATAAAGTATATATATTCTTGATCAGGGTCACTAGCCGAGTCGATATAGCCATGTCCGTCTGTCCGTCTGTCCGTCTGTCTGACCGTCTGTCTGTCCGTATGAACGCTGAGATCTCGGAAACTATAAAAGCTAGAAGATTGGCATTTTGCATGCAGATTCTAGGAGTTCCTACGCAGCGCAAGTTTGTTTCAAAACGGCCGCTTTAACGCCCACAATCGCTTATATACGATTTTAAAATTTTAATATTTTGGAAAAGTAAAAATGCAGTTTTATTGTGTTTATCAATACCTATCGAAATGTAGAAGAAATTTTTCAAATCGGACCATTCGTTTAAAAGTTATGCGTGATCAAAGTTTCTATCTCCATCTCCCTCGCACTCCTTTTACCTGAGTAACGGGTATCTGATAGTCGGGGCACCCGACTATAGCGTTCTCTCTTGTTAGACGATATAATGGTAGCTCACGCCACTACCAGGCAGTTATCATTATGAGAAGCAAGATCAGGGGCCCTGCCGATGCGGTGTTGTCCTCGTTTGGCACAGTGCTGAATTTTGACGCGATAATAAGTCGCCTTGATTTCACGTACCGTGACAAACGACCGATGGACGTCATCGAACAGGAGTTAGGAACTTTAAGGCAAGGGGGCCTAACTCTGCTAAACTATTATGACGAAGTAGAGAAGAAACTCACTTTGTTAACAAATAAGGTGCATATGTCACATGATTCGGGTATGGCAATAGTTCTGTGTGACAAATTCAGGGAAGACGCTCTGAGAGTATTCATATCAAGACTTAGGCGAAATCTCACAGACGTGCTCTTTGCGGCAAAACCTAAAGGTTTGCCGACGGCCCTGGCCCTAGCACAGGAGGTTGAGTCCAACCATGAAAGGTACACCTTCGCGGCAACCTTTGCAAAAAGCCAAGAAGATCGCAAAATAGGCGAAAAAACACAAAATCGGCAACAGGTAAAAAACCATCAGCCGGCGGACTCTCAAATAGATGGCGGCAAAAACCCGCACTTTTCTAGACAGACTAGGGCGCAAATCCATTCCGATCAGCGCAATAATAACTTCCAAAACAGAAGTTACAGTTCAGAACCTATGGACATTGATCCTTCACTTTCTAAAATTATTCCACCCGTTCAAACGCAAGCCTACCAATATCGGAGACCTGCCACGTCCGACCGAACCAAAGCAAAGCAACAGCAAAGGGTAAATCACGTCACCCAGAGTGTAGGAAATGAACCAGGGTCATACGCCAGCACAGCTTCCAAGGCGGCGGAGAAAATCGATGATGACATCACAGATTATGACTCTGATGTCATTAATTTTTTAGGGGAAGATCCCTGCTGCCCGTCATCAGACGAAGAGTAGCGGGGACCGATATGAGGTTTCTTATCGACACGGGCGCGTCAAAAAATTTCATCCGACCTCACAAAGGGTTGAAAGGCGTTCGCCCTGTAGAATCCCCATTCCCAATACATTCAATCCATGGCACTACCAAAGTTATGAAGAAATGCTTCGTATCAATGTTTAATTTAAAGGCTACGTACTTTATACTACCCGACTTGTCTTCCTTCGACGGAATAATCGGCTTTGACCTGTTAAAACAGGCAGGGGCATCACTCTGCCTATCCTCCGGTCACCTAAAATGGGGCACCGAGGTAGAGCAGATCGATTTCCACAAGTGCACTGACGTCAATTTCACCAGCGTGGATTGTTCAGATGCACCGCCTTTGGCAAAGAATGCGTTTTTAGAGATGCTAAGGACCCGGAGAAAGGCCTTTGCAGACCCTAACGAGGCTTTACCTTACAATACTTCGGTGGTAGCTACCATCAGAACAGTTAACGAGGAGCCCATATACGCAAAATTGTACCCGTACCCCATGGGAGCAGCGGATTTTTGTCAACAACGAAATTCAGGATCTGCTAAGAAATGGAATAATTCAAAAGTCGGCATCCCCCTAAAACAACCCAATATGGGTGGTAGACAAAAAAGGGATCGACGAAAGCGGAAATAAGAAAATGCGGCTAGTCATCGACATTCGCAAATTAAATGAAAGGACCGTGTCCGATAAGTACCCCATGCCAAATATTTCAATGATATTGGGGAATCTCGGCAAAGCGAGGTATTTCTCAACGCTGGACCTTAAGTCTGGCTATCACCAGATTACGCTCGCGGAACGAGACAGAGAAAAAACCTCGTTCTCAGTAAATGGGGAGAGCAAATAGGTAAATTTGGCTATGTTTACGTTGACGACGTAATAATATTCTCGGAGGACGAAAACTCTCACGTTAAACACGTAGATTGGGTTCTAAAGAGCCTTTACGAGGCAAACATGAGAGTGTCGGTAGAAAAATCGAGCTTTTTTAAGAAAAGTGTCAGCTTTCTTGGGTTTATAGTCACTTGTAATGGTGCTACCACTGACCCAGAGAAAGTAAAGGCCATCAAGGAATTTCCGGAGCCCACGAATGTATTCGAGGTACAGTCATTTCTGGGCCTGGCTAGCTACTACCGATGCTTTATTAGGGATTTTGCGGCAATAGCAAGACCTATCTCGGAAATCTTAAAAGGGGAAAACGGAACAGTTAGTAGACACAGGTCACGAAACATTCCGGTACAGACGAAAAAAATGGATAAATGATTTTAAACCCTGTCCAAGTCGTTGGCTCTGCCTAGTATAACGTATTTTTATTTCCTATAGACTGGGTGTCGCGTCTAAGCCGAACCAACCCATTGCAATTTTAATCTTGCATCGGAGAAAAAAGAGGAGAAAATACTAATTTTGTAACTGACATTTTTTTAAATGTTAGTTCTTAGTTATTTTTTTTAAATTTTTATATTCATGTTACTGATTTTACATCTTTTTTGTACCATTTTCTTATTAAATTTCCTAATCCTAAATTTGTATTTAAGAAGATAAAGGTCTATCCGGTTCAACACAACACCAAGATCCTGGACTTCGAAAAAGGAAACCTAGTCGCTGAGTGCCCAGTGCGAAATCCTAACATCGGGTACTGAAAGACGACCACCTTCTGCAGAGAGCTCCAAAATGGTATCTGCGCCAAGCAACTAGCTTCCGGAGCTAATGCGCACTGCTCCACGCTTTCAAGCCATCTGGATCCAGTTACGGTGGTAGATCACGGCACCCTCATAGTGAACGGGGCCAACATGACCATAGCCGACGACCAAAAAATATCTGGGACCTATCTGGTAACCTATTCCGAGAGAATAAGTCTCAACGGAACTTGGTTCATAAATCAGCTGGGAAACTCGATGAAAAAACCCGCCGTATCGGCCATGGACGTTGTCAACGTCACGACACACCAAAACCGGCTAAGTCTCCTATTTCTCCTCGAGCTGACCCTGAGATACCTATAGAAGAAACCTTAGAGAAGAACTTAAATTGGGCTCCCTCCTCAGCTACTCCATTACCCTACTTGCCTTTTTCTTACTGTGTTTCACTATTTCGCTCGTTTACCACCATCTGAAGACCAGGAGCCCCGTCAAATCAGGGGCTAACGGTGACGTAGAAGCAGCAGGTCACCGGGACGGCGACCACTTAAAAGAGGGAGAAGTTAACACACCCAGTTTCCACAAAGACAAATTGTCAAGTTGCAGGCCATATCCGGTGGCCAACACGCGCAGTAAGGAAACCGCCGACTCTGCACTCCGAGGGCAGTTGCCCGGAGCCCGGTCAGAGCACTCGCGGAGCGAATGATCGCCACCGGCCGGATATCTGCTGCTGACCTGGCGCTTTATTTCTGGCGCTGGAAACACTTACTCAGCGGATGATCGCCACCGGCCGGATACCAGGTGCTGATCCGGCACTTTAGCGGCAGCGCTGCGACCAGGCAAAAGCCTCGAGCCGCGGCCGGACCGGGACCTTAAGTTAGTCTAAAATTGTACTCCGCAGCCTTAGCTGTGTTTTGTAAATCAAATCTTGTTTATCCTCTACCTTAACAGGTTTAGGAGAAATAAATAATAAAATTAATATCGCACCGTGTCTTTATTATCCTCTGCCTTAACAGGTTAAGGAGAAATAGGGATTAATTAAATACCAAATATCAACACTAAATAACTTGTATATGCGCGATCAATCAAACGAACGAAAATTAAATTATTTGTTTGGTTACACTTTAGTTTTTGTTTTTAGATTACGTCGGGGTCACCAAAATGTTGGGTCAGTGAGCTTTTTCACTAACGCTAACCTTTGATGGTGCCCAATTAAAATAAACCGCACAAGATTTCGATTGAATATGTATTAAATTTATTCTAAATGACACCAAGGTCTTAATTAAAAAGTTAAATATTTATGTTTAAGATTAATTGATTGGGCAGGCAGTCCGATTTGTCTGTGCCTTTTAATTAGCGAAGTATAAGAAGAAGAGGAATAGGCAGGCGATCTGCGACCGTGCCTTCAGCGAGCGAGTACAAAATCGAACTGAACTTAAGTAGATGCTTGCCGTGGACAAAGGGCCAGGTAGCGATCGGCAAAGGAATTCAAAAGGAGTAGCAATTACAGTTATTGAAAGAGATGCCACGCAGGGCAAATAGAAAAGGCAAAGGAAATCATCGAGAATTTAATTTACGTTAAGATTTGAAACTTTAAGAATTTATTTAGGCTGCGGCATGACCGAACAGCAGACATATACCCAACACCAGACATATAAACTAATTATTGTAATTTTTTATTTGGGATTTATTTTGAGACGCGCGGTACTGCGCGAATGAGAAGACTTAGGTTTCGGGAGGCGATGACCGTCACGATTTATTTCCAAAATTCAACTAAATACTAAGTACATAAATTCTTATAACAAAAGCTAGCCCTATGCCCTGAAAGTGCTGACCCGGCGCTCCGTGTCTGGTGTTGGGTAGCCGTTGCTTGAGTCGCAGTGCATTGCCCGCTGATTGCGCTGACCGAAGCCTGGGTTTCTGGTACCGTCGTTGTGCAATATCCGCAGGTGTCGCTGGCCTTGCATTATTCTCATGCCGGCAGTGCGTGATCAGCTTGGCAAAATTTACTTCCCTGTCCTTTAAAGTTCATGATATCATGGTTATGGGTGTTCCGTCCTGTAATAAGACTTCTCCCAAACCGAAAGGCGAAGCATCTGTTATTTTTTGTATAATTTGGATATAATAACATTACGTTTTCAGATGCGATAACATTCTTAAGCTTCTCAAATGCCTGGCGCTGATGTTAATCAAAGTTAACAGGTATTTTTATACCCTTGCAGAGGGTATTATAATTTTAGTCAGATGTTTGTAACGCAGTGAAGGAGACGTTTCCGACCCTATAAAGCATATATATTCTTGATCAGGATCAATAGGGGAGTCGATATAGCCATGTCCGTCTGTCCGTCTGTTTCAATACCGTTTGCGAGCTCAGTTTGCAAGCTAGCGATCTGAAACTTTCACACTCGTCCTAAAACATGTGTACGCAGGTCAAGTTTGAAAATCGCCCCGATCGGACGTCTATATCCTATAGCTCCCATAAGAACAATCGGATATATCTTGCAAGAATAGATGATATTTCGCGCAGTGTAAAAGCTATTGTCATAAACCTTTGCCAATCGTATTTTTTTATGCATACCTTGATCAGGGTGAAAGCGCGTGGCGATCGGACGTCTATATCTTATAGCTCCCATAGGGACAATAGGGTAAAATCGGTCCAAATTTGATGTTTTTCAGATTATTTCGCGCAGTGTAAAAGCCATCGCCATAAATTTTTTCAAATTGTATTTTTTATGCATTCCTTCATCAAGGTAAAAGCGCGTGCCGGTCGGACGTCTATATCCTATAGCTCCCATAGGAACAATAGGGTAAACTCGGTCCAAATTTGATGTTTTTCAAAATATTTCGCGCTGTGTAAAAGCTATTGCCATACATTTTTTCAAATCGTATTTTTTTTATGCCGGACTTTGAAAAAGGAAACCTAGTCGCTGAGTGCCCAGGGCGAAATCTGAACATCGGATACTGCAAGACGACGGTTGGCGCCACCTTCTGCAGGGAGCTCCAAAATGGTACTTGTGCCCAGCAATTGGTTTTCGGAGCTATTGCGCACTGCTCCACGCTTCCAGGCTATCTGGATCCAGTTACGGTAGTAGATCACGGCACCCTCATAGTGAACGAGGCCAACATGACCATAACCGACGACCAAGGACGGGACCAAAAAATATCTGGGACCTACCTGGTAACCTATTCCGACAGAATAAGTCTCAATGGAACTTGGTTCATAAATCAGCTGGGAAACTCGATGAAAAAACCCGCCGTATCGGCCATGGCCGTTGTCAACGTCACGGCACACCAAAACCGGCTAAGTCTCCCATTTCTCCACGAGCTGAGCCTGAGAAACCTTCACCACATAGGACCCTTAGAGAAGAGCTTTCCTTGGGCTCCCTCCTCAGCTACTCCATCACCCTACTCGCCGCCTTCCTACTATGTTCCACTGCTTGGCTCGGGTACCACCATCTGAAGACCAGGAGCCCCGTCAAATCAGGGGCTAACGGTGACGTAGAAGCAGCAGGTCACCGGGACGGCGACCACTTAAAAGAGGGAGAAGTTAACACACCCAGTTTCCACAAAGACAAATTGTCAAGTTGCAGCCCATATCCGGTGGCCAACACGCGCAGTAAGGAAACCGCCGACTCTGCACTCCGAGGGCAGTTGCCCGGAGCCCGGTCGGAGCACTCGCGGAGCGAATGATCGCCACCGGCCGGATATCTGCTGCTCACCTGGCGCTTTATTGCTGGCGCTGGGAACACTTACTCAACAGATGATCGCCACCGCCCGGATACCAAGTGCTGACCCGGCAATTTAGCGGCAGCGCTGCGACCAGGCAAAGGCCTCGAGCCAGACCAAGACCATACGTTAGTCTAAAATTTGTACCTCAGTCTAACTGTGTTTTGTAAAATCAAGCTTTGTTTATCCTCTACTTTACCAGGTTTAGGAGAAATAAATAATAAACTTATTATCACACCGTGTCTTTATTATCCTCTGCCTTAACAGGCTTAGGAGAAATAGAGATTAAATAAATATCATACCAATTTTAATAACTGGCGCTCAACGTAACCGATTCCCCGATTCTCGGTACCGTGCGTTTGCAAAAAAGTAATTTATAAAGCGAAGACTGTAGCGGCGGCAGAGACGACTGTAGCAGAAAAGGCAGCGCTAGTAGTGGCGGCAGAGAAAGCAGCGTGTGAGTTACCGCTCACATTGTCGCGGACACACCGCCGCCCCCAGACCTCAGCGACATAGATAAATGGTCATTAACCTATTCACTGTATGCATAAACGCCGATGAAACCAAGTGGAAAAAAAAGAGGAAAAAAATTTTAAAAATTAATAATGAAAATCCAAAAAACACAATTAAAAGTGCAACCCTTTAAATAAAGAAATAAAAAAAAAGGCCAGAATACGCCAAATAATAAAAGTGAAAAATTACAATAATATATTAAATATAAATTATCCAGGAAAATAAATAATCGCAAAAAAGTGCAAAACTTCAAAAAATAATAAATATTAAAAAAAAAATAAATAAATAAATAAAATAAATGAAATATTTATAAAACGCCAAATATAATAAAAAAAGGTGCAAAAATTAAATTTACAAAACGCAAATATAAAAAAAGTGCAAAAATACAGCATCATTTTTAATATTCCTAAAGAGTAATATAAATCATCAAAAAATGTTGTTGGTTTTTATAAAATAAAACAAAATAAAAAAAAAAATTTTGAAGAAAACAAATAAAAAACATACAAAAAGCTACACGAAAACAAAAAAAGAAAAAACTATAGAAGTGACACACACAAACAATTTGATAAAACCAAGAAGTACCAAGAAAAGGAACAAAATTACTGAGAGAAGACTAAGAAGACCCAGGACCCACAAGGACACAGAAGACAACAAATCGTGAGAGTAGAATTAGCATTATAAAAATATTTAAATAAGAAAGAAATTATTATCTACAATTCTAAACAATATTCAATATATATAAAACTAATCTTCATAAATAAACAAAGATTTTGCTAAAAGTGATAGATTAATCCTGGAAGAGTTAATAAACGCATTACAAAATTTTAAAATGACTGATACAAATGGTCCGTCGACTAGCCGAAGCGCTATCAAACAAACACCCGAACAAACATTAACCACAGATTTAATTGTCCGATTGATTGCTAGTAATGTAACCCCTTTACAAGACGAAATAAAAAATTTACGTACCCTTTTAGACTCAAGAGCTAATTTAGTAACCGAATATCAAGTCGAACAGATTGACGATAACATAATATGCGACGAAACGACGTAGTAAAATCCGTTCCCCAGTTTTCCGGAAGTTTAGAAAATTATGTGGGCTGGCGGGAAGCCGCTGAAACCGCAATGGGATTATACGTTCGTAAAAGCCGCAGGTATTTTGTAGCTTTAACCATTTTAAGAAATAAAATAATAGGAAAGGCAAATGATGCCTTAACAAATCACGGAACGGTGTTAAACCTCGACGCAATTTTAGCCAGGCTCGACTTCGTCTTTAGCGACAAAAGACCTATCCACATAATTGAACAGGAACTAAGCGTCCTTACACAAAATAAATTCTCAGTTATGGACTTTTATAATTTGGTTAATAAAAAATTAACCTTACTAATAAATAAAACCATAATGACTTACGGGAAAGAAAATCCCATAACCACAGAAACAAACCTCAGACATAGGCAAAATGCCTTGAGAGTGTTTATAACTGGCCTAAACGGCTCAATTTCCGGCATGTTATTTTCCCTCAACCCTCCAGACTTGACAAACGCATTAGCCAGAGTGCAAGAAATGGAAAGCAACCAGATGAGGGCACAGTTCGCTTATCGTTTTAGTGCTCCTCAACGCCGCTTTAACGAAAACCCACGAACTTCATATGATTCATATTATAAATTTGACAACAATAATCAGGGCAATCAATTGCGCCTGAATAGAACCAATGATAATATTCAAAACAAGAGAGAACGCTATAGTCGAGTGCCTTGACTATTAGATACCCGTTACTCAGCTAAACAACTGAATATAAATATGCCTTCTTGTATGTTTTTCGCCGCTCGAATCAGCTCCCGATTTGTATGTTAAAATCTGTACCCAGGGAACACCTCCAATTTGGCAAACTTGATTTGCATAGTTCTTGGGATATAGTTCGGTATTGACAAATAAAAGCCATCGCAATTTCCTTTAATAGAAATCCTTATCGAGAATTAACGTTGACTCTGTTAAGCACCTTGGCCAGCTGTTCCAAAGTCATCCGTTAGATGGCGCTATTGTATACGCCATGAAAGGCGGAAATGTAGGTGCTGGCCAGGCTTAAGCGTTTAATGGATTTTTGGGCGTTAGAGTGGGCGTGGCAAACTTTTATTTGGCCAATCGATAGGTATTGACGAAATAAATACATATCAAAAAAAAATTTCATAATATCATCAAAACTGTGGCCACAGCTTGTGGCTTGTGGGCGTCAGAGGGGGCGTGGCACCATTTTGAAACAAACTTGCGCTGCGTAGGAACTCCTAAAATCTACATGCAAAATGCCAATCTTCTAGCTTTTATAGTTTCCGAGATCTCAGCGTTCATACGGACAGACAGACAGACGGACAGACGGACAGACGGAGAGACGGACAGACGGACAGACGGACATGGCTAGATCGACTCGGCTAGTGATCCTGAACAAGAATATATATACTTTATAGGGTCGGAAACGCTTCCTTCTACCTGTTACATACTTTTGCACGAATACAATATACCCTTTTACTCTACGAGTAACGGGTATAATTATCAAGGGCAAAATGCCAACTACCAATACACTAACAAACATGGCTATCAAAATAATAGTTATCAAAATAATAATAACCCTCAAATTACTAATAGCTATAAAAACCCGAATAACTATTAAAATACTAATAGTTATCAAAATCATAATAAATATCAGTATAACAACGCTCGGTTCAATTCAAACCCAACTAATAATGTTTGGTCACAAGCGAATAATACTTATCAAAACAGGAGTGAGCCAATGGAAGTGGACGCCAGCATCCAATTCCAAAATAAAAATTATAATCCTAATAACCAATCATTTCCCAAAGGCTAGCAGTACCAAAACAAAAATAATAATTTCCAAACCAACTCTATAACCAAGAAAGAAAACCATTTCAACAAGCAGAACAGCCAGCTAAGCGCACACAAGTTGATTCATCAGCTCAACCAAAAAACAAACAAATGCGCATAAATAATATTCAAGAGGACCATTTTTTAGAAGAACAATAGGCCTGCCACACATTTTTCGGCAGGACAAGAAAATAAATAAAAAAATTTAATATTTTGATAGACACAGGAGCTACAGCCTGTTATATAAAACAAGAGAGAACGCTATAGTCGAGTGCCTTGACTATTAGATACCCGTTACTCAGCTAAACAACTTAATAAAAATATGCCTTCTTGTATGTTTTTCGCCGCTCGAATTAGCTCCCGATTTTTATGTTAAAATCGGTACCCAGGGAACACCTCCAATTTGGCTAACTTGATTTGATTTTCATAATTCTTGGGATATAGTTCGGTATTGACAAATGAAAGCCATCGCAATTTCCTTTAATAAAAATCCTTATCGAGAATTAACGTTGACTCTGTTGAGCACCTTGGCCAGCTGTTCCAAAATCATCCGTTAGATGGCGCTATTGTATACGCCATGAAAGGCGGAAATGTAGGCGCTGGCCAGGCTAAAGCGTTTAATGGTTTTTTGGGCGTTAGAGTGGGCGTGGCAAACTTTTATTTGGCCAATCGATAGGTATTGACGAAACAAATACATATAAAAAAAATTTTCATAATAGCATCAAAACTGTGGCCACAGCTTGTGGCTTGTGGGCGTCAGAGGGGGCGTGGCACCATTTTGAAACAAACTTGCGCTGCGTAGGAACTCCTAAAATCTACATGCAAAATGCCAATCTTCTAGCTTTTATAGTTTCCGAGATCTCAGCGTTCATACGGACAGACAGACAGACGGACAGACAGACGGACAGACGGACAGACGGACAGACGGACATGGCTAGATCGACTCGGCTAGTGATCCTGAACAAGAATATATATACTTTATAGGGTCGGAAAAGCTTCCTTCTACCTGTTACATACTTTTGCACGAATACAATATACCCTTTTACTCTACGAGTAACGGGTATAAAAAGGTATTTACCAAAACGGGATAGAATTACCTATTTATAAAAGAGTATCCACAGTCAATGGGTACTCAATAATTAAAATATACCACTACATAACAATTTTTCAAACAAAACACATATTTTATGAAATAGAAGGTTTAGAAGCAGATTTAATAATAGGATTTAATTTACTAAGAAAGATAGGAGCAGTTATTCACATAAGCAATAATACAATAAAATATAATGGGAAAACGGAACAATTGCATTATGAAGAAAAATTAAACTTATTAGAATCAAATAATGAAACAACCATACTTCCCCTAAAAAAATATATACTAGATAGATATTTTAACCATGAAAGTTTTTCGAATAAAAATACAGCTAGCATAGAGAGTTTGGGGTATATAAACCCCGAACAAGCCATTAATGTCAATTCCGACACAATCAGTTTGGGACAATCAAGTTCCGAACGCGCCGTCGACGATATTTCCGACACAGATGAGTCAAACAGTTTGGGATCTTCAGATTCCGACCACGCAGTAGATGTCAAGCTCGACATAAACAAAATAAACATTTCAGAAGACGAAAATATAGGTAGCAACTTCGACAATACCCTCGATATTAATAATTTAGAAAACACTACAGACGAAACAATAATAACCAATTATACAGAAAAAATAGTAAATACAATAAAAAAAGTACACTCAGAAATAAATACGAATCTTCCATTCCGGACAGATGTTCGATGCGAGATAGACACAATTAATGACAAACCAATTTATTCAAGACAGTACCCATATTCACAAGCAGTAAATGGGTTTGTGAATCAGGAAATAAGTCGTATGCTTGAAGACGAAATCATTAGACCCAGCAAAAGCCCTTATAATTCGCCTATGATTGTAGTATCAAAAAAAGGTACTAATGAAGACGGCACCCCCAAACACAGACTCTGCATTGATTTTAGAAAATTAAACCTCAACACAATTCCGGATAGATACCCCATGCAGGATCCGTCGGTTATTTTATCTAACCTAGGAAAGGCTAAATATTTTAGTACGATAGACTTAGAATCAGGTTTCCATCAAATCTTGATGAAAGAATCAGACGTAGAAAAAACTTCATTTTCCATTAACAACGGAAAATACGAATTTATAAGAATGCCATTCGGGCTTACTAATGCGCCCAGAATATTCCAGAGAGCAATGGACGATATACTTAGAGAACATATTGGAAAATTCTGCCATGTTTACATGGACGATATAATTATTTTTTCTCACTCCCTCAAAACACATTTAAATGACCTCAATTCGATAATTAACATTCTACACGAAGCCAATATGAAAATATCACTAGAAAAATCCCAATTTTTTAAATTGGAAACATCATTTCTAGGATATGTAGTATCACAGAACGTTATTAAAACCGACCCTCAGAAAATAGAAACCATATCGAAATATCCTATTCCCAAAAATAACAGAGAGCTGCGTAGCTTCCTGGGACTCACAGGATACTATAGAAAATTCGTAAAAAATTACGCGTCCATTGCCAAACCCCTAACCAGATTTTTAGAAGGCTCCAATGGAAAAATAACAAAAAGAATGTCAAAGAATGTCTCAATTACTCTCGATGATCCGGCAATCCAGGCCATTAACGAACTAAAAAAACAACTAATTAGCTACATAGAACTAGTTCAACCAAATTACACAAAAAAATTACATTAACAACAGACGCCTCTGATTTAGCTATAGGAGCAGTGCTCTCCCAAAACGGAAACCCAATTACCTTTATATCTAAGACACTCAATAAAACCGAAAGAAATTACGCTACCAATAAAAAAGAACTTCTAGCGATAGTTTGGGCACTAAAAAACTGAAGAAATTATTTATACGGAGTATCAGGTCTAGAAATACATACGGACCATCAACCGCTCTCTTACGCTATTTCGGATAAAAACCCAAATGTTGAATTAAAAAGATGGTTTAATTACATAGAAAGTTTTAACCCAAAAATTATATATAAGCCTGGTACTACTAATGTAGTAGCGGATGCCCTTTTTAGAATCGAAATAAATAATATAACAGAAAAAGAGAATGAAGAATCCACGGATTCTGGCACTCAACATTCAGCCGAAAGCAGCTTTGATAACATATTTAACGAAACAAAAAAACCCCTTAATCAGTTTAAACAACAACTTCTATTAGCAAAAGGAAACTTTACAATACATGAACAAATCAATGTCGTCGACAACAGAAGGCATATCATAGAATATGACCAACCAGAAAACTTAATTACAATTTTAAAAGAATTTCTACAACCGAATATTAGCACAGGAATCCACTGCACCCCTGAAGTATTATACGAAATTCAAATTCCTCTAAAAGATAATTTTACAAATAAATTTCTATACACAAAAATTTTTGTTCAAGATATAACAAATAACGAAGATTAAGCAATAATAATAGAGGAAACCCATTGTCGAGCCCACAGAGGATTAGATGAGAATTATAAACAAATCAGCAGGCTATACTATTGGCCAAACTTATACAAAAAATTAAAGGAATATATCACGAATTGCGAAATTTGTAATACAAATAAATACAACAGAAATCCAACACAAATCCCTATCGGAGAAGCTCCAATTCCAAAAATAGAAGGTCAAAATTTACATATTGATATTTATTACGCACAAAATCTAACATTTTTAACTTGCATCGATTCATACTCTAAATACCTCGTTGTAAAAGAAATAAGTAACAAAAAAAACATTGACTCAAAAGTATACGAATTAGTTCAAACATTTCCACAAGTAAAAACAATTATGACAGATAACGAGCCGAGTTTCGTATCGGCACAGTTTAAATCCTTTTTACAACGTTCTGGAATATCAATTTATTATACAGACCCTAGACATAGCCTATCAAACGGACAAGTTGAAAGAGTTCATTCAACCTTAACAGAAATAGCTCATTGTATTAAAGACGAGTACCGCCTCCTAGATTATTCTGAAATTATTATAAGAGCAGCAAAAAATTACAATTTGACAATTCACTCAGTAACAAATCAAAAACCTTACGACATCTTGTTTAATAAAATAAATCATAGCGACTTACCAGTCAAATTACAGATAGCACAAACTAAAATGTTAGATCATCAAAATAAAAATAGATTACAAAAAAATTATCACGTAGGAGAAGTAGTATACGAAAAAATATTCGGAGAGAGAAACAAACTAGGTCCAAGATTCAAAAAACAAGTCGTTCAGGAAAACTTACCAAACAAAATAATAATTAATAATAAAAAAGAATTATTCATAAAGATAATATTAAATAATTCATCTCTTACAGACGATGGAAATCCCATTTGTCATCGCTATTTTAATTACTTTTTGCCACTCGGAAATTATTGACTACACTAACAACGAGTATTTACTACTTAAAAACGAAAACGATGTAATGACTTACGACTCCTTTGAGGACCTATTCCATATTACTAATTTAAGTTTTTACAAAGAAATAATTCAAATTGAAAATAATATTAGTAATAAAAGTCCGAATCCTGAATTAGAATGGGACATTGCACAAAACTTAAACATTATTAAAATCCTCATGTCCCAACTATTACCATCTAGAAATAAAAGGGGTATTAACGAATTGGGAACCGTATGGAAGTGGCTATCAGGTACACCCGACCATGACGACTTAATAAGAATTGAAAATAAAATTAACGAACTTACAGAAAACAATAACAAACAACTTACAATAAACTCACGAATATTTCAGGAAGTACAATTAATCACCAAAACCCTTGATTCAATCATTTTTAAAAAAGAAACGAAAGTAAGACAACATCGTCTGAAATTAATTACACACGATATTCAAAATTTAATCGATACTATCACTTTATCAAAAGTCGACGTTTTCAATACAAAAATTTTAAATGAAAAAGACATAAAGAAATCTTTAGACACGAAAATAAACCAATTGTACTATCAGATTTACTAGACATTTCAACATTCAAAATAGTAAAAAACCAAGATTTACTTATAATATATATAAAATACCCAATAATTAATAATATTTGTAGTTTGTATACATCAAGGGCAATTGCCCAAAATAATGGAAAATTAATAATAGACGATAAGACAGCGTATTGCAACGGAATATTTTATAAGATAACAAATTTTAAAAAGAGATATTTAATAATTATTGTAAACTTTCTAACGAGAGTTCCTGTTTCATAAATTTATTAAATGGAAAAAAAGCAAACTGTTCAAAAATTAGGGAAAAAAATAAAAACTTTGAAAATTTAGATGATGGCGCCATTCTCCTCACCGGAGAAAACATTGTTAACGAGACAAAATTAAACGGCGCATTTCTGATTTTATTTAATGAAAGCATCGTCATTAATAACGTAAAATACATTAATGAAAAGCAAAAAATGTTAGAATACATAACACAATATAAATATAATAATTATATGATCACAGACTACATCTCAAACGATTCCGAATTAAGTTTAGATAACATAAACATCATAAATCCATTTTTAAAAATCGGAAATAACTATAACTTTAATTAAAGATTCTAATTAATATCGTAAACAATTTATTTTGGCAGAGCTTGCTACTGAGTTCTCACGGGTTCTTATCTTATAAACATTTCCACCCTCGCAAACGGCGAGCCAAGCTTGAGACAGACGTAAACAAAAAATTCCCCCTAGCTAGCCGCCAAAGGCAGGCCAAACTTTAGACTAAACATCCGTTAGAATCCCAACACCGCGAACCCTCTTTTTTAGGCATCGCGTTCGCTTCCAAATTTTCCATGCTGATCACAGCAATCTTCATCGGGGATTAACTTCGGAAACCAAGACTTCGGAAAATTACGAAGATAAACTTTAAAAGCTTCGATCCCGAGGCAACAAGGAAAGAGAACCAACTCAAGCTTGGGCAGTGGTGAAATAAGTCTAAGAAGGATTGTATTCTAAGTATAAGTGAAGTTTAACTAATAAAAATTATATTTTTAAATACATTCGGTATCGTATTTGTAATTTGCACACCAAACACTGATAAGGCACCGGGACCGTAATCGAAAATCATCTAAATTTTTTGTAATAAAAATTCATAAAGATTCGTGACCAAATATGTGCACATCAAACGGTGATAAGGCACCGGGACCACGTAGTCAAAATATTCACTCAAACTAAAAATAAAATGCATAACTATAGAGATTCGTGACTGCATATATGCACATCAAATGCTGATAAGGCACCGTGACCACAGTCCTGAGCGAATTGGAAACCAGGAAATCTCTATATAAAGCTATCAGTAAGAAAACTAGAAACGCACGCAGAGCAAAAAACCACTGGTTAACAATATTAATATGCATTTTTATTACATTCTAATAACTTTAAACTGATTTGCTAAGATTTATTATGGCTCCCCAAGTAGCCCCATTCGCTTCCAATTGGAAAAAAAGTCAATTTTCCTTTCGAAAATTCTGAACGCTAAACCGTTTAACCAATCGAATCCGTGTTTTCGCACAAAAATAGTTTAAGACATTATAAAAGTTAACACCAGCCAACTGCCCCCTTCCCTTTGCACCTGTTGAGCCCTACGACACCGAACACCGCACCATTCACCCCTCTCGGCTACCCACAAACTGGAACCCATTCCATTCACCCCACTCAGTCATCAACAGCAACAATATTAAAGTGGCTATAATTCTAAGTGGCTGCAATAACGCCGCTGAATTATGAGACCAGCAACAGCAATGCAGCGACCCAGCGAGCGAACGCCAACGACGAAAGCGATGCAGCAACAGCGACCCAGCGACCGAATGTCAACAACGTCAGAACGACAGCGACAGCGACGGAACGTCAGCGATCGAATTGCATCGGCAACAGCGCAATAACGGAAGAACACCGAGCGTCGGCTAGCTGCCTCAGCTACAGCCGCCGCTACCCCTACCCTTCGCCGAGCCCAGGCATAAGTGCAGCGTTAGCATCTGTAGTGGAGAAACACTTCGGGTCAGACACCCAAAACCGTTGGTGTCGGCTTGGATATTTCTGCAACCGCTCTGCCAGCGGTATGCTGACGTCGCGACGCTGCCCAAACCAACAAGCCATCAAAATAAGATTGTTTGTACCCCCGATCTGAGCACAACTATATTTTTGCATATTACAACAGTTGTAACGATTCAATTCGTTTACTGTTTTATTATACCCGTTACTCGTAGAGTAAAAGGGTATATTGTATTCGTGCAAAAGTATGTAACAGGTAGAAGGAAGCGTTTCCGACCCTATAAAGTATATATATTCTTGTTCAGGATCACTAGCCGAGTCGATCTAGCCATGTCCGTCTGTCCGTCTGTCTGTCCGTCTGTCTGTCTGTCCGTATGAACGCTGAGATCTCGGAAACTATAAAAGCTAGAAGATTGGCATTTTGCATGTAGATTTTAGGAGTTCCTACGCAGCGCAAGTTTGTTTCAAAATGGTCATAACTGGCGCCCGAGCAGTCTCCACTTCCTTGTGGAAGTGGAAGAAACCCCCTAAAAAGAATAAAAAGAAGAAAGAAAGGGGAAAATTTTTTAAAAATATGGTGTTGTGTGTGAAGTGTAAAATTAAATTAAATTTAAGGCATAGAAAATGTTGTTTTGTGTGAATAAAAAAAGAAAAGAATGAAAATATTGGTTGTGAAAGTTACACAGTTACCCGCTGCGGTGGGGGTGCTGCCATTCAGAGCTGTCACTCCCCACGGGCGCAAAAAAATTGTGAATAAAAATATCGGTTAACCTGCCGCGGCGATTTGTCCCGGCACCCTGTTTCGCGGCATAAATTAAAAAACTGAAATAAAAAATAAGGCAGTAACCCACCCCATTGGGTAGCATATTCACGAAAATAAAAAATATAATAAAAAAATAGAAAAATTAACAAAAACCAGAAACCAATGTTTTTAGATTGTGTGTGGCAATCTACTGGAAAGGCTAAGGAATGTGGAATGCATTCAAAAAAAAGCTCCCCAATGGATTGTGTGGCAACCGTACCTTAGTACGCGAAACGCTAAAACGGACAAATACGGACCACCGCGCCTATTAACACACTTACCAAAAAAGAGAGAACACACAGATAAAATAAAAAATAAACCGCACACACACCAATAAATCTGACATTAATTTGTTTCTTTGTTAAGAAATAATGAATCAAAAACTAATTCTCATTTACTTTCAGAGTATTAAACTTGTAAGAAGAAATCGATATACCTTTAAAAAGAATATTCAACACATTGAACAATCCCAACACATTCAAGGCAAAGAGGCCAATAAAAAGGATAAAGGGTAAGTGAAACAATTTTCTACACCTATTTCCCTATTAATAAAAATAAAAAGAAAATAAAAAATATAATTTAAAAATTACAATTCATTTTATTTCCTACAAATAAAAACCGGAAAGGAAAAACTATTCAAACTTAATATTATTTCAAATCCAAATATACAAATGAATCTGTTGCCAACCATCCAACCTCGACCCGAAATATAAGAAAAACTTAAGACTCTCCATAAAATCAATTTAAACAAAAAACAAATACCTTTTCACGATTAAAAATGGAGGAAATGAAGGAGGTATTAAACCGACTCGACTCCACTATTTTGGCCTTAACTACTCAAATGGTGGGCATGAAGGATGAAGTTAAGAAAACAGGGGGTAGGGTAAAAGTTCCTGAAAACCGACTTAGAGCGGCGTAACCCGGTAGCGAACATACCGCTATCACTAACGCGCCCACGTACGGAGTACGAACTCAAGGAATCTTCGGCCGTGCTAGATTGTGTGCAGGAACTGTTAACCTTCGAGTGGGATTCCGAAAAAAATATGTTTCTTGGATTAATAGGGCCCAATCGATTATCAACGGTTATGAGGTTATTCGGGAGAAACCCTTGTATATGTCAGTCCTCTTTCAAATTAAGCAAAAAATTAGGGGCAACGCCGACATGGCCCTTAATGCCTATAACGTAAAAGATGATGACTTTGATGAGGTTAAAAGGGTATTAGCGCTACACTACGCCGAAAAAAGAGATGTCGGTACGTTAGAATATGAGCTTCTTCTACGTAAAAATAAATAACCATGTCTCGCTAATTATGAACAGGATAAAAAGCATGAGTTACTCCACGGAGATAACAAACGCCTTGCTGGACAAAGGGACAAGGCTCTCAACGCCTTTATTAGAGGGCTAAGCGGCGACGCGTCTAGGCTTTTAATAATCCGTAAGCCTGCGGACGTCCACGAAGCATACTCCCTTTGAGTAGAGTTGCAAAGAATGGAACCGAGAAACCCTACACCAAGAGCACCCATATTCAAGCAAACTTTTAACCAAGGATACCAAGGCTATAGGCAACCTAATTCACCGAGATTCCCTCAGACACACCAAGTTAACTATAGGCCACAGGTGAGTCCAGGTCACAACTATGCTCCAAGTGGAAGCATACAGGGTCCACCAAGATTTCAGGGGGCTCGACCAGCAATCAAATATGAGCCACAATCAGGCCTGAGCTATAGGTCTAGGAGAGGCTGGCGGCATTAAAAGGAGTCCGAGCGCTAACTCCAATTTAAATCCCTTCCGTAAAGGACAAAGGCTTTACAACATTCAGTCCACTTCATTCTCAAACCCGGCCTCCAATGAATACTACCAACAACAGTGTGGTAACAAGGCTGAGGAACTATCGGACCCACCTCAAGGGGTAGAACATTGTTCTCCCGTACAAGAAGTAGCCTGTGTTAGCGACGGCGAGCCAAATTTTATGACCGACGACTCCCTAGCATACCATACATAGAGTATGGGACTAGAAATGGGGCTAAATTACAATTCCTCATAGACACCGGCGCTATCAATAACTTTATAAGCCCCAAAAATTCCGCCGGTTCCACAACATTATCCAGTCCGTTCATTGTCCAATACGCTGGGGGTGACATTAAAATAACACACAGTATTACGGGACCATTTTTAAGCCAATTGGGAACGATACAGTTGTCACATTTTTTTTCCTTCCCGGACTCAAATCATTTGACGGCATTATAGGGGAAGACAAGTTAAAAACATTAAAGGCCCTTATCGACAGGAAAAACGACCTCCTAACGATATCACCCGGTATTAAAATACTCCTTCTTGCCTAAAAATCTTTGAATATAAACCTATTAATGGATGCAACACATCCTGAATTCGCGCTTATCAGCGAATATTTCAAAATTTTTGAACCACTTTCGCCCGGAGAGGCTGTAGACACTAGCGTCAGGGCTGAGATTCGTACAAGCACCTCAGACCCTATATACTCAATGAGCTATCCCTACCCTACCAATATGAGAGGGGAAGTGGATAGACAAATAGAGGAACTCTTGCGGGATGGTATTATAAAACCATCAAGAAGTCCATATAACTACCCGGTCTGGGTAGTTCCAAAAAAACCCAAACCGAACGGAGAAAAACAATACCGCATGGTCATCGATTTCAAGCGTTTGAACGCTGTCACAATCGCAGACGCCTACCCAATACCAGATATAAACTCTATTCTAGCTAGTCTTTACCACCCTCGATTTAACTTCAGGATTCCATCAAATTTATATGTTGGAATCCGACACTCCTAAAACGGCATTTTCAACATTAAATGGAAAGTACGAATTTCTTCGTCTCCCGTTTGGACTGAAAAACGCTCCTGCGATTTTTGCGACGATATACTAAGGCAACACATTGGCAAAATATGCTACGTGTACATCGACGACATAATAGTTTTTAGTGAAGACTATGATAGTCATTGGAAAAACAATCACCCTTTTGCTGACATATATGTTATATTATATCTAATGCTAATTCCCTGATCACTTAAAAATTAAAATTCTTATTATGAAACAGGTTGAATCATGTGCACTCATATAAATTATTAGCATCAATGTATGCTAAGAAATTGGGAGGGTCGCTGGAATCAAAACCTTACATCACACTATGGGGCCAACGACCACTTTGGTTGGCCAAAACCCATTTTTGAAATATCGTCAAAACCAAAAAAGTTGTTTTAGGATATATTAAGAGAAGACCAATCTGCAAGGTTACGTTTCAGGAATTCCGATAGAGTGCGCTTCTGTTGAGATAACAGCTGTTAAATCAGATGTTTAAGATGCAAGCCACGTGCTTTTAAGATTCGACTTATAAATTGCATTTTTAAAGTATTTGAAAAAGCAGTTTATAAGCGTTCCTAAAAATGTTTGTGATATGAATTCGATGAATGGTAGTGTGTACTAAGTGTTTGTGTGTTTAAATGGTTGAAATCTATCGTGCTGTCTTTGTACTTAAGTGTTAAAATGAGTTGTCTAAAACGCGCTTTTTAATTAGAAAACTAATTTTTAAGTAGAGTAACAAAGTGAGTCCAGCGGAGTCCACTTCTGAAACCTATTGACATTTGTAGAGTATTAAATTCCTTTTAAAATGTATATGGTTAGAATCGCCACTTATTGCCACTTTTTCCGAAATTTAATTTTTAAGCACATAACCTCAAGTTTTGCAACCTTAACAGTAGTTGCTTTGAATATTGGAATCCTCTTGATTTTCAATGGAATATTGAACTAGAATCCGAAGAGCATGATGTTTAATAGTAGGTGCCATTTTTTTTACTTATTAATAAAATTTGTTTAATCCGATTTTTGTGAATTTAGATTGAACCTTTGTTGAACGAAGAACATTTTGTTTTGCATTTTGAAGCAGATATAAAAAATATAAAAAAAATATAAAAAAAATATAATATAAATGTATTTATAAAGTATATAATAGAAAAAAAAAAAAAATTTCGATTATCTTAAAAAATAACAAAGTTGACTAAATCGATCGTATGGCAGCTATAGGATATATTTGTTCGATCCTATTCTTTTTAACATATATGTTGCCTAAGGACACCAAAAAACGATTGGTAAAGTTTTATCTCGATATCTCTAAAATTAAGCGAGTTATTAATTTTGGCCAACAAAAGTGGTCGTTGGCCCCATAGTGCATCAGCTAAAATCGCTTTCTTGATATCATTTCATATAATACTTCATATTTTTTACAACTAAAGGTTGACCAAACATTATAACCGAATTCATAATCGACAGTACATGCGTGATATGTAAGGAAATTGAAGAAATATTCAATGGAAGAAAGCTCTGTATAATATGAAATTCGTATAATCCAAATAGCTAGCCAGTTTTTCTAAGCTAGAATTCAAAAGCCTATAAATTTAATTGTATTACGACATAATTCTATTTGTCGTTATAAAATTAAGTTTATCGAATAGTTTGGGTGAGTGCAATGTACAACTCTTTATAACAAAGAAATGTGTGATGGACCTGCCACCACAAACTAACCCAACTCAAAGCCCGGACAACAATTGCAAAGCGCGCACAAAGCAAGCTACAGCTGGTCACACTAACAGAGCATCATCATCAGCGCAATCCTGAGATTTCGAGACTCAACTTAATCCCGTACCTTAAGTTTTTTATAACCCATCCGAGGGTGGTTATAAGATCCTGAAGAAATAAAATAAATTTTTATACGATGTTAAATAAATATTTTGATCTGAACAAACCATTTTTATGCTGTGTTAGTCTGAGTTGGTGATTATCAGGTAATTTTTAGTTGTATACTAATTTATGTAAAAGAAATACAAAGCCTTTTATAATCTTGAAGTCTTTATTTACATACGCATTTTACTTTAACATCTAATATTAGAACAAATAATTTCATATATATCAGTTTTTTATTGAACCGAAATGGATACGTTTAACTGCGAGTTGTGTACTAATTCTAGATCATTTACTACCCGCAATGGTTCGAAAATTCACACCTTAAAAAACACAACTTTAGTTATTAAAAATCGAGATCGTGCTATTACAAATGTTACTTCTTTCCTGAAATAAAAAGATTCTGGTTGCAACACAATTTGTATATTTGTATATCCTACTGACACACAGCTTCACTCTGAGCCAAATATTATTTAAAATTTGTTTTATTTAATTCATCTTAATAGTAATGTGCGATTTTTATTTCTTATTGGATAATTTACATAATTAATTATTCCAACTATCATTAAGCAAACCAATGTATGGATTTGCTTGATCCTCTTCAATTTTATCAAATATGCTATCATCACTTGCAAAATTGAAGACATCCGGCAGAGGCTCCTCGTCCAACTCGATAGGTTGAGCAAATACCGTATCCAACGGAGCACACACTACTTTCATCTGCTTGCTGTGATGCGCGATACTCCTCAGACGTCATGCCAATAGGTTCATCGACTAAATCCACAGACGTCAAGTCGTCCGGTTTAGTCTGAGTTGTGGGGCGCTAATAAGGCCCAGAAAAAGTTATCAACGTCGTTAGCCACCTCGACGTTCTCTATAATTTAATCGTCTGTATTAATGAAAATTACCGATTCTTTCGAGATTGACATAGTGGTTGAAAAAATAATACTGAGTATACACTCCTTGCGTGACCGTCTTTTTTACCCAAAAATTAAAAAAGTGCATTTGGGATCAAATACATACAGTCAATACATTCGATTGGTTAACTGCTGTATGTCTTTAAGGGTGGAAAATATTTAGAAAGGCAAGGTCGCCAAACAATTGTGATGGCGACTGAACAGTTGTGAACAGTACTTCTGTACTTGGGTGGGATCAAACCAAATATCCTAGAGATTAGGTGGTGTCTATTTTGTAACGATTTCATACAATTTATTAAATGAGTTTACCACCTGCAGCCTCAGGCATGTATACAACTGCAGCTTAAAGTAGCTACAACTAATGCATTCGACCTATTTTATGGTTTTTAAAAAGGGATTTGCGCAAGCAATGGGTTTCAACAAGGCGTACAGTGTTTTCTTCTGTATCCGAAATGTTGGATACAGGTCAACAAAAAAGACCTGTACGTTTTCTATACCTAAAAAACCGGACCTGTATACGCACAGAACGGATAACGGAATTTCGTTATCCGATGTGCTTAAAAAAAGAAACTGGTTTGATGGGAGAGAGGGAGAGAGAGAGGAAAAACACTGAAGCTGTGTTGATTTTGAGCTGCATTTTGTCATAGTTTCTATGGCAGCTATAAGATATTGTAGTCCGATTTTGACAAAACTACAATACATGGCAAATGTTGGTTTTACAATGCATCTCACTTTATAGGTTCGAACAAAGACAACTGGACAGAGAAAGAAATCCAATAACAGAATCTAGATTCCACCAGGAGGGTAAAAACCCCCATTTTAATAAAAGGCCAAGACAGCCACTTAGACAAGATCCGGTCCAGCCAATAAACGTCGATAGCTCATCTCACTTTAGACAGCCAACTCAAAATCAAAAAGTGGTCCGTTTCAAATACAGCACCAAAACAAATAACCATGTCTCGCTAATTATGAACAGGATAAAAAGCATGAGTTACTCCACGGAGATAACAAACGCCTTGCTGGACAAAGGGACAAGGCTCTCAACGCCTTTATTAGAGGGCTAAGTGGCGACGCGTCTAGGCTTTTAATAATCCGTAAGCCTGCGGACGTCCATGAAGCATACTCCATTTGTGTGGAGTTGCAGAGAATGGAACCAAGGAACCCTACACCAAGAGCGCCCTTATTTAAACAAACTTTTAACCAAGGTTACCAAGGCTATAGACAGCCTAATTCTCCGAGATCCCCTCAGGCACATCAATTTAACTATAGGCCACAGATGAGTCCAGGTCACAACTATGCTCCAAGTGGAAGCATACAGGGCCCACCAAGATTTCAGGGGGCTAGACCAGCAATTAAATATGAGCCAAGCCAATCAGGTCAGAGCTATAGGTCTAATTTCAACTCGCGTCTAGGAGAGGCCGGCGGCATCAAACGAAGTCCGAGCGCTAATTCCAATCTAAATCCCTTCTGTAAAGCACAAAGGCTTTACAACATACAGTCCACTTCATTCTCGAACCCCGCCTCCAATGAACATTACCAACAACAGTCTGGTAACGAGGCTGAGGAACTATCGGACCCACCTCAAGGGGTAGAACATTGTTCTCCCATACAAGAAGTAGCCTGTGTTAGCGATGGGGAACCAAATTTTATGACCGACGCCTCTCTAGTATACCATACATAGAATATGGGACTAGAAATGGAGCTAAGTTACAATTCCTCATAGACACCGGCGGTAATAACAACTTTATAAGCCCCAAAAATTCCGCCGGCTCCACAACATTATCTGTGACATTAAAATCACACACAGTATAACGGGACCATTTTTCAAACCAATAGGAAACGATACAGTTGTCACATTTTTTTTCCTTCCCGGACTCAAATCATTTGACGGCATTATAGGAGACGACACGTTAAAAACATTAAAGGCCCTTATCGCCAAGATAAACGACCTCCTAACGATATCACCCGGTATTAAAATACCCCTTCTTGCGAAAAAATCTTTGAATGTACACCTATTATTGGATGCAACACATTCCGAATTTGCAAAAGAAGCCTTAAACGCGCTTATCAGTGAATATTTTAAAATCGTTGAACGACTTTCGCCGGGAGAGGCCGTACACACTAGCGTCGGGGCTGAGACTTGCACAAGCACCTCAGACCCTATATACTCAAAGAGCTATCCCTACCCTACCAACATGAGAGGGGAAGTGGATAGACAAATAGAGGAACTCTTGCGGGATGGTATTACAAAACCATCAAAAAGTCCATATAACTACCCGGTCTGGGTAGTTAAAAAAAACCCAAACCGAACGGAGAAAAACAATACCGCATGGTCATCGATTTCAAGCGTTTGAACGCTGTCACAATCGCAGACGCCTACCCAATACCAGATATAAACTCTATTCTAGCTAGTCTTTACCACCCTCGATTTAACTTCGGGATTCCATCAAATTTATATGTTGGAATCCGACACTCCTAAAACGGCATTTTCAACATTAAATGGAAAGTACGAATTTCTTCGTCTCCCGTTTGGATTAAAAAACGCCCCAGCGATTTTTCAAAGGATGATCGACGAGTAAAAGGGTATATTGTATTCGTGCAAAAGTATGTAACAGGTAGAAGGAAGCGTTTCTGACCCTATAAAGTATATATATTCTTGTTCAGGATCACTAGCCGAGTCGATCTAACCATGTCCGTCTGTCCATCTGTCCGTCTGTCTGTCTGTCTGTCTGTCCGTATGAACGCTGAGATCTCGGAAACTACAAAAGCTAGAAGATTGGCATTTTGCAATTAGATTTTAGGAGTTCCTACGCAGCGCAAGTTTGTTTCAAAATGGTGCCACGCCCCCTCTGACGCCCACAAGCCACAAGCTGTGGCCACAGTTTTCATGCTATTTTGAAAATTTTAATTGATATGTATTTTTTTCGTCAATACCTATCGATTGGCTCAATAAAAGTTTGCCACGCCCACTCTAACGCCCAAAAACCCATTAAATGCTTAAGCCTGGCTAGTGCCTACATTTCCGACTTTCATGGCACAATAGCGCCATCTAACGGATTACTTTGAAACAGCTAGCCAAGGTGCTCAACAGAGTCAACGTTAATTCTCGATAAGGATTTCTATTAAAGGAAATTGCGATGGTTTTCATTTGTCAATACCGAACTATATCCCAAGAACTATGCAAATCAAATCAAGTTATCCAAATTGGAGGTCTGAGTCAAACAATGGCGTATGTGTGTATGTATGTAAGCATTGCACTCACATAAACACAGCTGTTGGTGCAGGACAAAAGCTGCCTGCCGTAAAGAAGCGCTGGTGCTGATGCTCGTGCTGTAAAGCTGCCAGCTCTAAGAGATCTCCGAATTCAATTTGATAATTTGAACTGAGTAACGGGTATCTAATAGTCGAGGCACTCGACTATAGCGTTTTCACTTGTTTTTAGTGAAGACTATGATAGCCATTGGAAGAACCTCCGTGTCTTTGACAAATTGAAAAAAGCCAAACTCCAGGTAAACTTGGAAAAAACAAATTTCCTATCAACGCATGTTGTATTCCTAGGATATGTAGTAACTGGAGACGGCATTAAAGCAGACGGAAAAAAGGTCGAGGGTGTCACGAAAATGAAACCACCCACCACCGTCAAAGAATTAAAGAGTTTCCTTGGCATGACTTCCTATTATAGAAAATTCATCAAGGACTATGCGAATTAATTTATAAACCTGGGAAATCGAACATAGTGGCCGATGCTCTGTCACGAGTCACAACATACGTGAATCACCTTGGTTCTGCTTCTGAGAAAGTCGGAGGCTCCGATTCGATCGCTACAATCCATAGCGCTCTTCAAGACGCATTTCACTTTATTTCTCACGTAGAAACCCCGATTAACGCCTATAGAAATCAACTAATTTGTTGTCCAGATTTGTCTGATTATTTGTGCGAACACCCACAAGTTACATATCCAAGCGCCATTTAATTCCCTCAGTAATTAATGGAATTAAAATCCCAGACGATTACTTACAACTAATACAAACCTGTTGTGCCCAGAATTTTTAATTATATAAAATTCGTATAACGCAACGTCTGGTAGATGATATTACGGACGAAGAGCAAATTTGCGAAATTATCGAGAAAGAACATCGTAGGCCCATAGAAACCCGTAAGAGGTCCGCGTTCAAGTCTTGGAAAAAATGACTTCCCCAGGATGGCGAGTATTATTTGTGCACAGCTTTCGACCTGCACCACTTGTAAACTTAAAAAATACGATTGGCACCCCAATAAACCGTTGTTACAACCAACCCCTATTCCCCTATTCATATTGACGTTTTCACATTAGAAAAGAAAATTTATCTCAGTTGCATCGATAATTTCTCCAAGTTTGCCAACCTTTTTCCCTTGCAATCAAAGTCAGCAATTCATCTCCGCGAGACACTATTAGATGCACTTCATTATTTCACCGCACCTAGAATGGTAGTGTCGGACAACGAAAGAGGTCTTCTGTGCTCAGCTGTCCTGAATTATTTGCGAACGCTGGGAATTGAGTTATACCCATCCTCCTACTCAAAAAAGCGAGGTAAACGGTCAGGTAGAAAGATTTCACTCTACCTTAATGGAAATATATCGATGCTTGAAAGGCGAATATCAGACATTTAAGCCCACAGAACTTATACCTATTGTCACAGACAGGTACAATAACTCTGTCCACTCGGTGACGAGTAAAAAACCCGTGGATATTTTTTTCAATCGTACCTCTGGAATAAATATCCAGGGTTTGTCCAATTTCAAACAGCAAACTTTTGAAGACATTCGAGGTCATATAGAACATAAACAAACGCTAACCAACAATGGGCGCAACAAAACTAGAAGCGACCCAATTTCTTATGAAGAGGGTCACACGGTATATGTCGCGAACAAACAGATTAAAACCAAAGAAAAGCAACGATTCAGGCCTGAAGAGGTTCAGGATGACCGTAGGGTCACCATAAAAACAAGGTCCGGAAAAATTTTTCACAAGTCTCATTTAAAAAAGTAATTTTACTCTCGGTTTCCAGAGCAGGAGGGCTGCCAACAGATTACTTAAACATTTTATAATTACTTCACAATAAAAGCATGAAGGGAAATGTGTATTAAATGTTTTGTAACATGCACATATATTATTCGGCTCCGCCCAAAGTTAGCTTCCCTTTCTTGTTGCAGTATAAAAGCTATTGACATGAAATTACGCATATCTAGTTTATTTATGTAAGTTAACCCGACTACGTCATATTTTTTAAACATTTATTATGCTTTTAACTATTTTTTAGCGAAAACACGGTATCGATTAACAGTTTACCATACAGGATTTAATTTTCTAATTGAATGAGTTTGGGGCACTTTGGTGTGGGGTGGGTCACCAATAACTATAAACTAAAGTCTACAGAAATTTTATATTTTTAAGGAAGCGCATCTCCCTGCAAGGTAGTGGGAGAGGGAGGGAGACGGAATCATTTGTTGACAATTTGTATGAAAATGCAGAGAGAGATAGCAATATGCAGGCAGAAAACGCATGATGCTTATGAAGACCCTTAAATTCTATAATAAATCGAGTTTTTGCTTAGTTTCTTTGTTTAGAAGTTAGCTAGAGCTTTGGTAAAACCATCAAATGAATCGGTAAAGCTTAAGGAAAAACTTTACCGAATAAATTTTTGATACTCGGTTTAGAAGTGCCATTTTTCGACGTTTGAAGATATTTTTGGCTAAATTGTAATTTTAGAACGGGTGTTAAAAATAGCAAAAAGCCTTAAATCTAAGCGGTCAACTATTGAACTATTTTTGGGCGAAAACACGGATTCGATTGGTTTAACGGTTTAGCGTTGAGCATTTTCGAAAGAAAATTGACTTTTTTTCCAATTGGAAGCGATTGGGGCCACTTGGGGAGCCCCAATAAATCTTGGCAAATCAGTTTAAAGTTATTAGAGTGTTATAAAAATTCATATTTATATTGTTAACCACTGGTTTTGGCTCTGCGTGCGTTTCCAGTTTTCTTACTGATAGCTTTATATATAGAGATAATAATTATTAATCATTAATATCATATGAATACCACCAAACGCAAAAAAGAACAGGAAGCTAGACCCCTTATGCTACTCAGAACCCAACTTATGAGAACTGCTAGTGTCAGCATATTCCCATCGACTGAGTGCACACACATACTATGCATACCACGCTCTTTCTTTGTGCATTTGAAATACATAAGCACAAGGCGTCGCCGTCGTTTTTAGCTGCGCTAATGCGCTTGAACATTTATATTTTGCTTAGACTTAAGCATTCAATAAAGAGAGCTCAACGGGATAACTAAAATACATGGTGCGAAGATAACATAACACTTATAACATGGCGACCGTGACAGTGGTTGCTGTTATAGTTCCTGTGCAACGAAAATAAAAACCTATAAAAACGAATATATAAATACCGAATATAAAAACCTATAAAAACGAATATATAAAAAAAAAAACCGAATATAAAAACACTTATATATTCCAAAAATGTGCTGAAATTAAAGAACATTATAAAAACAAAACACCTGTGGACGACACCCAATTTAAAACTAAAAAAAAATTTTTTTTAACCCCTGTGCGAGTCCAAAGGGCACCGGACATCTGCAGCAGCCGACAAAAAAATCATAAATCAAAAATGAAAAACCCCAAATCTGCAAAAAAATTTTAACGCCTGTGCGAGGACCAGCGCCGGCAACGCCTGAGTCCAAAGGGCACCGGACTGCAGCAGTTTACGGCAGCAAGTGCGGGAGGCAATTTGCACCCTGCACCAACGAATGGAAAAGTGCGTATGAGTGACGTTACTCTAGATAATGCTGCTCCTGTCGAGCAAAGGGACGCACCGAGCTTGCAAGAAGCTCTAGAGGTGTGTCGAAATGATGGACCACGCCCCCTCACAATAGCTGAGTACAGGGCACGAAATACGAAGAAAATTAACAAGAAAAAAAAACGAAGCGGACAACGGATCTAACTGCTACAACAAAGAAGACTAATAAAGGACTATACTAAAGTAGCTGCAACAGCCGAGAATATAACTGCTCATGAAAAAAATCTGGCCGTCATCGAGCAAGCACTTTGCCAAAGAGCAAAGTAACGCAGTTGCCATTAGTCTAATAACTCAAGCCGATGCGCGAAAGCACTGCTTGAAAATTACTAACCTCTGTTAGGCTTTATACTAAAATCATATGGCAGGTATTTTCTATTTTTCGCTCTATATAATGAGCGACAAATTGTAAATCTGCCATGTGAAAATTACTAAACCATTTTTTCTTCGTTTCTTTTGATTCATGATTACTAACAATATAAGTAAATTAACAGAATTTGAGGATAATAATTCGCCATATATAATTGGCATAAAATATAGATTTTAGTAGACACAAAAGTTGTCGATTCAACGGCGAATGTCGTTAATAAAGTAGAATCTCAAAAAATAGATTTTCAAACAATAACAATTTTATCCCTAAAGATTATAAAATGAAAGACCGATTTTAAAGGGGATACGGCCACAGCCCAAACCGTAAGAGCAAGAGCAGCCAAATTTTTTCACAGTATTCCATTGGGGGCGTGGGCGCCCACTAAGATCCGATATGTCCTCCCAGTGGCCCCAAACAGCTCCAACATCCATTATTCTGAGCAAAAAAAAGTTGATGTGTTTAAAAACTGGTTGGAATTTCGATATTTGTTTTTTTCCGAATTTTAGGTTTTGAAAAGGCCTAATTAGAAATCTAAAAGAAATTTTGATATCCCCCATAATTTGGGGGCTACATTTAAAATTATCTTTTCGATTTAAAAAATCTAAACCGCTGCTCCGATCAAGATGATTTTTCGCTCAATAGTTATTCTATGGCCCAAATGCTTAAGTTTAATTTTTCAAGTTTTTAACATTTTTTTAAGTATTTTTAACGAATTTATTTAGATTTTCTAAGTCATTGCGTTGTATTTTGCGGGAGGCTGTCGAGAGAACGAAACCTCGAAGCCAAGAGAGCGACGGCCGAGAGAGCAACAGCCAAGAAAACTGATGAGGGGGAGGGGTAGTGCTGCAGGGAAAGGGGAGGGGAAAGAGGCAATTTAAGTTAAATTTGTTTAGGATTTTAAAAACTTAAACTGCTGCTCCGATCAATATGATTTTCGATCAATAGTCATTCCTGTGGATCAAATGCTTAGGTTTTATTTTTCATTTTGTAGCAGAAGTAAGAGCATTATTTAATTTCCACCATGGAAGAAAATAAAAAATTACTACAAATTCTGTAAGCAAAGCCAAAATGTTTCCAAGTTAAATATTAATCTTAAGATTCGAACTTTTGACCAAATACGTATGTACATATGTATATTTGGATATGTTTTGATTTGCTTATATGTACAATACATGTCCATACATACAATGTGTGTGTATGTTTCTATTCGAAAGTAGATAATGTGCTTAAATACAAATAAAATGATTTATTATACCCGTTTATCGATCAAATGTGGAATCTGAAAATAATACGTTACTTTGCTGTTTTTGTATTGGATGCCAATCTTTTACTGTGTGTACAAAGGTTTTCGTTTCATTCAAAACAAGAAATTTGAAAGCAACAAATTCCAATTTACAAACAAGTATATGTCGGTGCATACTAAGAGTGTGAGGATGTTGGTATGAGTGTATGGGTATATTTTCGGGAATTTCATCAGAAGGCCTATTTCATCACTATTGGTAATATTGCATTAGCCTCTAATTCTGCTGTGTCATGTTGTCGCTTTAAGAAATTACGTTTTAGCGGGGCGACAGCGTAGTGTCGCTGTCGCCGAGTGTGGTTCGGTGGTAAGCACAGAAGGAAGAAGGAACGATGCAGTTAGTTGCGTTTGGGACTTGAGGTGTGCGGAACCGAAACTCGCTGCGCTATTACAATGTCTGACGAAAGCAACCTTGCTGCAACAAACCCTGCTGCAACATCAGAAGTGGGATCTGGCCCTCTACCTACAACAATGGAGGGACAATGGCGTGCCATCTTAGAGTTGCAAAATGCAAATTTGCTCAATCTTGTGCGAGCAATTCAAACAACAGAACCTGATGCAGTGCGAAGTAAATCGGTGCAACTACCCAAATTCAACCCAGACAAGGCAGGTGCCATCGCTTCATCGTGGTGTTCAACTGTGGAAATTATACTAAAAGAAAATACATTGAAGGGCAGTGCGTTGGTTGTGGCTTTAAGTGCAGCATTGGAGGGTAGCGCTTCGCAATGGCTGTCCCAAGTGTGCTATGCTGATATAACCTGGCTCGAGTTTAAGGAATTGTTCATACAACGCTTTGATACTTTAGAAACACCAGCCGCCATGTTTCTACAAATGCTGACAAAACGACCGACCGATGGCGAGTGTCTCGCACTGCACGCAAGCCGCATGGTTACAGAACTAACGACGAAATGGCATGAAATGGAAAAAGAAGAAATTGCTGTGTCCGTGACTCTCGCATTACTGGCAAGCTTTGATAACCGTGTGCAGCGTTTGAGTTTCACTTCAAATGTTCGAACCAGAGCCGATCTACAGTCCGAATTAAAAGCGTTCACTTTTAATAAAAGGAAAAGTGGCTTTGTGGAAAACCAATCTGAAATTTATCCAAAACGGCAAAAGCAATCTTCGATCGAGTGTCATTATTGTGGAAAATTAGGCCACAAAATGTTTGAGTGCAGACTCAAGAAACAACAACATCACCTTGCGAATGACAAAGAGCGACATGTCAGACACGATGAACATCGACGTGAAAAATCAATTGTAACTTGCTACAAGTGCGGAGACAGGGGACACATATCTACCCAATGTACAAAGAAGGAAGCGGATAGGAACAAGACGTTCAACCGGGAAAAACGAGTGGAGCAGTGCAGCGTTGCAGTACCTAAAGGAAGCATGAACCACAGAGGACACATTTTTGAAGTCATATTTGATTCTGGAGCGGAATGCTCACTAATGAAAGAAAAGCTAAGTACTCAGTTTTCTGGTAAAAGATTCAATAATATTGTTATGTTAAAAGGCATAGGTATTAATGGAATATGTAGTACTGTACAAGTTTTAAGTAACGTTAAGATTGATGACCATTTTATTGAGATTTTGTTTTATGTAATAAGCGATAATCACATGCAAAACGATATCGTCATTGGGCGTGAAATACTTAAGCAGGGTTTTGATATTTTCATTTCATCAAACAAATTTACAATTTCGAGAGCCAAAATAATTAATTTGTGTACCGGTTCTGAGCCAGCCGATATTGATACTGAACTTGACGGAGAAAATAAAATAAAACTTAATTCATTGTTGGCAAAGTACTCAGATTGTTTTATAAAAGGCATTCCGAATACTAAAGTAAGAGTTGGCGAAATGAAAATTAGATTGATTGATCCAAGGAAAACAGTTCAAAGAAGGCCATATCGATTAAGTCCATGCGAGCGAGATTTAGTTCGAGAAAAAATTGAGGAGCTGTTGAGGTGTAATATAATAAGACCAAGCTGTTCACCTTATGCAAGCCCCATATTGTTGGTAAAAAAGAAAAATGGTTCGGATAGACTCTGCGTTGACTATAGAGAGCTAAATTCAAACACTGTTGCTGATAAATACCCGCTCCCACTCATACAGGATCAAATAAATAGACTTCAAGGAGTTAATTATTTTACATGTTTAGATATGGCCAGTGGATACTACCAAATTCCTTTGCATGCGGATTCTATTGAGTACACAGCGTTTGTGACGCCAGATGGCCAGTATGAGTTTCTGTCTATGCCATTCGGGCTTAAAAACGCGCCTTCTGTTTTTCAACGCTTAGTAATGCAGGCGCTAGGAGATTTAGCGAAATCCTATGTTATCGTCTATATGGATGATATCATGATAACTGCCACAACACAATGCGACGCGTTTGAAAGATTAGAGATTGTTTTAAATGTTCTGACAGAGGCTGGGTTTTCATTCAACATTACAAAGTGTTCATTTCTGAAAACATCGGTTCAATATCTAGGCTACAGTGTTAGTGCTGGTGAAATTCGTCCAAACCCTCAGAAAATAGTAGCGTTAACTGCCCTTCCCCCTCCACAGTCTGTAACATCACTTAGACAATTTATTGGATTAGCATCGTATTTCCGGCAATTTATAAAGGGCTTTTCACAGTTGATGAAACCGTTATATTTCTTAACTTCAGACAAAAATAAATTTATTTGGAAAACAGAACATGAACAGATACGGAAACAAATTATTTCTATACTTACCGATGAACCAGTCCTTGTTATTTTTGACCCAAATTATCCCATTGAATTACATACAGATGCAAGTGGCAGTGGTTACGGTGCAATTTTTGTTACACCAAATTAAGAAAAAACCACAGGTAATAGAATATTATAGCAAAACTACTTCACCTGCAGAGTCCAGATATCACTCGTATGAGTTGGAAACTTTAGCGGTTGTAAACTCAATTAAACATTTTCGACATTATTTGCTGGGCAGGAACTTTACTGTTTATACCGACTGTAACTCATTGAAGGCGTCAAGAAATAAACAAGATTTGACCCCTAGAGCACAGCGTTGGTGGGCTTTCTTACAGTCATTTACATTCGAAATTCAGTATAGAGAAGGGAAAAGAATGGCACATGTTGACTTTTTGTCGAGAAATCCTATCTCACCAGGGTCTACTTCTGCTCCAAAAGTAATTGATGAGAAGAGAGTTAACTTGGCCGAAATTTCAAGTGATTGGCTCATTGCTGAACAGCTTCGAGACTCAGACATAGCCGAAATCGTGACTAAATTAAAAGATTGTTCTCTTGATGAAGATATAGCGAAAACATATGAAATAAGGTCAGAGGTTCTTCACCGAAAAATACAGAGGAATGGCAGAACGCGCTGTTTACCGGTGGTGCCCCGTGCTTTCAGATGGTCCGTTATAAACCAAGTTCATGAGTCGATAATGCATTTAGGTTTCGAAAAGACACTGGATAAAGTTTACGATTTTTACTGGTTTGACAATATGTCAAAATACATCAAAAAATTTGTTGACAATTGCATCACTTGCAAAATGTCTAAGTCAACCTCTGGAAAAATTCAGGCTGAACTGCATCCCATCCCAAAAGTAAATATTCCTTGGCACACAATCCATATCGACTTAACAGGGAAATTAAGCGGCAAGAGTGACCAGAAGGAATATGTTATTGTTCAAGTTGACGCGTTTACCAAGTATGTCTATCTCAGTCACACCCTTAAATTGGACAGTGAGAGTTGCATAAAGGCTGTCAAGACCGCTGTTTCGTTGTTTGGAGTACCAAACCGAATAATAGCTGACCAGGGAAGGTGTTTTACTGGATCAAAGTTTAGTGAATTTTGTTCAGATCAAAAAATAAACTTGCATTTGATTGCCACAGGCGCTAGTCGCGCTAATGGTCAAGTAGAACGAACAATGAGAACGTTGAAAAATATGTTAACGGCGGCTGAAACTGGAACACAGTCTTGGCAGGATGTGCTAGGAGAAGTGCAGCTGGCAATCAATTGTACAACTAATCGCGTGACGAAGGCAAGTCCTCTAGAAATGTTATTGGGAAAAGTAGCACGGCCATTAGGATTACTTCCACCTTGTGACATAGAAGATGATGTAGATTTGTCGAACTTGAGAGCACAAGCTGAAAAAAATATGTTAATTACTGCAGTTTATGATAAAGAACGGTTTGATAAAAGTAAGGCAAAAGTACGTAGACACAATGTTGGAGATTTTGTATTACTTAAAAACGAGGAAAGACATCAAACCAAGCTGAGTCCAAAATTCAAGGGGCCTTTTCAAATAACACAGGTTCTAGAGGGTGACACGTACATTTTAAAGTCCTTAACTAACAAACGAACTTACAAGTATGCTCACGAAGATTTAAGAATCTTACCAGATGGGGAAGTTCCCGAAGAGCTTAATGTGTGCGATGATTATAATAATGTTGAAAGCGAAAATGAAAATATTAATAATGACGAAGTTGTTGAAGAAAGTGAAGTGCGCCAATAAGGGTGGCAAAAAAATGTAGTACTGCTGGTCAAACGGAAATGACAGAGTACTTGGATCATGTAAATCAAGCTCAGAAATGAAATTTAAAACAAGAAAAGAAATTAATGAAATGATGAAAAGAAAGTATCGTGGCCTGAGTGGACGATAATGAGATTCGAAATATTAATGTAAGCACAAGTGCAGAACAAACTAATGTTTGTTTTGATCATGGCGTGTGGTGCATTAGATATGAGAATGGATAAATTGAGTTAAATAATTGGTTTAAAAAAGAAGACTTGATTTGTTAATGAAACCCAAACAGAATGATAATGTTTATGTTATGATATGTTTTAAGGAGGTCTGATATTATTTTGTGAAATTGGTCATAAATGAGTTTACATAAATTAAGAAAAGAAAATTGGATTTCGTTGTGAAAATAATTGTTAAAGTTATAAAAAAACAAAAGGTTGTTAAAAAAAAAACAAAATATATAGAAATAAAAAGGGAGCAAAAGAGAAACTAAAAATGTAGTCGTTTATACACGAGGTCGTGTTAGAGTCAGAATGGCCGTGTCGGTGCATACTAAGAGTGTGAGGATGTTGGTATGAGTGTATGGGTATATTTTCGGGAATTTCATCAGAAGGCCTATTTCATCACTATTGGTAATATTGCATTAGCCTCTAATTCTGCTGTGTCATGTTGTCGCTTTAAGAAATTACGTTTTAGCGGGGCGACAGCGTAGTGTCGCTGTCGCCGAGTGTGGTTCGGTGGTAAGCACAGAAGGAAGAAGGAACGATGCAGTTAGTTGCGTTTGGGACTTGAGGTGTGCGGAACCGAAACTCGCTGCGCTATTACAATGTCTGACGAAAGCAACCTTGCTGCAACAAACTCTGCTACAACATCAGAAGTGGGATCTGGCCCTCTACCTACAACAATGGAGGGACAATGGCGTGCCATCTTAGAGTTGCAAAATGCAAATTTGCTCAATCTTGTGCGAGCAATTCAAACAACAGAACCTGATGCAGTGCGAAGTAAATCGGTGCAACTACCCAAATTCAACCCAGACAAGGCAGGTGCCATCGCTTCATCGTGGTGTTCAACACTGATATTATTAACCCCTCGCGGACGATATTTCGGCCGGCTCACCTGGAGTTTTTACACAGACACACAGAGCTTCGAAATTCGGTGCGCACGCACGGGTGCTATTCCTCGACTGCTACGTCACTGACTTCACTTTGATACCCTGTGGTACTGATGAGTATTTTCCACGTGGTGGGTCTTTGGATCGCACTTGGTTCTCTTAATACGTGTTTATTTCGTGAAAGCTTAATTGCAATAGAACGATTGGAATGAGCGGAAATGCGGTTGTCAGAGTACCGGGTTGCCGTACTTTATCTGACAGGCGATCGAGGTGCCAGATCGTTTGCGCCTTAACAGAACTAAAAGGGCTGTTGAGCGCGAACTGACATTGGCGTATTTAATCGATTTATTTTATCAATTTAATTTTATATAAAGATACTGCAATTTATTATACCCGTTACTCGTAGAGTAAAAGGGTATATTGTATTCGTGCAAAAGTATGTAACAGGTAGAAGGAAGCGTTTCCGACCCTATAAAGTATATATATTCTTGTTCAGGATCACTAGCCGAGTCGATCTAGCCATGTCCGTCTGTCCGTCTGTCCGTCTGTCCGTCTGTCCTGTCTGTCCGTCTGTCCGTCTGTCTGTCCGTCTGTCTGTCTGTCTGTCCGTATGAACGCTGAGATCTCGGAAACTATAAAAGCTAGAAGATTGGCATTTTGCATGTAGATTTTAGGAGTTCCTACGCAGCGCAAGTTTGTTTCAAAATGGTGCCACGCCCCCTCTGACGCCCACAAGCCACAAGCTGTGGCCACAGTTTTGATGCTATTATGAAAATTTTTTTTTATATGTATTTGTTTCGTCAATACCTATCGATTCGCCAAATAAAAGTTTGCCACGCCCACTCTAACGCCCAAAAACCCATTAAACGCTTAAGCCTGGCTAGCGCCTACATTTCCGCCTTTCATAGCGTATACAATAGCGCCATCTAACGGATGACTTTGGAACAGCTGGCCAAGGTGCTCAACAGAGTCAACGTTAATTCTCGATAAGGATTTCTATTAAAGGAAATTGCGATGGCTTTCATTTGACAATACCGATATATATCCCAAGAACTATGCAAATCAAATCAAGTTAGCCAATTTGGAGGTGTTCCCTGGGTACCGATTTTAACATAAAAATCGGGAGCTTATTTGAGCGGCGAAAAACGTACAAGAAGGCATATTTATATTAAGTTGTTTAGCTGAGTAACGGGTATCTAATAGTCGAGGCACTCGACTATAGCGTTCTCTCTTGTTTTAGTATTTAAATCATATCATATGCGTACCCTCACAGGGGTTTCAATCTGGGCTGGTGATATCCGCACCTCCGCCACCTGCCTAGCTAAGTTCTCTATAGTTTTGCGCATTTCATTCGCCCTGCGCTGGTCCTCGCCAGCCTTTTCTGTTAGGGCGTTGGCGATAGCCCCCTGGATGACAGCCTGGAGCTGATCCGCGTTTATAGACATGTTTGTATTGGGATCGGCACTGGTAGCCGCCTGCCTCGGTGTAGAAGTAATTAGATGTCTCTCAAAGTCTGACTCTGAGTCGCTATTCTGATTGGTATCCCTATAATTTAGGAATGACATGGACAGCAATGTTAAATTCCATCTACCAAGAGTTGCATGCCTACACTCATAGCAAAATTAGCCCTAAATTTTAGAAATTCGCCTTAAAACTTCATTTTTTCTAAATCCAAGAAAAGATTTCTATTTTCAAGGAATTTTTTTCTCAAAACAAGAAAACTTTTCTTGAATCAAGAAAGTCTTTCTCAAATGTAGAAATTGTCGCCATAAACTAAACTCGCCTTAAATCCAAGAAAGAATTTCTATATTTTAGTAAAAATAGCACTTGTTTTTCGAAATTTTTTTCTTAAAATTAGAAATTCTGCCCTAAAAAATGATTTACCTTAAAATATAGAAAAATTTTCTCAAATTAACCCTAAAAATTCGATAACCCTAAAAATAGAAACGCTTTCTTAAATATAGAAATATTTTCTTAAATATAGAAATATTTTCTAAAAAAATAAAAATTAATCCCACAATATAGAAATATTTTCTATAACATAGGAATTATTTTCTAAAATGACCATAAAATTGTTCTCACCCTGTCCGAGTAGCCTAGGGGTTAGAATGTCTGACCAGAAATCTAAGCACCGCAAGTTCAATTTCAGCTGCCGACATCTTTCTTTTTTTCTTTTTTTTTTTACTTGTGTATAAACACAGATGCGAAGTAATGCTTAGAACGACTAAAGGTTTTACCCTTTATTGAAAAGTAATTTAAATATTTTTTGAAATATGAAATATCATCTTAGAAAATTTATTTTAAATATTTCGACTTTCACAGTTGCGACTTAACGAGTTCTAAAAACGTTTTAAAACTAATATTCTTCGCAAACGCCCCATCATATAGTCTTTGGTTTGCCGTGCGTTCTTCGTGCGCGACCGTGGCTCCATTTAATGCCTTTGGACTCACGCGCGGGAGACCTGGGTTCGAATCCCGCCGACGGACGAATAAAATTATAAGTTTTTTCGGATAAGAAACTAATCGGATTTTACTTGTAAGAACTGAAAAATAAATCATAATTGTACTAATTCTCTCTCTCTTTCCCCACAGAATTACAGTTTAAATCGATATTGGCAATTCATTAGTGCGCAATACTAATACAAACTTTGTGACTTTTCTAAATGAAAAGCGAAGTGCTTAAATCATATACGTACATACATATGTATGTATACACATACATACATAAATCCTAAATAAAAAATTACATCATGATGAATGTAGGCTCATGTTTTCTAATTTTTAGAAAAAATACCCTAAAATTTATGGTTAGATGCCCTAAGTTTAAGAAATATTTTTCTATTTTTTAGAAAAGTTTTTCTTGTTATTAGGGCCCTTTGCCTTAGATTTTGGAAAGGAACGCCCTTAATTTTAGAAAATTTTACCCTAAAATTTAAGGTGTGATGCCTTTGAAGACAAACATAAGGCAAATTTCTTGTTTTTAGGGTTAATTTTGCTATGAGTGTGGTTCCTGCTATGCCTGCGGGGCGTTTGGACACTTCGTTGGGCAGTGCCCGGAGCGCAAAAGCGCAAACACAAACAACTATGTAAGATATTTTAAGATATTTTTTCACAATAATTCTAATGCCCCATTAGTTGCAGCATGCCTCATAGACACTGGAAGTCCAATCTCTTTTGCTAAAATAAGCAGTTTAAATAATATAGTTAATTTGGAATTCGTTTCGGAAAACTTTTTCGGGCTAAATAAGAGCCAACTAAAAATATTTGGAAAAATTTCATGTTACGTTATAAAAGAAAGAATAAAGTGTTATTTTGATCTTTACTTAGTCCTAGAAGAGTCTATGAGCCATGATGTAGTTCTTGGAAGAAATTTTATGGAGGCGTGCCAGCTAAAACTAGATCTAGGCACCTTAAAGATGGTAACGGTAAAGCCTGCGAAACAAAAATGCAAACTAAAACTAAATAATAATGCAAATGTTAATGCTTACAACATAAAACACACTTTAAATGTCAATATTATACAAGAAAATAAGTTTGAAATTAATAGTGATACAGTTAAAGAAACAGTTAGTGATACAGTTAGTAATACATTTAGTGATACAGTTAGTAATACAGTTAATGTAACAGTTAGTGATACAGTTAGTAATACAGTTAGTGAAACAGGTAGTGAAACAGTTAGTGCAATAGTTAGTGAAACGGTTAGTAATACAGGTAGTGAAACAGTTAGTGCAATAGTTAGTGAAACAGTTAGTAATTCAGGTAGTGAAACAGTTAGTGAAATAGTTAATGAAACAGTTAGTAAAACAGTTAGTGAAACAGTTAGTAAAACAGTTAGTGAACAAGAGAGTCCCAGATTTAATCAAACAGTTAATCAAAAGGAAATCCACGGTTAATAAAACGGTTAGTCCCGAAATTAGTAAGGCAGTCAGTCCTACGGTTAGCGAGATAATTAATAACTATGAAGAAACGGTTAGAGAGATGTTTAGCATAAATTGCCTAGAAACTGAAGAGGCGGATTACATATGCGGCACAAATGATGACCAGGATTTAAATCGTCGTTTAAAGGAGGTTATTGAAAACAATTATAAGACATTAGAAAGGCCAAAGGAACCTTTTATTAAATGCGAAATTAAATTAAATTTAGAAACTTCGAAACCATTTAGTTGTGCTCCAAGACGACTCGCTTATTCAGAGAAAGAAAAATTGCAACTTTTACTAAATGATTATTTAAATAACGGTATTATACAACCCAGCGAATCGGAATACGCTTCACCAATAGTATTAGTCAAGAAAAAAAACGGAGACATAAGATTGTGCATAGACTTTAGAAAACTTAACAAGGTATTAATTAAAGACAATTATCCCATACCGCTCATCGATGACCTATTAGACAAATTAGTTAACAAAAAAGTTTTTACGAAACTTGATTTAAAAACTGGTTATTTTCATGTTTTTGTTGATAAGGAATCGGTCAAATGCCCCTCTTTTGTTACACCGTTACGTCAATTCGAGTTTCTCAAGATGCCAATGGGTCTAAAAACTGCATCAGCAGTATTTCAGAGGTTTGTAAACAAGATTTTTGAAGATCTGATTAGAGACAACAAAGTAATTGTATACATGGACGACATAATGATCGCCAGCAAGGATACCGAGGAACATTTACAAGTTTTAAAAGAAGTGTTTCTCAGACTAGTTCAAAACAAATTAGAATTACGTATGGATAAATGTGAATTCCTTCAGACTAATATTAAATATATAGGATTTATCATAAACGGTGAGGGTATCAGAGCTGACGTCAAGGGGATAGAAGCCATAAAACATTTTCCAACCCCAGACAAGACACAGTCCGTTCAAAGTATTCTTGGCTTGTGTTCATATTTACGTAGATTCATTAAAGACTTTTCAACGTTAGCCAAGCCATTATATGATCTTCTGAAAAAATATAAAAAATTTAAGTTCGGAGAAAAGGAAATGAACTGTTTTTCAATTCTTAAAGATAAGCTAGTGCAAGCACCAGTATTGGCAATTTACAATTACAAAGACGATGTGGAACTGCACTGTGATGCCAGCGCTCTTGGTTTTGGTGCTGTTTTGTGTCAAAAGAAAGAAGTCGGAAAATTACACCCCATCTTTTATTTCTCTAAACGCACATCCGTCGCAGAATCAAAATATCATAGCTTCGAGCTGGAGACAATGGCCATTATTCACGCATTGCGTAGATTTCGAATATATTTGTATGTAAAACGATTTAAAATTATTACTGATTGTAATTCTCTCACTTTAACGCTTAATAAAATTGAGCTTAACCCTCGAATAGCTAGGTGGGCGTTAGAGCTCCAAAATTATGACTACGAGCTGATACATAGAGAAGGTAATAAGATGCAACATGTTGACGCTCTTAGTAGATGCACAAATATTTTAATAGTAGAATCAAATACGTTTGAGGACAATTAAATAATCTGCCAAGCTAAGAATCCAAAAATTCAGGAAATTAAAAAACATCTAGAGAAAACCGAGCATAAATTATTCGAAATGAGAAACGGAATAGTGTATAGGAAATGTAACGATGGCAGACTATTATTTTATGTTCCTACGGATATGGAAGAGCATGTTATGTACAAGTACCATAATGAAATCGGACACATAGGAAGGGACAAAATGTTAGATATCATTTCGAAAACTTATTGGTTTCCTAACGCTAAAGAACACTGTTTAAAATGTATTGCATTTTCCCCTAAGACAGGCAAGGAAGGATTTTTACACTGCATTCCAAAAGGCAACAAACCGTTCGAGTTAATACATATCGATCATTATGACCCAGTTGATTCAGGTAGATCTAAGAAACATATTTTTGTAGTCATCGACGGTTTCACAAAGTTCGTACGTTTATATGCCACTAAGACCACTAACACAAGGGAAGTTATTACAGCATTAAAGGACTACCTTAGAGCATATAGTAAACCAAAATGCATAATTTCAGATAGAGGAAGCTGTTTCACGTCGAAAGAGTTTGATGATTTTTTATTAGAGTTTAACGTTAAGCATATGAAGATAGCAACAGGATCACCGCAGGCAAACGGGCAAGTTGAAATAGTCAACAGAAGTCTTGGACCCATGATAGCTAAGCTAATAGAGCCGGAGAAGGGTATATATTGGGACACAATAATAGATAAAGTAGAACATGTACTGAATAACACCCAACATCGCAGTATAAAACCACTAACCATACAACATATAGACTGGTCATTTCATACAACGAATTTGGTCACAAAATTTTTCAATCGGGGGGCCCCAATGCTGGAATCGGCAGGCCCCGACACATCGTGTGCCTTCGGGTTTTTTCGCTCTCGTTCTAATTCTTATTTTGACGCTCGCGCTCGAGTTCGGTCGTTCAGTCGCAAAGACATAGAGTAATAACATAGAGTAAGAAACTATATAGAGGTTTCATTTGCTCTGCCCGCGCTCTCGAGTGACTTTGCCAGTGATGCCACGTAGGGGAAAAACGGAAAAAAAGAGAGTTTTTCATTTGTTCGAATCGAGCTTGAATCCATGCCCATGGTGAATTCTTATTGCTCCACTGTTCGCTCTTATTCCTAAGGATAGGTGCGAAAACTCCCCATACTATTGCTTGTGCTTCGGACATGTTAGAAGGGGTGAGAAACCGAAGTTAGAAGAAGTTAGCTTCGAACATGGCTCTCAGCAGAGCTTTGGCAGAGGCCCGGGCAGAGCAAATGAAACCTCTATATAATTTCTTACTCTATGATTCGGTGGCTAGCGTTTGGAAAGAACAGTTGACAAAAGATTAATACAGACATTTACATTAATATATATTTAAAGCAGTGAAGTGATTTATCCTTTTACAATGCTGATATCTTTAACAATATACAAATAAAGAATACAATAAATATTCAAGGAATAGGCGAGGGAATCATAAAATCCAAAGGACTTTATCCAATAGAACTTAAGACAGACAAATATATAATTCCATATAATTTTCATATAGTAAACCGAGATTTTGCGATTCCATGTGATGGAATTATAGGAATCGATTTTATAAAAGAATTAAATTGCCAAATAACCCTACAGAGGATTGGTTTATAATAAGACCAAATAATATAGACATTCACATTTATATTCCAATATCATATACTTCTGGTAATAATACAAAATTTTACCATTCAATTCAAACAACAATTAACCGAACTACATATGTGGAAAATATACTGATGTATTCGGTCTTGAAACCGAAGCAATTACAACAAATAATTTCTACATGCAAAAATTGAGATTGAAGGACGATGAACCAATTTATATTAAAAATTATCGAAGCCCGCATAGCCAAGTTGAGGAAATTCAAAAACAAGTAGGAAAATTAATTAAAGACAATATAGTCGAACTATCTGTATCAGAATACAACAGCCCACTTTTACTTGTCCCAAAGAAAACACTTCAGGGTTCAAACGAAAAGAAATTGAGACTAATAGTTGACTATCGGCAAATCAACAAAAAACTTCTAAGAATTGACGACATTTTGGACCAACTAGGTAGAGCAAAATATTTCTCATGCCTTGATTTGATGTCAGGTTTCCATCAAATCGAATTAGAAGAAAATTCAAGATAGTGCTAGACGATTTATAGCATTTTGCAATTATTATAGACGTTTCATTAAAAATTTCGCCGACTATTCACGGCACATAACTAGATCATGTAAAAAGAATGTTCCATTTAAATGGTCTTCCGAATGCCAAAATTCATTCCAATAATTAAAAGATAAAGTTATAGAACCAACTTTATTACAATATCCTGATTTCCTTAAAGAATTTTGTATAATAACGGATGCAAGTAAACAAGCATGTGGAGCGGTATTAACTCAAAACAATAACGGACTTCAACTCCCGATAGCATACGCATCACGCTAATTTACAAAAGTCGATAGCAATAAAAGCACTACCGAACAGAAATTAGCGGCCAATCATTGGGCAATTGCATATTTTCGTACATATATTTATGGCAAACATTTTACAGTTAAAACTGATCATGACCACTAACATACTTATTTTCAATGATCAATCCTAGTTCAAAACTCACACGCATGCGGCTCTAATTAGAGGAATATGATTTTACAGTCGACTATCTAAAGGAAAAAGATAACTTCGTGGCAGACGCCCTCTCTAGAATAACAATTAAGGATCTTCAAAATATTACGACAAATATATTACAAGTCACTACAAGACAGAAAAGTAGACAAAATTCCTGCGCATGAAAAGATAAAGTAGAATTACCTAGGCAATCTCAAATAAAAGCTTCTAAGCCCAACGTCTATGAAGTCATTAACAATGACGAAGTACGTAAAGTAGTGACCTTGCATGTGAATAAAAAACATGGGAAAAAAATTACAGAAAGATATAATAGTGGAGATTTGTATACTAATGGAACTCTTGATTTAGGTCAATTCTTCCAAAGGCTTAAACTGCAGGCTGGTAAACAAAAAAATACCCAACTTAAAGTGGCACCCTGGGATAATATCTTTGAAAATATTTCAATAGATAAATTTAAAAAAATGGGCAACAAAGTATTAAAATCATTAAGAGTAGCGCTACTCAACCCGGTGACCCTAATAACAACTAATAATGAAAAAGAAGCAATAATGTCTATACTACATGATGATCCTATTCAAGGAGGACACACAGGTATAACAAAAACCTTGGCCAAGGTCAAAAGACACTACTATTGGAAAGGAATGTGTAAAGACATAACCCAGTACATACGTAAATGTCCAAAATGCCAAATGTCAAAAACAACGAGACATACTAAAACTCCTTTAACATTTACAGAAACCCCAGAAATGGTATTCGATAAGGTAATTGTGGATACGATCGGTCCACTGCCGAAATCAGATCAAGGAAATGAATATGCAGTCAATTTAATATGGATCTGTCAAAATATCTTGTTGCTATAGCAGTACCAAATAAAAATGCAAAAACAGTAGCAAAAGCTATATTCGAAGAATTTATTCTAAAGTACGGTCCAATGAAGACGTTCATTACGGACATGTGAACAGAATACAAAAATTCTTTAATTGAACATCTATGCAAAAACCTAAATATCAAACATATAACATCGACAGCACACCATCATCAGACTGTCGGAACTGTGGAACGAAGCCACAGAACCTTTAATGAATTTATACGTACGTACATTTCAACTGATAAGACGGATTGGGATGTATGGTTAAAATACTTTGTTTATTGTTTTAACACGACACCCTCTATGGCACATGAGCTAGTGTTTGGTAGAACTTCGAATTTACCAAAACATTTTAATAGCGTAGATAGAATAGAACCTATTTATAATATAGATGATTATGTAAAAGAAACAAATTTTAGATTATAACATGCTTTTTAAAGAGCCAGATTAATATTAGAATCAAATAACAGACAATAAAAAGCTCATTACGATAAAAAGTGCCTAGATTTTGAACTAAAGATAGGAGATCAAGTTCTATTAAAGAACAAGAAAGGAAAGCTAACTTCGGCCGCTGCCAATGTTTGTAGGCAGCGCAGCCTCGAATAGCTTTTTGTAATTTCATTCGAATTTTGAACATAAAAAAATAAAGAACCAAGTTATTCCCCACAGTCAAAAAGAAGAAGTAGAAAAACAAGGCAGCGCAGCCTCGAATAGCTTATTGTAATTTCATTCGAATTTTGAACATAAAAAAATAAAGAACCAATTTGGCCGTGGCTGATGGCCACTAATAAATATCTTGTCTTTAATATACTAACATCAATAAACTTATCATCAACAATACATAAAGAGTTATAGAATTCCCTACAAATTGTGATAATAAAAGATGGCGTTTAGTAATTGATTACCGCCAAATTAACAAACAAATTTTATCAGATAAATTTCCACGACCAAGAATAGACGATATTCTTGACCAATTAGGTAGAGCTAAATTCTTTTCATGTTTAGATCTAACGTCAGGATTTCATCAAATAGAACTCGAAGAAACGTCTAGAAATATAACATCCTTTTCCACGAGCAATGGCTCCTATAGCTTCACGCGACTACCTTATGGTTTAAAAAGAATGATGACAATTGCAGGTATCGAACCTTTACAGGCATTCTTGTATATAGATGACCTAATTGTCATCGGTTGTTTAGAAAATCTTACAAACGTTTTTATTTATCTAAGAAACACAACCTTAAGCTGCACCCAGAAAAGTGCACATTTTTCAGACACGAAGTGGCCTTCCTTGGACACAAAAGGTATTTTGCCAGACAATAAAAAATACGATGTAATAGAAAACTATCCAGTCCCAACGGACGCAGACAGCGCTAGAAGATTCGTTGCATTGTGCAATTACTACAGACGTTTTATAAAGAATTTTGCTGAATACTCCCGTCACATAACAAGATTATGTAAGAAAGATGTAAAATTCGAATGGACAACACAATGCCAAAGCGCCTTTTAACATCTTAAATCAGCATTAATAAATCCTACTCTGTTGGAATACCCAGATTTTAACAAAGAATTTTGCATAATCATAGATGCTAGCAAATACGCTTGTGGAGCAGTCCTAACTCAAAACAAAAATGGACTACAGCTTCCAATTGCATACGCATCAAGATCCTTTACAAAAGGTGAAAGCAACAAGAGCACTACAGAACAAGAATTAGCATCTATTCATTGGGCAATAACACACTTCAGGCCATATATTTATGGTAGACACTTCACATACAAAACAGACCATAGAACACTTACCTACTTATTTTCAATGGTAAATCCCAGTTCCAAACTAACACGAATGAGACTTGAATTGGAGGAATATAATTTTACGGTAGAGAATCTAAAGGGTAAAGATAACTATGTAGCCGATGCGCTCTCTAGAATAACTATCACAGACTTAAAAAAATATACAAACAAACAATACAATTCTGAAAGTCACAACCAGAATTGCCTAGGCAATCTCAAATAAAAGCTTCTAAGCCCAACGTATATGAAGTCATTAACAATGACGAAGTACGTAAAGTAGTGACCTTGCATGTGAATAATGATTTATGTTTTTTCAAACATGGAAAAAAATTACAGCAAGATATAATGTTGGAGATTTGTATACTAATGGAACTCTTGATTTAGATCAATTCTTCCCAAGGCTTGAACTGCAGGCTGGTAAACAAAAAATTACCCAACTTAAAGGGCACCCTGGGATAATATCTTTGAAAATATTTCAATAGATAAATTTAAAAAAATGGGCAACAAAATATTAAAATCATTAAGAGTAGCGCTACTCAACCCGGTGACCCTAATAACAACTAATAATGAAAAAGAAGCAATAATGTCTATACTACATGATGATCCTATTCAAGGAGGACACACAGGTATAACAAAAACCTTGGCTAAGGTCAAAAGACATTATTATTGGAAAGGAATGTGTAAAGACATAACCCAGTACATACGTAAATGTCCAAAATGCCAAATGTCAAATACAACGAGACATACTAAAACTCCTTTAACATTTACAGAAACCCCAGAAATGGTATTCGATAAGGTAATTGTGGATACGATCGGTCCACTGCCGAAATCAGATCAAGGAAATGAATATGCAGTCAATTTAATATGGATCTGTCAAAATATCTTGTTGCTATAGCAGTACCAAATAAAAATGCAAAAACAGTAGCAAAAGCTATATTCGAAGAATTTATTCTAAAGTACGGTCCAATTAAGACGTTCATTACGGACATGGGAACAGAATACAAAAATTCTTTTGTAGTATGCGCATATATTGAATATCTACTGTAAACACACTGTAACACTTTGTTGCAGTGCATTCATAAAGGCCCGGTCAAAAAACCCAAGTGGCCGAACACGAGTCGATCGGCGCGCTCACAGAAAGTGCAAGTGTCAGCATTCTGTTACACGCGCCGGCCGAACTCAAGTGCATGCATATACCCTCGCGCTCCAGCTTAAGAGAGCATAATTTAATACATATAATATATACATAGGTACATAGCCGTCTCTCTGCCGCCGCCTGCGAGCAGCGCAGCTACGGGACTTAGCCTTAATTAGACTTAAAGAATATTGTAAAAGGACAGAGACATTTTGATCGTTGGAGCGGCACCTTTGCTGCTCCTACTAAATAAAAAAACAGAACCAAACAGAATAAACTTATTTCATGGCGACCGTGACTAGAGTCACAAGGAGCAGCGAATCGGGAAGGTTAATAATACAATGAGGATACAAGGAGGATATACACAAAAAAAACACGTCTGAGTGAGTAGAGTGTGCGTGATGGTACGTGGAGGTCAGAAGAATAAAATTAATAAAAGAATAGCCCGCATAAAGTGGCTGCTATTTGCTCAATCAACACCGCCCGCGTGGACGACGGCGCAAAAACTTTATAATGAGCTTGAATTTTTAAAGGAAACCCTCCAAAATAGAGTACCACAAGGCACAACTCACTCAGAAACCCAAATACAAATAATAAATGAAAAACTAACAACGAAACCAAATATTCCCAAGCCATTGCCGAAACGACCACAAGTCTGCCCGACCGACTGCCCCGGACCTCTCAACTCTGCGGCATGCAATTCCGCATGCATGAAGCCGAAGACCAGTGCGAAGACCAGCACCGGTACCGCCTGAGCCCATAGGCCCAGGACAGCAGCAGCAGATATCAAGCGTGGGAGGCACGACCGCCACCTGCGCCTTCGAAGGAGCGTCAGCGTAGCCAAACCGGCGACGACCAGTTGACGTAGAAGGAAGAAAGAGAAACCAACCAAGCTGGAAGCAAAAATTTTTTTTACCCATGCACTGCGTTGCATAATTTTTTTGATTGCACTACGATGCATATTTTTTTTCAATAATATAATATTTTGTAAAATTGAGCGGAACCTTTTCTGCCCGATTAGATGTGTAGCCCGTAAAGCTATGCAAAAAACTAGGTAGGAAGTTTGTTAATTTAAATGCGCAGTAATGCGATAAGTAAATTTTCAATAGAAGATCATAATAATTTTAATAAAACACTTTATACACATAAAATAAAAGTATATGCAAAACCCACCAAAATGACTTTGGACATAAAAACAGTGGATTCCACTGCCAATGTCATCAACAAGGTAGAATCTAGCAACATCAATCTATATTGGGTACATATACTCTTGATAATCATTGTTGTTATCATGTGCGTCACTTTCTTTTACAAAATTTACAAGCTGCATAATAATTGTCTGAAAAAAGGTATATGAGCCGGGGAAATGACCTGGATAAAATATAAGCAGCAAAATAAATAAATAAAAAATAAAATAAAAAAAAAACGGCACAAACAACAGTGATTACACATAAATATATTTCATAAATGTTAACACCTAAAATATAAGAAAATGGAATACAATAAAAATGAATAAATAAAAATAAAAAATATATATTAAATAAAAATGGCTACACTAAAAGCAATTAGAGACACGTATGATAGGGACATTCTCTTTAAAGAAAGAATTCTGCAATTAGTTTCAGCAACTTCAGTGAGCATTTATGGTTTAGAAAATTTATATATTGAAACATTTAATTTAGATACTTCTCCATTAATACATTGCACAAGCACCCAAAAGGGAATTGTATTATCCACTATTCCAGGCGTACAAGTTAGATCGGTAGTAGACGAGCACCCAATACTAGGTAGAGCAATAGTAATGAGCAATTTCAAGAATTAAATTATATCCATAATATAATGGAATGGAATTATAGACGAATGAATTATACAAGCTAATAAATAAAAAAAATTAATATAAAAATATTTCAATATATTCTTCTTACAAAGTATGGCTAACCTAAAGGCATGGAATGGAACAAATTGTACGGGGAATTATCAAACATTAAAACTAATTTTGACAGATCATACAAGTCACTAACCCAGAATAGACCTATCCAAAAGAACACGGTTAAGAAGCATGTTGAATTATTAGTAAAGTGCTTTAATGAAGCGCGAATGCTAATACATGATCACAGGGAAAGATTAAATCAAGATCATTGGTCACAGGTATCGAAACTTTTGATACGACTACGATCTAATTTAATATTTGTTAAACAAAAGTTCAGTTTAGAAATATCAGTACCAACCATTTTAAACACTCTAATAGCAGTTGACACTGCACCTGACCCGGAATCAACAGAAACGAACGAATCGGAGTCAGAAGAGCTTCCCGAAGTAAACCTCAAAATAGAAGATGACGATTTGAATAATCTTACTATTCCGGCTATATACACTGATCTGGACAATTCAACAGATTCAGATACTTCGAGTGTAATAGAAAACAAAATAAGTAACTCTATCACAATGGCACAATCAAATATTGATTTTATTAATACAGCATCCAAGCTTATACCAGTTTTTGATGGTAAGGCTGAAAATTTAACAAGCTTCATTGATGCTTTACAAATAATAGAATCAATAAAAGGCGAGCACGAAGAATTAGCTGTTTCCATAATTAAAACAAAGCTAAAAGGTGTCGCCAGAAATCTAATCAGTAATGAAACAACAATTACTGAAGTGATTTCCAGACTAAGAGGCAACGTCAAAGGCGAAACTGTAGAAGTATTATCAGCGAAGCTGATGAACCTACAGCAGCGCAATAAAACTGCTAACCAATACACACAAGAAATTGAGCAGATGACGAAAGCCTTAGAAGGTGCATATATAACAGATAGTTTACCTTTAGAGCTAGCCAGAAGTTATTCCACGCAACATGCAGTCAAGGCAATGACTAAAAATTGCTCAATTGATAAGGTAAAACTTATCATGCAAGTTGGCACCTTTAGTACTATGAACGATGCCGTTTACAAATTTGTCAATACTTGCACTGAAGCAACTGGACAGTCAAACACCGTCCTATATTTCAAGAACTATCCACAGCGCGGCTCAAATCGCGGACGTGGAAATTATAGAGGTAATTTTCGTGATAATCACAATAACTAAAACAACAATAACTACAACAACAATAATTATAACAACAATTACCAAAATAACAATGGAGGACGAGGCCATTATAGTGGGAACTATAGAGGTGGTGGTAACTCGAACCGAGGCCACAATGGCAATAACCAAAGCAATGTCAGAATAACCCAAAATACTAACCAAAACACATCGGAAAACTCCCAAAGCCCTTTAAATACTCAACAATAAAAGAAGTCAGAGTTCACACCATTAATCTCAGCCAAAATATATTCGTTTCATTTTTCAATGTAGCTACTGGAAAAGAACTTATCTTTTTAATAGACACAGGTGCAGACATTTCCATTTTAAAAGAAACTTCGGATAACTTCCAAAACATCCAAGATGATTACATCATAGACATAAAAGGCATAAGTAAAGAAATAACCAAATCCCAAGGTTTAGTTTCTATGGAGATACAGACAACTAAATACATAATTCCACACGATTTTCATATCGTAAATTCACATTTCCCTATTCCATGCGATGGAATATTAGGCATCGACTTTATTAAAAAATACAACTGTCAATTAGACTTCAAGCCATCTGAAGATTGGCTCATAATTAGACCCAATAATTTAAAATTTCCAATTAATGTACCAATAGCTCATAGTTCTGGCAATAATTCAATACTTCTGCCAGCAAGATCCCAAGTTATTCGGAAAATTGAACTTAATTCAAAAGAAGACAGTGTATTAATTCCAAATCAGGAAATTTATTTACGTTGCAAACACCATAGCAACATCCAATAATGCCTTCATAAGATTAATAAACACAACAAATACCGACCAAGTAGTCAGTACAGATAACCTAACATCACTTTCGAACTACGATGTAGTCAACACAAATTCAGACAATAGAAAAAAATCCGTACTATCACAACTTCCAAAAAACTTCCCTCCACAGTTCAAGTCACAGCTTTCTAGCTTATGCACCCAGTATAGCGATATATTCGGATTGGAAACCGAATCAGTAACCACAAATAATTTTTATAAACAGAAACTGAGATTAAAAGATGATGAACCAGTCTATATAAAGAACTATCGAAGCCCACATAGTCAGGTGAACGAAATACAAAAGCAAGTAGGAAAATTAATCTCTGACGGGATTGTCGAACCGTCAGTATCCGAATATAATAGCCCATTGTTACTTGTTCCTAAAAAATCATCCCCCGGGTCAAATGTAAAGAAATGACGATTAGTAATTGACTACCGACTGATAAATTCCCATTACCTAGAATTGATGATATTTTAGATCAACTTTTCATGTCTTGACTTAATGTCAGGATTCCATCAAATTGAAATAGAAAAAGGTTCAAGAGATATAACGTCTTTTTCAACGAGCAACGGCTCATATCGCTTCACGCGATTACCCTTCGGATTAAAAATAGCTCCTAATTCGTTTCAGAGGATGATGACTATTGCGTTCTCTGGTCTAAAACCTTCTCAAGCATTCCTTTATATGGATGACTTAATAGTAATTGGTTGTTCCGAAAAACATATGCTTAAGAACTTAACAGATGTTTTTGAGAAATGTAGGAAATACAACCTAAAGTTACATCCAGAAAAATGTTCATTTTTTATGCATGAAGTGACTTTTCTAGGTCATAAATGCACTGATAAAGGAATACTTTCCAGATGACAAGAAATACGATGTCATTATGAACTACCCAGTTCCGCACGACGCGGACAGTGCTAGACGTTTCATAGCATTCTGTAACTATTATAGACGTTTTATAAAAAATTTCGCCGACTATTCCCGGCACATAACAAGATTATGTAAAAAGAATGTTCCTTTTAAATGGACGGATGAGTGTGAATATGCATTTCAATACTTAAAAACAAAACTTATGGAACTTACCTTGCTACAATATCCAGATTTCACTAAAGAATTCTGTCTAATAACAGATGCAAGTAAGCAAGCATGTGGAGCGGTTTTAACTCAAAACCATAATGGTCTCCAACTTCCCATTGCATACGCATCAAGAGCATTTACAACAGGTGAAAGTAACAAATGTACTACTGAGCAGGAATTAGCTGCAATTCATTGGGCGATATTACATTTCAGACCATATATATATGGAAAACATTTCTGAATAAAAACAGACCATAGACCTTTAACATACCTTTTCTCAATGATCAACCCCAGTTCTAAACTGACACGTATGAGGCTCGAACTAGAAGAATACGACTTTACAGTCAAATATTTAAAGGGAAAAGATAATTATGTAGCTGATGCGTTATCAAGGATAACCATCAAAGATCTACAAAATATAACTGGAAATATATTGAAAGTCACTACAAGATATCAAAGTAGACAAAAATTCCGCGCGGAAAATCAAGAACAAGAATTGCCTATGCAATCTCTTAATAAAGCTTCCAAGCCCAACGTATACGACGTCATAAACAATGATGAAGTACGTAAAGTAGTGACCTTGCAGATAAAAAATACGTTATGTTTATTTAAACAAGGCAGAAAAATTACTGCAAGATATGATGTTAGCGATTTATATACTAATGGAGTTATTGACTTAGATCAAATTTTCCAAAGGCTTGAAATGCAAGCCGGTATACATAAAATCAGCCAACTCAAAGTGGCACCGTGGGAAAATATCTTTGAACATACTTCAATAGATAATTTCAAATTAATGGGCAATAAAATCTTGAAAACATTAAGAGTAGCGCTACTCAACCCGGTGACCCAAATAACAAATTTAAAAGAAAAAGAAGCAATTTTGTCTACATTTCATGATGATCCAATTCAAGGAGGTCATACTGGCATATCAAAAACTTTGGCCAAAGTAAAAAGACACTATTACTGGAAAAGTATGTCTAAAGATATAACTGAGTACGTAAGAAAATGTAAAAAATGCCAGAAAGCCAAAATAACTAAACACACAAAGACCCCTTTAACAAATACAGACACACCAATAAATGCTTTCGACAGAGTGATAGTGGACACAATTGGTCCACTACCAAAATCAGAAAATGGCAATGAGTATGCAGTCACTTTAATATGTGATTTAACTAAGTATTTAGTTGCCATACCTGTTCCGAATAAAAATGCTAATACTGTCGCTAAAGCAATATTTGAATCTTTTATCCTGAAGTACGGTCCAATGAAGACGTTCATTACGGACATGGGAACAGAATATAAGAATTCAATTATAGACGATTTGTGCAAATATTTAAATATTGAAAATATTACATCCACAGCACACCACCACCAGACAGTTGGAACAATAGAAAGAAGTCATAGAACTTTCAATGAGTACATAAGATCTTACATATCGGTTGATAAAACTGATTGGGACGTATGGCTTCAATATTTTGTCTTTTGTTTCAACACGACCCCCTCTATGGCACATACTTATTGTCCATATGAGCTAGTATTCGGTAAAACAAGTAATTTGCCGAAACATTTTAATAGCATAGACAGTGTAGAAGCACTATATAATATAGATGACTATGCTAAGGAAAGTAAGTATAGATTAGAAGTAGCCTATAAAAGAGCTAGAGTTATGTTAGAAGCAAATAAGAATAGAAATAAACTAATATATGATCATAAAGTAAGGGATATAGATATATCAGTAGGTGACCAAGTTTTATTAAAAAACGAGACAGGTCATAAGTTAGATCCTAAATATACAGGTCCGTATAAAGTAACGGAAATAGGAGAAAGAAATAACATTATAATAATGAATAACAAAAACAAAAAACAAAAAGTTCATAAGGATAGATTAAAAACGTTTATTTCATAATTGCATTAAGCATGGCCATGCTTAGAAATACTTCTTTCTTAAATAAGAATACTATTATAAATTCCATTCTCTTTATATCAAAAAAAAAAATTTAAAAAAAAAAATTTTAATAAAAAAAAATTATTATTATTCCTTTAAGTAAAATATACCAATAAAATAACTTCATAATATATTACTTTATTTTTCAAAAGGAGGGAGATGTAGTATGCGCATATATTGAATATCTACTGTAAACACACTGTAACACTTTGTTGCAGTGCATTCATAAAGGCCCGGTCAAAAAACCCAAGTGGCCGAACACGAGTCGATCGGCGCGCTCACAGAAATTGCAAGTGTCAGCATTCTGTTACACGCGCCGGCCGAACTCAAGTGCATGCATATACCCTCGCGCTCCAGCTTAAGAGAGCATAATTTAATACATATAATATATAGGTACATAGCCGTCTCTCTGCCGCCGCCTGCGAGCAGCGCAGCTACGGGACTTAGCCTTCATTAGACTTAAAGAATATTGTAAAATGACAGAGACGTTTTGATCGTTGGAGCGGCACCTTTGCTGCTCCTACTAAATAAAAAAACACAAATTGGAACCAAACAGAATAAACTAATTTCACTTTAATTGAACATCTATGCAAAAACCTAAATATCAAACATATAACATCGACAGCACACCATCGTCAGACTGTCGGAACTGTGGAACGAAGCCACAGAACCTTTATTGAATTTATACGTAGGTACATTTCAACTGATAAGACGGATTGGGATGTATGGTTAAAATACTTTGTTTATTGTTTTAACACGACACCCTCTATGGCACATGATTATTGTCCATATGAGCTAGAGTTTGGTAGATCGAATTTACCAAACCATTTTAATAGCGTAGATAGAATAGAACCTATTTATAATATAGATGATTATACAAGAGAAACAAAGTTTAGATTATAACAAGCTTTTAAAAGAGCCAGATTAATATTAGAATCAAATAAAAGACAACAAAAAGCTCATTACTATAAAAAGTGCCTAGATTTTGAACTAATGTAGTATGTTCACATATCGAATGCACACTGTACTCAGTGTTACGCATCGATTTAAGTACAGACACCTTATTTGGCATTTTGCATTTGGCCACAATAACAAAACACAAATATATAAACCTAGCAGTTCCCGAGTGCCCGGTTATATGACCGCCCTCGAATGCGTGGGAACTACAGTGTCAGCATATTTAATATGTGCGACCGCTCCGACGGCCAAGTGAACATAGTATCTCTCTCATATATAAAGACAATTATACATAAGCGTCGACCGCAGCTCTGCCGGCGTCTCTGCCGACATAGCCGGCCGATGTTAGCTTTATGCAAACATGTAATAGAATTAAGAAATCAGAATTGAAAATAAAAAGCTTGGGAGCGTACCTCTGAGTCGCTCCCAATTCAACAGAAATTATTTAACAAAGCCTCATAAAGAAAATATAACACATGGCGACCGTGACTAAGGTTGTAATTGAAAAAAAAAAAACAAAACACATATAATTTAATGTGAAAAATGTGCGTGTGAGTGCGAGTGACGCAAATAAAATACACAAAAAGAATTTGAAAAATGCAAAAACAGTGCAAATATAATACACACAGCACAAACAATTATAACAAGCAACAACCGACCGAGAAACATAAACTTTTGAAGGAACCAACAACTATAACAACCAACGACACCTGTGCGATGACCGGCACTGGTACCGCTTGAGCCCAGATGCCCCGGACAACAAAAATTCAACAAGTGTGGAAGGAATGGCAAATCCTTCTACACCAACGCTGGAAATATATGAGTGCGGAAGGCAATCCGCCTTCTTCACCTTCGTGGGCGGCACCTGCTCCTATTGAGCAAAGGGATGCACAGAGACTAGAAGTGTATCCCAACGATAGATGAAATAGCCTGTGCAGCCAGCACCGGTCCCGTTCGGCGCGCCAAGCCGGACCACGGAAAAGTGAACCGACAGCGCTTCCAAGAGCGCCCAACATTACTTTTTATACCCGTTACTCGTAGAGTAAAAGGGTATATTGTATTCGTGCAAAAGTATGTAACAGGTAGAAGGAAGCGTTTCCGACCCTATAAAGTATATATATTCTTGACCAGGGTCACTAGCCGAGTCGATATAGCCATGTCCGTCTGTCCGTCTGTCCGTCTGTCCGTCTGTCTGTCTGTCCGTATGAACGCTGAGATCTCGGAAACTATAAAAGCTAGAAGATTGGCATTTTGCATGCAGATTCTAGGAGTTCCTACGCAGCGCAAGTTTGTTTCAAAAAGGTGCCACCGCCCCCTTTAACGCCCACAATCGCTTATATACGATTTTAAAAATTTAAATATTTCGGAAAAGTAAAAATGCAGTTTTATTGAGTTTTTAATTAATTAATTAATTTTTTAAATCGGACCATTCGTTAAAAAGTTATGCGTGATCAAAGTTTCTATCTCCATCTCCCTCCCACTCCCTTTACCTGAGTAACGGGTATCTGATAGTCGGGGCACCCGACTATAGCGTTCTCTCTTGTTTTATATAAATTTAAGCATCTGCGATGCAAAAATAATATTAATAATATTGTACAGACCAGGCAGTTTCTAGCTGCGGGTCTTCATTTTTTTTTTACCTAGGTAGGGATACAAAAAAAAAACTATAAATGCCTAAATCAAGGAAAGTAAGTGAAAAAAAAGAGGAGGAAAGAAACATTTCGTAAATCTCAAGAGAAAGAAATTAAATAGGCAACTTTATGATACAAAATCAACCCCAGTACCATGGGAAGAGAAGCTAAAAATTAAACAAGAATTAGAAAACACATATAGGGAATTACAAGCTTATAAAAATAAGCAGTACATGAAAGAAGCGAGGAAGCCTAAGTGCCCTCCTGATTGTAAAGGTCCTTTCGAGAACCCTAATTGTGAATATACATGTTCAAAAAAATGATATACTAATATACTGTACAATTCTATATAAATGCAAATCTCATTTAAAAGCAATTCAATATCCAAAACAGACCCACAAACGAGACAGAAAATATACCCAATATGGGATTAGTAGACGTTAGGTCAGTGGATTCCACTGCTAACGTAATAAATAAAATTGAATCACAAAATATTGATTTCAAATTAACGAATATTCTACTATCAATAATTGTTTTCTTTATGAGCGCATATATTTATATAAGGCCTATATGTTCCACAACAAATGTGTATCAAAGAGAGCCATTAACAGAAGCCAGGCTAATGATCTGGATAAAATCTAATTTAACAAGCGCCAAACAATTATTAATAATAAAATACAAAAAAAAAAAAATTAAAACAAAAAATTAAATTTTAAACAAAAATGGTATATGTAAGAAAATTAAAATACCCGTTTAAAAAATAAATAAAAATCATTAAATAAATAAGAAGATTATTAAAATGAATACAACAGAGTGCCTTAGAATTACATTGGCTAACGAGCCAAATTTTGAGAATAGGGTATTAGCCTGAATTAGGAACAGAGCAGAGCCTCTATTAATTGCAGATTATTCATTGCAGCAGAACGCAAAAGGCCTTAGTACTGTCTACCGTGAGAAACTGTAAAGTATTCTCCGAAATCGACATACACCCAGTCTTAGGACATATTAACGTGCTAAAAATAATGCACAAGTAAAAATAAAAAAAAAGGATGACTAAAAATTAAATATGGAATGGGAGCAGTTAATACTCCATATCCAAGAATTAAAAGAAACATTTGATAATCAATACTAAAAGAGTGGACTCCACTGCTAATGTTATTAATAAAATTGAATCTACAAATATCGATCCCCATTTAACAAATATATTATTATTGATAATTGTTGTAATTATATGTATTCTTTCCAAATCGTGTATGTGCACTAAGACAAAATTATTTAAGAAAAATGAATTGAGATAAATAAAAATAAATGAAAAAATAAAAATAAATATGTAAGAGAAATATTTAAAATTTAAATAAATAAAATAAATATGCCTCGACTATTAGATACCCGTTACTCAGTTCAAATTATCAATTTGAATTCGAGAACTCTGGCAGCTTTACAGCACGAGCATCAGCACCAGCGCTGCTTTAGCGCAGGCAACTTTTGTCCTGCACCAACAGCTGTGTTTATGTTAATGTTTTTGAGTGCAATGCGTACATACATACACACATACGCCATTGTTTGACTCAGACCTCCAATTTGGCTACCTTGATTTGATTTGCATAGTTCTTGGGATATATGTAGTTCGGTATTGACAAATGAAAACCATCGCAATTTCCTTTTATAGAAATCCTTATCGAGAATTAACGTTGACTCTGTTGAGCACCTTGGCCAGCTGTTCCAAAGTCATCCGTTAGATGGCGCTATTGTATACGCCATGAAAGGCGGAAATGTAGGCGCTAGCTAGGCTTAAGCGTTGAATAGGTTTTTGGGCGTTACAGTGGGCGTGGCAAACTTTTATTAGGCCAATCGATAGGTATTGACGAAGCAAATACATATCAATAAAAATTTTCATAACAGCATCAAAACTGTGGCCACAGCTTGTGGCTTGTGGGTGTCAGAGGGGGCGTGCGCTGCGTAGGAACTCCTAAAAGCTACATGCAAAATGCCAATCTTCTAGCTTTTATAGTTTCCGAGATCTCAGCGTTCATACGGACGGACAGACAGACGGACATGGCTAGATCGACTCGGCTAGTGATCTTGAACAAGAATAACTTTATACGGTCAGAAACGCTTCCTTTTATCTGTTACATACTTTTGCACGAATACAATATACTTCTTTACTCTACGAGTAACGGGTATAAATATTAACAATTACAAAAAAAAAATACTCAGTATGGGATCGGAGCAACCAACTCTCCATATCCGTGAAATTAAAAAAAACTTTTGATAAGTCTTACAAATGTGTAAGCCAGAATAGAGTAATACAGAAAGACACAATTAATAAAGCATGCAAAGATTCTTGTCGATTTGTTCAATAAGGCAAGAATATTAGTGCATAAAAATAGGGAAATAATAAAAAAGTTCGTTTGACCAGTTCGGTCAAAAATAACAAAATTATTGATCAAATTACGTTCCAAATTAATAACAATCAAAGAAAGGTATCATTTAGATATATCGTTACCGACAATCTTAAGTACCCCTTTGATAATAGATTTTAGTGAGGAGCAAAAATCAACAGAACAAAAAGAAATAGACTTAAAGGAAGATGAAGATTCCAAATCGAGCAAAGATATTGGTATAAAATATAATATCTACACGATCCGACAATTCATGCGGTATTAACATTACCGGAACAAGGAGAAAAAGAATTAGATTCAGATACAAGTATAATAGGCACAAAAGAAAACATAGTGCCGGACTAGTTCACGTGAGCTCCAACATGCTGATAAATTCAGCACCAAAGAAGCCATTAGCACAATGGTCAAAAATTGGGAACATGGAAAACTAAACAAAATTCTTGAGGCAGGAAATGATCGAACCCATCGCAAAAGTACTTACAATGTAGTACTGAAATGACCGGCAAAGCAAATTCCATTTTATACGCCCAAAAAGGCCACCGTGGTAATTACTACAGAGATAATTATTATAATAACTAGCTGTACCCGGCGCGACTTCGTTCGCTTAAAATTAGTTTTGAGTATGGTTGTCAAGACTTTCCCATTTCCACACCACCCCTGAGGTAGAGAAATTGCCGCGTTTTTTTTAATGTGGTATCTCCAATTAGACCTATTCCACTGAAACTTTCAAGGTTTAATAATGTTAATTAATATGATTACTTTAAAACCCCTGTGTAAACAACATTTTTAGAAGATCCTTCCTGGAGGATTCAAAGAATTTAAAAATTCAACAGGGTAATGAACAGCATTATCAGCATCAGGAACAGAGTCGACCGATTTATAGGAGACTTCTAAACCATCAAATGAGTTTAGCAATAAATTATTAATAGTGGTTGCTCTTTCATTTTTCGTTGTCAAAATGGCGCGCTCAGATAGCCAATCTAAGCTTTTACATGATATGTTGGAAATGTCAGGAAATATTTTGGATGTAAGGTCTTGAACGTTTTTAACTACATTTCCTAAGCGTGATGTTATAACTATTTTTCCATCAACTGTTGGATGGACGCCATTCCCAATTTTTAAAAGAGTTTCGGCAAAAATTCCTGCAGAACTGTCTCCTTTTAAGTGCACTCGCATATTTTTCGTGAGCGCTAGTTTTTTTATCTGTGGCCATAAAAATGAAGATTTTAAACAGGCCTTTATTTCGTCAGCTCTTGTACCTCTTGGCACAACAGGAAGGGTTTGGCGAAAGTCTCCAGCTAGCAGGACTGTAATACCACCCATCAACATAGTATTCTCATTAATATCTTGCAGGGTTCTATTTATGGCCAAGCCCACCTTTATGTGACATTGTGCACTCATCCCAAACAATTAACTTACAATCTTTAAACACCGCAGCCATATTACATTGCTTTGAAATAGAGCAATGAGGTGTTTCTAAATTAAATAAATCCAAAGGAAGTTTAAATGTAGAATGAGCAGTTCGACCTCCATTGAGCAGGGTAGCAGCTATACCGGAAGATGCTACAGCTAGGGCTATTTTTTTTGAACTTCGAACTTTTGCCAACAATAAGTTTGTCAAGAAGGTTTTACCTGTCCCTCCAGGTGCATCCAAAAAAATATTTCACCCATCTCAGCCCCAACGCTTTGTAAAATTGTATTGCATACGACTTTTTGCTCGTCTGTAAGCAAATTTTCGTTGTTGGTAAGGAGAGTGTTGTTACTTTCATAACTTATTTCTCTTAGATAATCGGTATTATTTTCTTCCAATTCGGCTTCAGGAATAATTGGTTGAGGAAGACCATATTCTTTAAGACATGTTCCACCAATAGACAATACAAAATGTTCAATGCTTATTAGACATTTGTTATAGACTCTTTCCATAATTTCGGCATTAATGTCAGAGTTTACGGGCATTTGTAATGAATGAAGTATATCTTCCGATAAGAAAGTCTTGTACTTATTCCAAAGACCTAAAGGATCCGAGAGTTGACAAAAAACTAACATAATTCCAAAGAGATCACGTAAGTTTTTTGGAACTTGACAAACGCTAGCTTCTGCCAAAGTTTTGTCCCAATGACTATCATCCTCAAGTAAGCCCAATGCTTTGCAAGCTAATTGAAACGTACTGTATATTACGCCATTTACAGTTTTTAAATACGAAAATGAAGTTGGACCTCGTACCTCATGGAGTAAAAGTCTAAGAAAATAACATTCACTGTTATGTGGGTGAACGGTATAAACTATGCCCAAAGCTGAATCCTTTTTAACTCCAGAAAAATGAGGTACGTCACTGCCTCGTTTTCTTCTAAGAAACTTTGTATTGTTCCATGTGTAATAGGATGGAACTTCAACATATAAAAGAGTTTTGGCGAAATCATCAATTTTACAAAGTTCAAAGAAAGCGAGAAGTGTAGTATTCGAAGGAGTGTTTATCTTCTTCGCTAGTTGATTCGGATCATTGGGATTAAAGTACACACGCTGCCCATTTTCTAAATGTACAGACAATTGCATAACTGCTGGAAATCGTTCGTGTATAGGGAAAGCCAGGATTCTCCACACGGCTTCCGAACTGCTTATATATCTTCCATTTTCATACGTTATAACTTCATTTCGTCGGTCTTCAAGGGAAAATGAAGCCTGATCGCTGCCTTTATTGTCATATTTGCATACGTATTTTATAGACTTAACTGATTGCACGTAATAGTACTGAATTATATGGCACAACCCAACGGTTGTCTAAAATATTACCATTCTTTTCGACAGTAAAGCCACCATCATCTGAAGCCCTTCTTCGATACAGAGGATAACTATCAATTCCTGTTACTGTTTCCTTTGAGAGCTGACGGGGAAATTTTTTTGAACATTTGCCATCTTTCATGCACGGTGAACTACGGTTTAACATTCCGCAAGGTCCATGAATCATATTGGACTTTACCATATTATGTAGCACGGGATCTTTCTGTGGATCTGGAATTTCTGCACATATTGTATCGTCTATTTGATCAGCATAAATTCGATTTTTAAGCCAAAGTAGTATATGAACATGTGGGAGGCCACGTTTTTGCCATTCTACAGTGTACATGAAACATTGAACTTCTCCAAACAATTCGTTCTTAACTAAAAGAGCCTTTAGTGCTTTAACTTTTAAATGAAGTACTCGCGCTATTATATCATGGGTAATAAAGACTCTGTAATGTCTTTCCACTTAGGATTGCAAGTAAATGTTATAAATAAATCAGGACGGCCATAGTGCCGGACATATGTCATAGCATCCTGAGTTTTCTCATGCATATAACGTGCAGAACTCGTGAATGAAGATGGTAAAATAACCATTTGGCCCAGCTGAGCTGGATTTACATCTTGTCTACCTATAGCGTCTTTAAGGTGTATATAGTGACATATTCACATATTCACATACCAAGAAATAAGAATATGCAGTGTAAGCGATCCCACGCTGAAAAGTGACATATTCACATATTCACATACCAAGAAATAAGAATATGCAGTGTAAGCGATCCCACGCTGAATCAATGTAAACAATCCACATCCGGAGCAGGCGATGCTGCTCCTCAATAACATAAACAATTATTGCAATGACTAAGCCCCGCTCCCTGAGTGGCACTCTCGCTCTCAAACTTATGTACAACCAATATCCCAAACGGGCGCTCTCGCTCTCAAACTTATGTACAACCAATATCCCAAACGGGCGCTCTCGCTCCCAAACTAATGTAAACAAAGGGCAGCACAAGAAATATTTTTGTCACCAGTTTTTAGTCTTAAGCTGAGATCCATCAAATAAATACGTAAACTTCAACTTCGTGTGTTTGTACTCAAGCGTTGTCCTAAGTCTATCGACGGGACATTAATTCGACTCAACAATTAAAACATAAACATTTTACTGGCGCAGTCGGTAGGATACAAAAGTATCCGAAAAAAAGAACCTCGAGTGGAAAATAAATTAAATTTTATAATTCAGTTCTCGAATAATAATTACGCAACCCATTTCAAAATCCTTCAACTTGGATTATAATTCCAATTCGGTTGTCCAACAAAAAGTGGAAGAATAGAAATACAACAAAAAACACAATAAGTCCAAAGGCACCTAACAGTTAATAAAAAATAAATTTTAAGAAAAGTTAAAATTAAACAAACACTTAAACCTTAATAAGTGAAATCGAAAATAAAGTAAAACAAAAAACCCAATAAGTCCAAAGGCACCTAACAGTTAATAACAACATATAAATTTTAAGAATAATTAAAATTAAACAAACACTTAAACTTTAATAAGTGAAATCAAATAAACAAAAACAAAATTTTACCATAACAAAAAAAAAATTTTTGTACTTTAACAATGGCACAACCAATTATCGCCGCACCCCAAATCGTTACGCTAAGCGACAACAACCTTGCTGAAGCTCGTCGACAGCTAAAAGACATCATGCCATTTAAGGGTGATCCAGAAACTCTCTACACCTTCGTCAGCAGAGTGGACTATGTAATTTCACTCTACCCAACTAATGATGTGCGACAACAGAGGATTCTTCTTGGAGCCATCGAAAGAAACTTGGACGGACACGTAACACGATCATTGGGCCTTCCGAACATTGAAGATTGGCCTACCCTTAGATCGAGACTAGTTGCAGAATTTAAACCCCAAACACCGAACTACAAACTACTGGAGAACTTCAGGGAGACACCTTACAAAGGAAATCTGAGAGCATTCTGCGAGGAAGCAGAAAGACGACGTCAAGTGCTGATTTCGAAATTGCATCTGGAAGGTAACCAACCAGATTTTCTTATTTATGTTCAGGCGATTAAAGATTCCATTAAAATATTGATCAGAAAATTACCAATACAATTATTCACAATTTTGGTTCATCATGATATTGCAGACTTAAGATCGTTAATTACTATTGCACAAAATGAGGGAATATATGAAGAACATATTAATTTTGAATTAAATAAAAATCCAGAAAACCGAAATAAAAACTCAAACCCTAATCAGAATTCTAAACCACTCAAATTCAATACAAATACCCAAACCCAATATCGACCAAGTTACCCACAATATTCTCAGCCATTCCAACCTAATTTTAATCAATACATGCCATCATTTAGACCCACCTATACACAGCAGATGCCTAACAACCAAGCTATGTGGCACGCACCAAATTATATCGGACCCAACCAATACATGAACTCGCAACCATTTACTCACAAAAATCCTTTCCAACAATTTTCCAATAAAGTTCAAAATCCTCAAACAGCATATTTTAAAGGAAATAAATTCCCTCAACATCAACAACCCTCCACATCTAAAAATACTAACTTCCCGGTTACCAAACGACTAAGACCATCGGACAGTGATCAAACCAAAATGTCTATTGACGAATTGAGATTTCAAGACGCGTACGAATACGAAGAAATACAACCTAATTATTATGAACAACAGTATTATGACCAAAATCAATACCATGGGTTGATTAATGAAGGGCAACAACAGGTACAATCCACCCAAAATAAAGATGAACAAAATCCAAATAGCTCAGAGACAAATGAAAATTTTCGGTTAACAGCCCCGGACTACACCAATACATAGAAATAGCATACAAAGGTTGCACATACAATTGCCTTATAGACACAGGATCCACAATAAATATGATCAATAAAAATATATTTTGTCTTCCTATTCAAAATACTAAATGTGAAGTTTTGACATCAAATGGTCCTATTACATTGAACAACGTAATTATGTTACCCAGCAATAGTATTTTTAAAACAAATGAACCATTTTATGTACACAGTTTTTCTAATAATTATGATATACTGATTGGCAGAAAATTGTTAAAAAATGCACAATCAATTATAAATTACAAAAATAGCACAGTTACTCTTTTTGATAAAACATACAAATTAATAACTTCAAAATCAGAAAAAGACCAAAATTTTTATTATCCAAAAGGAACTAGAACCAATTAAAAAATCACCACAGGAATCAATAAAAAAATTAGAATTTGGATTGTTTCGATTAGATCACCTTAATCAGGAGGAAACTTTAAGGTTGAAAAGTTTATTAAATAAATTCAAAAATCTTCAATATGAAGAAGGAGACAATTTAACATTTACAAATACCATTAAACACGTACTAAATACAACACATAACTCCCCAATTTATTCAAAACAGTACCCACTTGCTCAAGCGCATGAAATTGAAGTCGATAACCAAGTGCAGGAAATGCTTAATCAAGGATTAATTAGGGAAAGTAATTCACCATACAATAGTCCTACCTGGGTAGTACCCAAAAAAACGGATGCTTCTGGTAAAATTAAGTATAGAGTAGTAATTGACTATAGGAAGCTCAATGAAATAACTATTCCCGACAGATATCCTATACCAAACATGGACGAAATCCTTGGTAAACTAGGAAAATGCCAATATTTTACAACTATCGATTTGGCAAAGGGATTTCATCAAATAGAAATGGACCCAGATTCAATATCTAAAACTGCATTTTCCACTAAAAGCGGTCATTACGAATACCTTCGAATGCCATTTGGCCTTAGAAATGCACCCGCTACTTTTCAACGGTGCATGAATAATATCCTTCGACCGTTGCTCAATAAACACTGTTTAGTGTATTTAGACGATATTATAATTTTTTCCACATCCCTTACCGAACATTTAAATTCATTACAACTAGTTTTTTCCAAACTTGCAGAAGCCAATTTAAAATTGCAATTAGACAAATGTGAATTCTTAAAAAAAGAAGCTAGCTTTCTTGGTCACATCGTAACCCCTAATGGCATAAAACCAAACCCCCTTAAAGTTAAAGCCATAGTTTCATATCCAATTCCAACAAAAGTAAAAGAGATCAGAGCTTTCCTTGGATTAACCGGTTATTATCGTAAATTTATCCCAAACTACGCAGACATAGCAAAACCAATGACCAAATGTTTAAAAAAAGGAGCAAAGATAGATACACAAAGTCTCGACTACATAGAAGCATTCAAAAAACTTAAAGCTTTAATAATTAGAGAACCAATTCTCCAATTACCCGATTTCGAAAAAAAATTCACTTTAACCACAGATGCCAGTAATTTAGCCCTTGGGGCCGTACTTTCTCAAAACTGTCATCCTATATCCTTTATTAGCAGAACACTTAATGAACATGAATTAAATTACAGTGCTATCGAAAAAGAATTACTCGCCATAGTTTGGGCCACAAAAACATTTCGACATTATTTACTAGGACGACATTTTCTCATTGCTAGTGACCATCAACCTCTTAGATGGCTGCATACCTTAAAAGAACCAAATGCCAAGTTACAAAGATGGAGAGCCAAGTTAAACGAATACCAATTTAAAATCGACTATATTAAAGGAAAAGAAAATTCAGTTGCTGATGCTTTATCAAGAATTAAAATTGAAGAAAATCATCACAGTGAAGTTACTCAACATAGTGCAGAAGAAGATAATAGTAACCTAATTCATTTAACAGAAAAACCAATAAACTATTTCAAAAAACAAATAATTTTCATTAAATCCGATACAAATAAAGTAGAGCATTCAACAATATTCGGTAACTCCATTACCACAATCCAATATAATGTAATGACACTCGAAAAGGCCAAACAGATTTTACTTGATCATTTTATTCATAGAAACATTACCATTTATATCGAAAACGATGTAGATTTTGAAATCATTCAAAGAGCATACAGAGAAATTATTAATACCACTTACACTAAAGTAATTCGCAGCCTCTACCTATTAAAGAATGTTTGTTCATACGCCGAATTCAAAGAAATTATACTTCAATCACATGAAAAACTTTTACATCCAGGTATACAGAAAATGACTAAATTATTCAAAGAAAATCACTTCTTTCCAAATAGCCAATTATTAATTCAAAATATAATAAATGAATGCAACATATGCAATTTGGCTAAAACAGAACACAGAAATACCAAAATGCCTTTTAAAATCACACCCAACCCTGAACATTGTCGAGACAAATTTGTGGTAGATATTTATTCATCTGAGGGAAAACATTACATCAGTTGCATTGACATTTATTCTAAATTCGCAACACTTGAACATATTAAAACAAAGGATTGGATAGAATGCAGGAACGCGCTAATGCGCATTTTTAATCAGTTAGGTAAACCCAAATTACTAAAGGCAGACAAAGACGGAGCTTTTACCAGCCTGACTTTAAAGCGATGGCTTGAAGCAGAAGGAATTGAATTACAACTCAACACGGCAAAAAACGGTGTAGCAGACGTTGAAAGACTACATAAGACAATAAATGAAAAAATCCGAATAATCAACTCATCCGATGATGAAGAAATAAAATTAAGCAAGATAGAGACAATTCTTTACACATACAACCATAAAATAAAACATGACACCACTGGACAAACACCTGCTCAAATATTCTTATACGCTGGGCACCCAATATTAGACACTCAAAATATTAAAGAAAGGAAAATAGATAAAATAAATGAAGATCGACAGGAATTTAACATTGACACTAGATACAGAAAAGGTCCACTTCAAAAGGGAAAATTAGAAAATCCATTTAAGGCAAATAAAAATGTAGAACAAATAGACGAAGACCATTACAAAATTACTAATCGAAATAGAGAAACCCAATACTACAAAACACAATTTAAGAAACAAAAGAAAACTAATGCCGTTAAACTTCCACAGGAACCTTCTGTACAATGATGTTGTTTCTATTATTCACCACGGGCCACACTCAACAAATTCAAATAACCAACCCAGATTCCGACCTTGGCTATTTACTTTTCTCAAGCATTCCAATTCAAATACCGGTAGTGTATGAACATCACTGTTTAAGAATTAATTTAACGGAAATCAATATTATCACTGAATCTTTTGGTAAAAAAATCACAAACTCGCCCAGAATGAAATATTTGTACAACAAACTATTGAAAGAATTAAATGGTATAAATATTCATCAGCAAAATAGGCAGAAACGGGGACTATTTGACATAATTGGTTCATCTTTTAAATTTCTATTTGGCACACTTGATGAAAATGATAGGGTAAAAATAAACAAAAAAATAGATATAATTGCAGAAAATTCAATTCAACTTCATAAATTAAATGATGTCGTAAAGTTTGTGAATGAAGGACTGGAGAAACTTACTAACTACGAAAATAACCGCAATAGTATTGACACACTTGTTTATGAACTCATGCAATTTATTGAGTACATTGAAGACATAGAAATGGGCATGCAACTTTCACGTCTTGGACTTTTTAATCCAAAGTTACTCAATTACGACAAACTAGAATGCATTAACAACCAAAATATACTTTTAATCAAAACATCAACTTGGATTGACCACAAAAATAACGAATTACTACTTATTTCACATATCCCTATTAACCACAAAATCATTAACACCATTAAAATAATTCCTTATCCCGACCATAATGGGTATCAGTTAGACTATTCAGATCAACAATCATATTTTGAAGATGAGAATAAAATTTATAATCAAGACAATAAAGAAGTTAATAATGAATGCATTAAAAATATAATTAAGCGCAAAAATCCAATTTGTAATTTTATACCAACTCTTTCAAAAGAAATGATTCAATACATTGAACCAAATATTATACTTACATGGAATCTACCTGAAACTACAATCGAACAAAATTGTCAAGAATTAAATGGCGAAATAAAAATAAATGGAAGCAAAATTATTAGAATAAAACAATGTAGAGTTAAGATTGGAAATGTTATTTTAAGCGAAAATTCGTTAAGTCCAGAATTTGATTTAACAGCATTGTATTCACCGATTAATGTAACCAAGATAAAGATAGTAGAACATAATGACGTTTTAAACCTAATTTCAGAAAATAATACCACACTTTACGTAATTATAACATTAGTAGTTATTGTTCTTATTATTTTTCTTCTCCTATCAAAATTTTGTATACTAAATCCACTTACCTTTTTATATACAACAAGAAAGGAAAGCTAACTTCGGGCGGAGCCGAAGTTGATATACCCTTGCAGAATATTCTGTAAATAATATTCTCCAAAATTATTCATATGATGCATTCTTAACACTCATAAAAAATCCCAACTTTCTATCTTTAAAAACACCAAAGTTATGGCATTTTTAATCGTTCAGTTATATGGCAGCTATAGGATATAGTCGGCCGATCCCTATAAAATTTGGTAGGTCGGATTGATTGGCCAAATATAAAACCCATAGAAAATCCCAACTTCCTAACTCTAAAAACACCAAAGTTATGCTATTTCCTATCGTTATATGGGAGCTATAGGATATAGTCGGCCGATCCTTATGAAATTTGGTAGGTCGAATTGATTGGCCAAATAAAGAAGCCATAGAAAATCCCAACTTCCTAACTTTACAAACAGCAGAGTTATGGCATTTCCTATCGTTCAGTTATATGGCAGCTATAGGATATAGTCGGCCGATCCCGGCCGTTCCGACTTATATACTGCGTGCAAAGGAAAGAAGGGTGTGTGCAAAGTTTCAATTCGATAGCTTTAAAACTGAGAGACTAGTTCGCGTAGAAACAGACAGACGGACAGACAGACGGACAGACAGACGGACAGACGGACAGACGGACAGACGGACAGACGGACAGACGGACAGACGGACATGGCTATATCAACTCAGGAGGTGATCCTGATCAAGAATATATATACTTTATAGGGTCGGAGATGTCTCCTTCACTGCGTTGCACACTTTTGACCAAAATTATAATACCCTCTGCAAGGGTATAAAAATTAGAAAACAAGCAAAAAATAATCAAGAACCACAACAAAAAATAGAACCGGCACAAAACGAGTTGCCTGCATTGTACCCTGAAATACCAGCCCAAGCATAAGCAACCCTTTTTAAGGGGAGGGAAGTGACATATTCACATATTCACATACCAAGAAATAAGAATATGCAGTGTAAGCGATCCCACGCTGAAAAGTGACATATTCACATATTCACATACCAAGAAATAAGAATATGCAGTGTAAGCGATCCCACGCTGAATCAATGTAAACAATCCACATCCGGAGCAGGCGATGCTGCTCCTCAATAACATAAACAATTATTGCAATGACTAAGCCCCGCTCCCTGAGTGGCACTCTCGCTCTCAAACTTATGTACAACCAATATCCCAAACGGGCGCTCTCGCTCTCAAACTTATGTACAACCAATATCCCAAACGGGCGCTCTCGCTCCCAAACTAATGTAAACAAAGGGCAGCACAAGAAATATTTTTGTCACCAGTTTTTAGTCTTAAGCTGAGATCCATCAAATAAATACGTAAACTTCAACTTCGTGTGTTTGTACTCAAGCGTTGTCCTAAGTCTATCGACGGGACATTAATTCGACTCAACAATTAAAACATAAACATTTTACTATATAGCTTTGATTGTTTCGAATAAAATTAAGCCGTTCTGCTTCCATTTTGGCACACATCGACTAAAAACTGACTTAAAAGAGCTTTGAAATAAATTAAATGATTAATTTCACCCTCCCGAATCATTATTCGGTAACTATAAAAATTTAGTGCCGATACGGTTTTTTTTAAATGTTTTTTTGATAGAGGATCTACTTGCGGTATATCAATTGAATATCCATCCTCTCCATGTGGAAAGAGAAGCGGATACTGCAAAGCGTCATAGGAACGGTGTAGTTCATTAATTTTTTGTAATTTTGAATTATGACTTTCAAGAATAATATCTCTCTGTTTGAACTGCTGACCAACAATAAGTAAAGCTACTTCACTTGCTCTTGGTGCATTATAGCAACCCTTGTGAGATCCAGATGGTGTGCGATCGGCATGAATTATCATTTTGTAGTCAGTAGTATTTGCAGGAACTTTGTCAATAGTTGATTTTAGATCATTAACGAACGGATTAATTTTATGCAACATAGATTGTAGAGCTTTTACCAAATCACGATTCACATCAGACGCATTTTTACATCTCAGTTCTGTTTCCTTTTCATCCTCACCAACAAAATATATTTGAAGGAACTGTGCATCTTTTTCCTTTGTAGGCCATAGACTGCCAATTAGGTGATATACCTGACCCTGAACCTTAAAAGTTGGCATGAAACCTTTTTCATAAACTTTATTACAGCCGAATGAAGTCATTTGAAATAATGAATTGTATTTTCGTAAACGGTCTCAGAAGTGGGCATGCTTGGGATGACCGTCTAGGATTAGGCTCTTAAGAGGCTCAGGTAATGTTTGAAGTTGGGGAAGTTTAACTTTTCCGGAACTACAGCAAATTCCGTCAGATTCGTTCTTCCATTTCAAAGCATTGCAATAGTTGCATTTCTTATTCATGGGCCCAATTTTAATAATTTTGTCAGCACTATAAGCTATTTGGCAATCATATGTAAATCCAAACATTTTTTTTACTTTCCATAAAAGATGTCCTTCTGACGTCTTATTAGCGTAATATTCCTTATTTTTATCTTTTATTTGTTCTGTATGATCAATCCTGAATTTTTTTTTAGCTCCCTTTATTTGGTTGGACTTAGTTCTATCAGAAAATCGAGCTCTCCTTTTGGGAGCTTTTTTTTTGTGCTAGCCTCAACTAATCTTTGTGACGGTGAATCTGTTAACGGTGATGATTCATACAATAGAAGTACATCGAAATGTCCATTTTCAAGATCTTCTGAACCATAACCGCTATGAAAATTTCCATTTCGAAAAACATGAAAGCAAACTGAATATACATTAGCAGCTGCTTGAAGTTCACACTCTGTTCCGTAAGTACGGGACTTCATCATTTCCTCTTCATATTGTGCAGAATTTATGAAATTTAGTCCATTAGAGTTTAGTGCGTGCACTTGAAAAAAATCCCAATTGTTAACAACGTGAGCTACAATTTCCTGGCGAATCACTCCAGAGAAAAGCTGTGAGCCTTTTAAATGATATGAAATGGCTCTAAACAGGCAAGCACCATCGCCAATTATTTTAACCACCATATGGGGCACCAGCTCACCATTAATACTTAGGTTCTCAATTGACATATTAAAGCTTTAAATTTGTATTAAAGGTCAAAGATCAAATTAAACTTTTTTAAAGAAGTTAAAAAAAATCGATTTAGTTAAGTCAACTTAAAAAGCCAACAGTAACTCGCTAATCAATGTTAAAAAGCAACTTGAAAAGCGTTCAAGCACAGCTTGCTTATATTTAACGTTGCACTTCGGCAACCGTCTTCAGGGCAATAATTTTACACGTCTGCACCGTCGGACGTGGAGATTAATACAGTATTAATTTCCACGTCCGACGGTGCAGACGTGTAAAATTATTGCCCTGAAGACGGTTGCCGAAGTGCAAACGAAATATATTGGAAATAATAAAAAATAAAAATTAAAACATTTATTTAAAAAAAATTTTTCAATTGTTGACCTCGAGCCGGAAAAACTCAAAAAAATTTAAACACACATCAAAGGTCGCCTACAAACAAAATTGGTTTTTTTTAAGAAAAGGAAAAAGAACACAATTAAATTAAAGTAAGGACTAAATAAGAAATTAAAAACAAATAAAAAAAAATAATTAATTGGAAATGTCTTGCTGCTGGAGCTGTTGCTGCAAGCCCTGGATTTGCTGCGCCATCATTGAGCCAGGTTGACCCGGCTGATCTCGCCGCTCTTCCTCGGGGGCTCGCGCCTGCGCCTGTTGTTTTTGGAGCTGCTTTTGCAACATGGCGATTTGCTGCATCAGCTCATCCGCAGAAGGGCCAGACTGGAAACTATGCGACAGCACTGCCAGCAACGGCACTGTCTGCAGCGGTACTACCTGCGGCGGTACTGCCTGCGGCGGACTCCATGTTTGGGGCAGGCGCATCACGGAGCTCACATAAGCCTGGAAACTTTCCAAGGCAGCCACCTTGTCCTGAAGGCCCTTTATTTGGCGCTGCTGCTTCTGAATTCTGTTGTGGGCCTCTCGCAGCGTTTGGAATAGCGGCCGATCCTTTCCTGGGTGCGCAGCTTTCGTTGGTTGCTGCATTAAAATTTGCTGCTGCATTTGCTGAAGCTGTTGTTGCTGCTGCTGCAATTGTTGATGCTGCGTTGGCTGTTGGCTGTTCAATTGCAGCTGGAACAACTCAAGCTGCTGCTTGTGTTGCTCCAGTTGCAATTGCAAATTCTGCTGCCATAGAGTAAGAAACTATATAGAGGTTTCATTTGCTCTGCCCGGGCCTCTGCCAAAGCTCTGCTGAGAGCCATGTTCGAAGCTAACTTCTTCTAACTTCGGTTTCTCACCACTTCTAACATGTGCGAAGCACAAGCAATAGTATAGGGAGTTTTCGCACCTATCCTTAGGAATAAGACCGAGCAGTGCAGCAATAAGAATTCACCAAGGGCATGGAATGAAGCTCGATTCGAACAAATGAAAAACTCTCTTTTTTTCCGTTTTTCCCCTACGTGGCATCACTGGCAAAGTCACTCGAGAGCGCGGGCAGAGCAAATGAAACCTCTATATAGTTTCTTACTCTATGCTGCTGCTGATGTTGTTGGGACTGCCATGCAGCCTGGAATGTTCCGCTCCTGTTGAAATTCATATTGCTACCATAGAGTAAGAAACTATATAGAGGTTGCATTTGCTCTGCCCGGGCCTCTGCCAAAGCTCTGCTGAGAGCCATGTTCGAAGCTAACTTCTTCTAACTTTGGTTTCTCACCACTTCTAACATGTGCGAAGCACAAGCAATAGTATGGGGAGTTTTCGCCCCTATCCTTAGGAATAAGAGCGAACAGTGGAGCAATAAGAATTCACCATGGGCATGGATTCAAGCTCGATTCGAACAAATGAAAAACTCTCTTTTTTTCCGTTTTTCCCCTACGTGGCATCACTGGCAAAGTCACTCGAGAGCGCGGGCAGAGCAAATGAAACCTCTATATAGTTTCTTACTCTATGACATTAGTTGCCACATTCCTTTTGTCCTATTTACGCTTGCATATGTATTTGTGTGACGGTCACATGATCTGTGGCGCCACAAAATGGAAAAACAAATAACCGTTTTTTGGCTTGTGCCTGTCTCATAGACGTACTAAAAATTTTTGGAGGGCGTCATTCATTCAATATTAATATTTGATCAAAGTAATATTAAAATGAAGTCAAAAAAGAATCAAAATGTGTACTAAAAACGGTTTGTTTTTCAACAAAAATTTAAACTAAAATTGTGAGTTTTGGCCGTACCCCCTTGCCACACCACTGTCAATCTTATGCTCAGTCTTGTTTCTCTCTCTTTGGGCAAGCTCTCTCAGAAAGTTCGTTGTGTGCATGATCATCCCCATTTTTTGCGTCTACCTATACACTTGCTACTGATCTCCCTCATTATCATTGCATCCTTCTCACTCCTAAAATTGAAATTGTAGCAAAGGAGAGCAAGTGTTTTTTTATATAGCCCTCTTCTAATTGCCACCTTCTCACTCCAAAAATTATAGTTCTTGGGATTTCAATTTGTGAAATCCATGAAAATACATATAATCGTTTTAGATTGTTTAAAAACATATAATAAATTCAGATTGTTGCTTAAACATATGTAAAATAATAAAAATAGCCCTCTTCTAATTGCCTCCTTCTCACTCCCAAAAATCGAATTGTGGCAAAGGAGAGCAAGTGTATTTTTTGCATACGCCTCTTCTAATACTTGCGATATTAATTTGTTAAATCGATGAAAATATATATCATCTTTTTAGATTCCTTAAAAACATATATTAAATTCAGATTGTTTAAACAAATATAATAAATAGCTATACCCGAAGCGACTTCGTTCGCTTAATATTAGTTTGGAGTTAGGAAATTGGGTTGTCAGGACTTTCTTATTTCTTATTTGCGCGTTTTTTGAAAACCTTTGTGTAAACAACCTTTGTAGAAGATCCTTCAAGAGAGAGAATCAGAAGGATACTGGCAGAGCTATATAATAAATGAAAGTGATCCAAGTAAAAGTCGTGAGCTTGTATACTTTTTATCAGTTACAATGTTATCAATGCAATTTTAATTTGCGCACAAATATGTATACTTGTTTGTAAATTGGAATTTGTTGTTTTCAAATTTCTTGTTTTGAATGAAACGAAAACCTTTGTACACACAGTAAAAGATTGGCATCCAATACAAAAACAGCAAAGTAACGTATTATTTTCAGATTCCACATTTGATCGATAAACGGGTATAATAAATCATTTTATTTGTCTTTAAGCACAGTATCTACTTTCGAATAGAAACATACACACACATTGTATGTATGTACATGTATTGTACATATAAGCAAATCAAAACATATCCAAATATACATATGTACATACGTATTTGGTCAAAAGTTCGAATCTTAAGATTAATATTTAACTTGGAAACATTTTGGCTTTGCTTATAGAATTTGTAGTAATTTTCTATTTTCTTCCATGGTGGAAATTAAATAAGGCTCTTACTTCTGCTACAAAATGAAAAATAAAACCTAAGCATTTGATCCACAGGACTGACTATTGATCGAAAATCATATTGATCGGAGCAGCAGTTTAAGTTTTTAAAATCCTAAACAAATTTAACTTAAATTGCCTCTTTCCCCTCCCCTTTCCCTGCAGCACTACCCCTCCCCCTCATCAGTTTTTTTGGCTGTTGCTCTCTCGGCCGTCGCTCTCTTGGCTTCTGGGTTTCGTTCTCTCGACAGGCTCCCGCAAAATACAACGCAATGACTTAGAAAATCTAAATAAATTCGTTAAAAAAACTTAAAAAAATGTTAAAAACTTGAAAAATTAAACTTAAGCATTTGGGCCATAGAATAACTATTGAGCGAAAAATCATCTTGATCGGAGCAGCGGTTTAGATTTTTTAAATCGAAAAGTTAATTTTAAATGTAGCCCCCAAATTATGGGGGATATCAAAATTTCTTTTAGATTTCTATTTCAAAACCTAAAGTTAAGCTTAAATACATCAACTTTTTTTTGCTCAGAATAATGGATGTTGGAGCTGTTTGGGGCCACTGGGGGGACATATCGGATCTTAGTGGGCGCCCACGCCCAAATGGAATACTGTGAAAAAATTTGGCTGCTCTTGTTCTTACGGTTTGGGCTGTGGCCGTATCCCCTTAAAAATCGGTCATTCATTTTATAATCTTTAGGGATAATAATGATAATACTAATTATAATAATAATTATAATCGCAACAACTGACAGAATAATAATTATAATGTAAGGGTGGCCCAAAACGCTTCGGGAAACTCCCAACAACCTTCAGGTACACAGCAGTAGGAAATATTAAAATTCACGCCATCAATCTCAGTCAAGGCAAATTCCTTACTTTTATGAATTTAGCAACGGGAGGAATTTGTCCAAAATAATTATGTAATCAATACACAGCGAATAATTCAAGAAGTTACCAAATACAAACTACTAAATATATAATTCCACACGATTTTCACAATTTTTACAATTCGCTATTCTTCTGATGCAATACTAGGAATCGATTTTATTAAAAAACAAGAGAGAACGCTATAGTCGGGTGCCCCGACTATCAGATACCCGTTACTCAGGTAAAAGGAGTGCGAGAGAGATGGAGATAGAAACTTTGATCACGCATAACTTTTTAACGAATGGTCGGATTTGAAAAATTTCTTCTACATTTCGATAGGTATTGATAAACACAATAAAACTGCATTTTTACTTTTCCGAAATATTTAAATTTTTAAAATCGTATATAAGCGATTGTGGGCGTTAAAGGGGGCGTGGCACCTTTTTGAAACAAACTTGCGCTGCGTAGGAACTCCTAGAATCTGCATGCAAAATGCCAATCTTCTAGCTTTTATAGTTTCCGAGATCTCAGCGTTCATACGGACAGACAGACGGACAGACAGACGGACAGACGGACAGACGGACAGACGGACATGGCTATATCGACTCGGCTAGTGACCCTGATCAAGAATATATATACTTTATAGGGTCGGAAACGCTTCCTTCTAGCTGTTACATACTTTTGCACGAATACAATATACCCTTTTACTCTACGAGTAACGGGTATAAATACAACTGTCACTTAGATTTCAAGCCATCTGGAGACTGGCTTATAATAAGACCAAATAACATAAAATATCCGATTTATGTTCCAATAACATACAGTTCATGGCCAAAAAACTATTGGACAACAATAATGCTGAAATCTGCGACGTGAAAAACAAAAAGTCTAAGTGAAAAGAAAAGGGTAGTGCACATAAAGTGGCTACTGTACACAAAAACACTACCTACCGCGTGGGCCACGGCCCAAAAATTACAAGCAGAGACTGATTTTTTACAAACAAAAAAAAAAAAACCTCCCAAAAATCACATCTCACTCAGCACAAATTTGTGCCAACTCCGCCAGCGAAGGAGCATCGGCGTGCCACAAACCTGTATACTAAATATGAGCCAAGTCAAAGTGGCACCGGGAGAAACAATTTTTGAAACCATTTCAATAGAATCTTTTAAAACAATGGGCAATAAAATATTAAAATCTTTAAGAGTAGCGCTACTCAGGCCGGTGACCCTATTATCAAATGATAATAACGGAAAAGAAGCAATACTGTTTACGTTTCATGTCGATTTAATCCAAGAAGGTCTGAACAATAGAAAAATAAAAAGTCATTATTACTGGTTTATAAGTTCGACTTTTAAGTTAAACCTTGTAAGGAGCCTATCTCTCCCAATTCGCGTTTACACTATTTTGATAAATAAAGAAATATATACGTTAAATCCCGAATTTTTTATTGGTGCAGCCGGTAGGATATAACTTTTTATACGGTTATATCCTTAAAGAACCCAAATGTCGTTCGTCACAGTGCAATTTTAAACCAGTTATCGTAGTGTCGGTTTGTGTCGCTATTAATACGAACGGAAACCTCAATATATTAGCAGCACGCTATCAAAGCTCAGGTTGCGAAGTTTTTTAACAACAAAAACAAAAATAAAACAATAAATCTTGACTCGTGTTGACCGTCAACTAACTAAAAATAAAAATTGGCTTTGTTCGTAAGTACAAAAAATAAAACACCTTAGTTCTCCCCCACCAGTGGTAAGATACAAGGTATAATTTTAAATCAAATTCGAAATACACAGACATCTTTTAAAATTGTAAAAATTTACAAAAACTAAATAGAAACCAAAAATGGCAGAGCCAGTGATACTTTTATCCGAAAACTAAATTAAGCCCTGAACCAAGTCAGGCACGTGCCGCAATTTGGAGGCAACACGCTCGAACTCAGCCCGTGCATCAGGGCGATAGATTTCATCCTGGAGCTGTACCCCACAACATTAAATCAAAAATTTTAGGATCTACACTATACAAGGTAACAGAATGAATTAACAATAAATTCAATCATAAAAAAATTGCAAGACACTATAGTCGGTGAAACATCCGACGTAGTCAAACCAAAAATGGCGAAAACAAGCCAGAAAGGCAAAACAGACGAGAAATTAACAACAGAAATAGACAACTTACGAAAGCTCCTTGCAGCTTCGTATGTACATTGACGAAGGCCTTCCAGCCGAACACGCAAAATACAGCACAAATACAGCACCAAGGAAGCCATCGCCACAATGGTTAAAAATTGTGGACATGGCCGCCTAAAAACAATTTAAGAGGCAAGCAACTTCTCAACTATGAATGAAGCCTAAGTACCTACAATGCAGTACTGAAATGACGGGCAATGCCAACTCAATATTGTACACACAAAGAGGAAAGAATTATCGCGGTAACAATTTCAAAAATAATTACCGCAGTAATAATGGCTATAACGGCTATAACCCAAACCATAGAGTAAGAAACTATATAGAGGTTTCATTTGCTCTGCCCGGGCCTCTGCCAAAGCTCTGCTGAGAGCCATGTTCGAAGCTAACTTCTTCTAACTTTGGTTTCTCACCACTTCTAACATGTGCGAAGCACAAGCAATAGTATGGGGAGTTTTCGCACCTATCCTTAGGAATAAGACCGAGCAGTGCAGCAATAAGAATTCACCATGGGCATGGAATGAAGCTCGATTCGAACAAATGAAAAACTCTCTTTTTTTCCGTTTTTCCCCTACGTGGCATCACTGGCAAAGTCACTCGAGAGCGCGGGCAGAGCAAATGAAACCTCTATATAGTTTCTTACTCTATGCCCAAACCATTTGCTCTGCACGGGCCTCTGCCAAACCTCTGCTGAGAGCCATGTTCGAAGCTAACCTCTTTATAGTTTCTTACTCTATGGTTAGTGCCCACCGCATAGAGTAATATAAATACAAACACATTGTAGCACTTGGGCACCATACTCACATAGAAATCTACGACCCAAGCAGTTCCTACAGTACAAAACGGTAATATGACCGCTCTTGAGTGCACTGGGACTGGATATTGCAGAGTCAGCAATAATTAATTAAATTGGAAATTATTATTAACATCTCTTAAACAGAGCACACTGTAGTGTATGCACATATGAGATATTATTATTATTAGGCAAAACATATGAATGGGACCCATACTTCAGTAGAAGAGTTCAGCAGTTATTATGTTAGAAATACATAATGAAAACAGAGAGAACAAAGATTATCATGTAGGACAGGTAGTTTATGAGAAGAAACACGGGGAAAGAAATAAACTTATAACTAGATATAAAAAACAAGTAGTTAAAGAAAATTTACCTAACAAAATAATAATGAACAATAGAAATAGGATTATTCACAAAGATAATATAAAATTCGAAATATTTATATATTACTTTTTTTACCTTTTGCAGAAAATGTTTTATCAGGTGCTCATATTACACCTTATTTTATTAACAAAATCAGAAATAATTGACTATACAAGTCACGAGTATCTTTTATTCAAGGACAATAAAGACGTATTGACGTACGATTCATACGCAGATTTATTCCACGTAACTATAAAGAAATAATAAAATTGGAATCAGATAATATAAAAAGGGATTCTAATAAAAGGTCACAATGGGAAATTAAATATGACATAGAAATAATCGAATTAATTTTATCACAATTAATATCAACTAGATCAAAAAGAGGTATAAATGAGTTAGGCACTGTATGGAAATGGTATTATTGGCCAAACTTACTTACAAAATTAAAAGAATATATAACAAATTGTTAAATTTGCAACGAAAACAAATATAACAGACATCCAATTAAAATTCCAATTGGAGAAGCCCCAATCCCAAGTAAAGAAGGCGAAAATGTACACATTGATATATATTACGCGCAAAGTCTTACTTTCATAACTTGTATTGACGCTTACTCAAAATTTCTAGTAGTAAAAGAAATCCAAAATAAATTAAATATCGAAAATAAAGTAATGGAACTTCTTCTTCTTCAGCCAAAATAATAATGACCGATAATGAACCGAGCTTTACCTCGGCCCAATTTAAATCTTTTGCACAAAGGTGCGGTTTAACTTTACATTACGCAGACCCGAGGCACAGTACCTCAAACGGACAAGTTGAAAGGGCACATTCTACATTAACAGAATTAGCTCGATGCATAAAAGAAGAATTTAATTTAACAGACTATTCCGAAATAGTAATAAGAGCCGCTCAAGAATATAATCAGAGCATTCATTCAACAACGAACCAAAAACCTTTTGACGTACTATATAATAAAATAGAGCACGATAACATTATGGCGACTATTTCTACATTTAAGAAACACTTTCTTGATTCAAGAAAAGTTTTCTTGCTTTGAGAAAAAAATTCCTTGAAAATAGAAATCTTTTCTTGGATTTAGAAAAAATAAAGTTTTAAGGCGAATTTCTAAAATGTAGGGCTAATTTTGCTATGATGGAATTTAACATTGCTGTCCATGTCATTCCTAAATTATAGGGATACCAAACAGAATAGCGACTCAGAGTCAGACTCTGAGAGACATCTAATTACTTCTACACCGAGGCAGGCGGCTACCAGTGCCGCTCCCAATACAAACATGTCTATAAACGCGGATCAGCTCCAGGCTGTCATCCAGGCGGCTATCGCCAACGCCTTAATAGAAAAGGCCGGCGAGGACCAGCGCAGGGAGAATGAAATGCGCCAAACTATAGAGAACTTAGCTAGGCAGGTGGCAGAGGCGCGGATATCACCCGCCCAGATGAACCCATTGATATCACAGGCAATGTTCAATGCAACGAGCCCTTAGACGCCGTTAAATGCCTTCCCGAATTTACGGGGGCACAAGAGACATATGTCTCTTGGCGGCAAGCGGCAGTAGCTGCATATTATATATTTAGAAATTATGTAAATAGCTCACGCCATTACCAGGCAGTAATTATTATTAGGAGCAAAATTAGGGGCCCTACTGGTGCCGTGCTATCTTCGTTTGGCACTGTATTGAATTTTGATGCGATTATAAATCGCCTCGATTTCACATACAGTGACAAGCGACTGATGCATGTCATAGAACAAGAGATGGGCACCGTCAGGCAGGGAAATCTCTCTCTGCTACAATATTATGATGAGGTCGAGAAAAAATTGACCCTCCTTACAAACAAAGCCCCCATGTCGCACGACGACTCGGCGGCAAGTGTCCTATGCGAAAAATTCCGGGATGATGCCCTTCGAGTATTCATCTCGGGATTAAAACGCAGCCTCACAGATGTCCTCTTCTCGGCAAAGACGAAGGACATGCCAACAGCGTATTTCACAAAGCAGCACAAAGTTCAAGTCCACTCTGCTCCACGCGGTGATAGGCCTCATGAGAATACTCCCGAGCCCATGGACATCGACCCTTCACTGTCCAGGATGTTCAAGCCATCTTAAGCGCCCGCTTACCAAAACAGGAAACCGGCCGTGTCCGATCGATCTGGCCCGCACAAGAGGCAGAGAGTTAACAACATTGCGCAGAGCGAGGGCGAAACCGAGAGCAAATACACCGCTGCAGCCTCAGGCGCGGTCCAGGAAATCAATGACGACGCCATTCATGAATATGATTCAGATGTTATTAATTTAATTAGGGGAAAATCCCTGCTACCCGTCATCAGACGAAGAGTAGCGGGAGTAGATATGAAGCTTTTGGTAGATTCGGGAGCATCTAAAAATTTCATTCGTCCATACGAATGATTGAAAGGCATCCGCCCGGTAGAGTCGCCATTTACGATACATTCTATCCATGGCGTCACCACCATCACTAGGAAGTGCTTTGTCTCCCGTTTCAACTTGATGGCCACGTTCTTCATATTACCAGATTTGTCCTCCTTCGATCCCATAATTGGCCTTGACCTGTTAAAACAGGCAGGGGCATCGCTTTGTCTAGCTTCCGGCCGCCTCAAATGGGGCTCCGAAGTAGAACAGTTAGAATTCCAATCGTGTCCCGACGTCAATTTTACCAACATTGATTGCTCGGACGCCCCGCCTCTAGCTAGAGAGGCCTTTATAAAAATGCTCAGCGAACGAAAAAAAGCCTTTGCAAACGCCAACGAGGCCCTACCTTACAACACGGCGGTGGTAGCTACCATCAGGACGGTAAGTGAGGAGCCCATTTATGCCAAGCTTTACGCATACCCAATGGCTGATTTTGTCAATAACGAAATCCAAGAGTTGCTAAAAAATTGCATAAGACAAAATTCAAAGTCCCCCTACAACAACCCAATATGGGTAGTAGACAAAAAGGGCACTGACGAAGTGGGCAACCGCAAAATGCGGCTCGTATTGGACTTTCGCAAATTGAACGAGAGGACGATACCTGATCGCCCTCCTATGTCAAATATCTCTCTCTCTTCACAACACTCGATTTGAAGTCTGGCTACCACCAGATCACTCTGGCAGAGCGTGACCGTGAAAAAACGTCATTTTCCGTTAACGGAGGAAAGTAAGAGTTTCGCCGGCTACCGTTTGGTTTGAAGAATGCTGCCAGCATCTTCCAAAGAACCATCGACGACATACTGCGAGAGCAGATTGGCAAATTTTGCTATGTCTATGTTGATGACGTCATCGTCTTCTCAGAAGACGAAAACGCCCACATACGGCACGTGGATTGGGTTCTTAAGAGCCTGCACGACGCCAACATGAGGGTATCAACGCAGAAATCGCGTTTTTTTTGGGCTTTATTGTCACCAGCAACGGTGCCACAACTGACCCAGAAAAAATTAGGGCCATTTAGGAATTCCCCGAACCCAAAAACATATTCGAGGTGAGATCGTTCCTTGGCCTGGCCAGTTATTACCGATGCTTCATTAAAGATTTTGCATCAATAGCTAGTGTAGTATGCATGTATCATTGTAGCGAGTACCCACTGTACCGACAACAACATTGTATTACAGTGTACTTAAACAAATACAAAAGCGCCGGCCGCTAAACTTTTGCGGCCAGCCGAAATATGAATGCGCCTCAGAGCCCAACTTATGGGAAGTGCTAGTGTCAGCATATTCCCATGGCCTGAGTGCAGACACATACAAGGCATGCAAGTTATATGACACATTACTTAGGGGCTCTAACCCAATTTATAAACAACTTTGAACCGAGAGCCAAAGTTATATGACACATTACTTAGGGGCTCTTACCCGATTTATAAACAACTTTGAGGCGAGAGCCAATTTTCAATTAACTCTGACAAGACCCGAGAAAAATCCGTGGTCACCTATTTCTGTCAACACGCCTCTAAATTACTCCCACCCAGATCAATTTTACGCAGTCCGCATCAAACGGATGCTGTAAACATCCAAGCCGATACTGTAAGCATCGGAGCCCCCAAGCGAGCCCTGAGTCCGCTAAGGCAAACAAAAGATTTCCAAAGTGATCCCTAAAGTCCGCTAATGTAAACACCAATTTCCAGCCAAATTTAGATTTCAAATTTAATTGGCAAATTGCATCATCCTATTTTCCGACTCTCTTGAGTCATTCTCTTTATCAATTTTTTGAGATAAATCTCTTAAGCGGAGGTTTGACTATTGATCATTGAACTCAAGGAGTCCAGTACGTTTTTGAGATCCGAACCAAGCACCAAAGAAAAAATCAAGTCGAAAGAAAAAGAGCAGTGAATAAAATAAGTTCGACCTATTGAAAAATTGTAATAGTGAATAAGTGATAATAAAAAATAAAAATAGATTTTTTTTAAAACTAATTCACAAGTGAGAAAGTTAATTTGCATGTACAACTTCCCTCGCGCTCTCAGTGCTACCAGCACAAATACAATTGCGAGCATATATATGACGGCCGCTGCCAATGTTTGCAGGCAGGTATACACATACCAGAAAATTTAAACAAAAAAAAAAAATTTTAATTAATTAATTAAATACATAATTAAATAAAAGACTAAGACAAAAAAAATAATAAGAGAAAAAGGAGAGGAGGTCAGAAGAACTTCCTGAATTTAAAAATAAAAGAATTAAATAGGCAGCTATATGCTGAAAAATCTACACCAGTATCCTAGGATGAAAATGTAGAAATTAAGAAAGAATTAGAGAACACGTATAGGGAATTAGATGCCTACAAAAATAAAAATGATATGAAGGAGGCTAGAAAACCAAAGTGCCCTGCAGATTGTAAAGGGCCTTTCGAAAATACAGCTTGAGAGTATACGTGTCATAAGAAAAATTAAAAGATATCAAAATAAAAAGAAAATATATAAATATGAATGAACATTTTTATACCCGTTACTCGTAGAGTAAAAGGGTATATTGTATTCGTGCAAAAGTATGTAACAGGTAGAAGGAAGCGTTTCCGACCCTATAAAGTATATATATTCTTGTTCAGGGTCACTAGCCGAGTCGATCTAGCCATGTCCGTCTGTCCGTCTGTCTGCCTGTCTGTCCGTATGAACGCTGAGATCTCGGAAACTATAAAAGCTAGAAGATTGGCATTTTGCATGTAGATTTTAGGAGTTCCTACGCAGCGCAAGTTTGTTTCAAAATGGTGCCACGCCCCCTCTGACGCCCACAAGCCACAAGCTGTGGCCACAGTTTTGATGCTATTATGAAATTTTTTTTTGATATGTATTTGTTTCGTCAATACCTATCGATTGTCCAAATAAAAGTTTGCCACGCCCACTCTAACGCCCAAAAACCCATTAAACACTTAAGCCTGGCAAGCGCCTACGTTTCCGCCTTTCATGGCGTATACAATAGCGCCATCTAACGGATGACTTTGGAACAGCTAGCCAAGGTGCTCAACAGAGTCAACGTTAATTGTCGATAAGGATTTTTATTAAAGGAAATTGCGATGGTTTTCATTTGTCAATACCGAACTATATCCCAAGAACTATGCAAATCAAATCAAGTTAGCCAAATTGGAGGTGTTTCCCTAATTCGAGCGGCGAAAAACATACAAGAGGGCATATTTATATTAAGTTGTTTAGCTGAGTAACGGGTATCTAATAGTAGAGGCACTCGACTATAGCGTTCTCTCTTGTTTGTTATGAAAAGTAACGCAATATCTAAAACAGATTTTGAAAGCGTTACAGAAATAATACCCAAAATGGGTTTAATTGATACTAAAACACTGGACTCCACTGCCAATGTAATTAATAAAATCGAATCAAAAACTATTGATACCGATTTAACAAACATATTATTATCAATAATTGTTTTTATAATGAGTGCATACATTTTGTATAAAGCCTATATGTACCACAATAAGTGTGTATCAAAAAGAGCTATAAATAGAAGCCAGGCAAACGATCTGGATAAGATTTAAATTTATAAAGCACAAACAATTATTATAAAAATATGTTCAAAATAAAAATTAAAGTCAAAAATTTGTAATGTACAATGACATACCAAAATAAGAGAATTGAAATTTTGAAATAAAAATAAAAATAAAATATATTAACACTGAAAATGAATACCACAGATTGCATAAGAATTACTCTATCCAATCAACCAAATTTTGAGAATAGGGTATTAGCCATACTCAAAAACAGAGGAGAACCTATATCAATTTCAGATTTTGAAGACGAATATATGAATAGGTACGACCTATCTTTTCCCCCGCTTTTTCATTGCAGCGGTACGCAAAAAGCAATAGTACTGTCTACAGTAAGACACTGTAAAGTATTTTCGGAAGTAGACATACACCCAGTCCTAGGACATATATGTACTAAAAATTATGCACAACTAATACAAAAAAAAATAAGTCCTTAGTATAGAATGGGAGCAATTAACTCTCCACATACGAGAATTAAAGGACACATTTGACAAGTCTTACAAATGTATAAGCCAAAATAGGCCAATACATAAAGACACTATTAACAAACATGCAAAGATTCTTGTAGATTCTTTCAATACTGCAAGAACTTTAGTACATGAAAATAGGGCAGCGATAAATAAAACGAATTGGTCAAAATTATCTAAATTATTGATCAAATTACGTTCAAATCTAATAAATGTCAAAGATAGGTATAATTCAAATATATCGATACCGACAATTTTAAATACACCTTTGACAATATATCAAGACATAGAACTAACGGAAAATGAAGATTCCGATTCGAGCGAAGGAATCGAAATAAAAGAAAAAGGTCTACATGATCTAACAATTCCTGCAGTTATAACAGTAACAGAAGCAGAAGAAGAAGAATATATAGAATCAGATGTAAGCGTGAAAACATAAGATAACATAATGGCAGATCCAGCAGCCCAAAGGGCATATATAAAAGATATCTGGAAAGCAATCCCGGAATTTAACGGGCAAAAGATACATCTTCAAAGATTCATAACAGCCTTGAAGTTGGTTAACTTAACTAAAGGCACATTCGAAGATTTGGCTGTAGAAGTCATTAAATCCAAAATAATAGGATCTACACTATACAAAGTACAGAATGAAACAACAATAAATTCAATAATAAAGAAATTGCAAGACACTATAGTCGGTGAAACATCCGACGTAGTCAAAGCGAAAATGGCGAAAACAAGCCAGAAAGGCAAAACAGCTGAGAAATTTACATCAGAAATAGACAGCTTACGAAAGCTCCTTGAAGCCTCGTACATTGACGAAGGCCTACCAGCCGAACACGCTGACAAATTCAGCACAAAAGAAGCCATTACCACAATGGTTAAAAATTGTGAGCATGGCCGCATAAAAACAATTTTAGAGGCAGGCAACTTCACAAATATGAATGAAGCCGTCACTAAGTACATACAATGCAGTACTGAAATAACAGGCAATGCAAATTCAATACTGTACACACAAAGAGGAAACAACTATCGCGGTAACAACTTCAGAAATAATTACCGCGGTAGGGGCAATAACCGAGGTAATTATCAGAATAACGGATATTACCAATATAATGGCTATAACAAAAATAACGGTCATAACCGAAACTATAATAATCAGACCAACAACAATTATAGAGGTCGTGGTTATTATAGAGGAAACAACCGTGGTGGAAACACCAACAACGCAAATACGAACACCAACGGACAGAATAATAATAATGTCCGAAAGGTACAAACCAAGTCGGAAAACCAATAAAGACCCTTAAGATAAAAAACACAGTAAAGAATACGGTTCATACTATCAATCTTAATTTCAATCTTTTCGTTTCTCTCAAAAATGAATGCACCAATAAATTATATACATTACTAGTTGATACAGGTGCAGACATATCTTTAATAAAAGAAACTTCGGACTCGTTTAACAATGTTGATTATAAAAATATAACCCAAATATCAGGTGTTGGTGAAGGAACAACCAACTCAAAGGGATTAGTATCAATATAACTTCTTTCAAGCAACTATGCTATACCACATAATTTTCATTTAGTAACATCAAGTTTTCCTATTCCATGTGATGGAATCATAGGCATAGATTTTATGAAAAAATACAATTGTCAAATAGATGTAAAACCAGAAAACGATTGGCTCATACTGAGACCAGATAACCTCTATAATCCGATTAATGTTCCAATAAATCATACACTAGAAAATGATTTGACAATTCTACCAGCAAGATCCGAAGTAGTCCGAAAAATTGCTATAAATTCAGCAACCAGGTATATATTAATACCAAACCAAGAAATCCAAAATGGTGTATTCATTGGAAATTCCATTGGAGATTCTAAAAACACTTTTGTCCGAATTTTGAATACAACTAATAAAACTGCAATCATTCAATTAAATACACTGAAAATTGAACCATTGGATGATTTCGACATAATTAAATATAATAAAAATATAGAAAAACTTAACAAAAATTTCCCGCCTCAATTTAAAGAAATACTTAATAAACTATGCACCAAATACACAGATATATTCGGGATAGAAACCGAACCGATATCAACTAATAATTTCTATAAACAAAAATTGAAAGATAAAATTAAAGATAAAATAGTAGAACCATCAGTTTCAGAATACAACATTCCATTACTAATCGTGATACTAAAAGATGGCGTTTAGTAATTCATTACCGCCAAATTAACAAAAATATTTTATCAGGTAAATTTCCACTACCAAGGATAGACGATATTCTTGACCAATTAGGTAGAGCTAAATACTTTTCATGTTTATATCTAATGTCAGGATTTCATCAAATAGAACTCGAAGAAACGTCTAGAAATATAACATCCTTTTCCACGAGCAATGGCTCCTATCGCTTCACACGACTGCCTTATGGTTTAAAAATAGCTCTTAATTCTTTTCAAAGAATGATGACAATTGCATTTTCAGGTATCGAACCTACAGGCATTCTTGTATATAGAAGTTAACTGTATAGGGCTAACTGCCCGACTCTACCGCCCCCGCTCCCCGTGCAACACCAGCACGGCGACATACGCAGGCCAGGCACCGACCTACCGCTCCCCCTGCACCCCGTGCCAACTCAGCACAGCACGGCCACCGACCTACCGCACCCCGTGCAAACTCAGTACGGCGACATCCGCCGGCCACGGGAACACTGACCGCTCAGGGTGCAATTGGAGCACGGTCAGAACTGCAAGGTCTGCAATACTTCGGCCGGCCACTGACGCTTACTACAGCCGGCCGCTGACGCTGACGCCGACGTCGACGCTGGGACGGGCACTTACCGAGGCCTGGCGGTGATGGAGCAGCGCTTGGGAGGGCAGAACCAATTGGACCGGCTAACTAGCACATTGAAATATTGTAAAACCAATAAAACTTTATAATGTAATTCCAAACACTCTGGACTTCTCACTCATCTGGAAGGGAATTGGACACGTACTTGGAAGGGACTGACGATTAAGGAACATCACTCTAATGACTAGGTATAAGTCAGTCCTCACGAGGCCAGGAGTCCTTGGGAAAGACTTAACTTTAATGACCTAATTGTCATCGGTTGTTCAGAAAAACATATGATTACAAATCCTACAAACGTTTTTTATTTATGTAGGATACACAACCTTAACCTGCACCCAGAAAAGTGCACATTAAACAGAAAAATGCCTGCGCAGGAACAGAAAAGAGAAAAAATAGATTTGCCTAGGCAAACTCTAAATAAAGCTTCTCAGCCAAAGTCATTGTAAATGACGAGGTACGAAAAGTAGTGACCTTGCATTACTGTTTACATTCTATGAGGTCATACAGGCATAGCTGGAACATTAGCTAAAATAAAAAGGCATTATTACTGGAAAAATATGACCAGAGATATTATATAAGAAAATGCCCGAAATGCCAAAAATCAAAAACAACAAAACATACAAAAACACCAATGAATATTACTAAAACGCCACAATTGGCTTTGACAGGGTAATTGTGGATACGATCGGTCCACTAACTACATCCAAACAAGGAAATGAATATGCAGTAAGCCTAATCTGCGATTTAACTAAATACTTTGTGGCAATACCAATTCAAAACAAAAGTGCAAAAAGAGTTGCAAAAGCTATATCGAAGATATTATTCTGAAGCACATGGGAACATGGGACATGGGAACACAATATAAAAATTCGATAATTGAAGATTAAAGTAAAAATTCAAATATCAAAAACATAACTTTTACCAATACTTCGAATATTGTCTCAACACAACACCCTCTATGGCACATGACTTTTGTCCATATCAGTTAGTTAGTTTTGGTAAAACTTCAAATTTACATTTAATAGTGTAGACAAAATAAAACCACTATATAATATAGATGACTATGCAAAAAAAATAAATGTTTAGACTAGACAAGCATTTAAGAGAGCTAGATTAATGTTATATTATCTCATAAGCAGAACCAAAAAATTAACTATGACAAAAGAACTTTAGATTTTGATTTAAACAAATACAAAAGTGCCGGCCGCTGAACTTTAGCGGCCAGCCGAAATATGAATGCGCCTCAGACCCCAACTTATGGGAAGTGCTAGTGTCAGCATATTCCCATGGCCTAAGTGCAGACACATACAAGGCATGCAAGTTATCCAACCCGTGAAACCAGGCCACTTATGGCTTTTATAAACAATATTTTCAAACTCTGCATTTGCCTTTGTCTTTGTCTTTGGCTTTGAGGTCCGATATTGGTTCCCCAACTAAGTTAAACAAATCAAAATTAAAGTAAACATCAGCTTCTGTTCGAAGCCCAATCAATTGCTAATTGAATTTCACAATGAAATGCGACAGTTTCATCTTGAGCGCAAATTAAAATTAAAGTAAACATCAGCTTCCGTTTGAATCCCAATCAATTGCGCCTTTTTGCGTTTCAAATTCCCACCAAATTGCATCGGTCAGCATAATTGAATTTCACAATGAGATGCAACAGTTTCATCCTAAGCTTTTAATCTAAACATAAATTGAAGTTCTAAAGTTCAAAAAGAAAAGCTCCTGGCCGAGGTTCATTGGATTAGATTTAGAAATAAAGCGGCAGTCCTATTTTTCATCCTGACCGCGATCGGTTGTTAAAAAATTAGAAAGTAAAAAGTGTCTTGTATTAAAAGTGTTTAAGAATAAAAGGTTTATCACCAAATAAATATAATAAAAAAAATTGTATTTTTTTAATTCATCGAATAACACAAAATTTAATTGGCGCCCAACGTGGGGCCGCGTCTAAAAAAGTTCCAAAAAATTATTTAATGAAATATAAGTTAAATATAAACGGACCTCGCGCGGCCAACAACTCTTCATTTTTAGTGGACAAATTAAAACATCCACCAAACGGCACAACCAAGTGGCAGTGATCGTTAAAAAAAATTAAATGGAAATTAATAAATGAAATAATCCATTTAAAGGTGAATTTAAAATAAACGTGGACCAAAATTTTAAAGAAAACAATACAAGAACACAAAAATACAAATTAAATAAAAAAAAAAAACAATAAAAAACCGAAAACGCATTAAACTATAAAAAAAAAAAAACTGTTTTATCAAACAAGAACTTTCAACAACAAAAAAAACAACACGCTGAAACAATAAAATTAAAGAAGGAAGGAAGGCCATTCTCACGCCATTAATCTTCGCTGAATCCAAGAAGGAAGATACCCTCAACATCATAGAAGGAAGACCCCATCGGGACAGTTTCGTGAGGAATTAATTTTCAATAATAACAAAAAATTATTTATTTTAAAAAGGTTATAATTTAAAATTAGAGAATTGAGAAAAAATATTAAAAAAAAAAAAATTAAACATTGATAAAAATAGTAAGTTAAATCGCGAAGCTAGATTTAATAATTAATAAAGAAACAATCTGGAAGATTTAATAAATAGCTTTGGTGAATTAAATTTAAAAATGGCAACCGGAGGTTCAGCACCAAATTTTTCTGCAGGTAGTATAGCCACAGCGGGAGGCTTAACAGTGGAATTAATAAATAGATTAATAAATGTTCAGTTGAATGAAGTGACCAGGAAAATAGAAGGTTTAGAAGGAAGGTTAGCCACAGATGCAAACACTGTGGAAGATTATAAAATTCAAGCAATTGACCCAACTATAAAATGCGATACCACACTTGAAGTGGTAAAATCTTTACCAAAATTCACTGGGGAACCAACACAATATGTAGGATGGAGGGAAGCTGCAGAAACTGTAATGAGTCTTTATAAAATTCAAAGCGAACAATATTTTATTGCCTTAACAATTTTACGAAATAAAATTATGGGAGCTGCCCATGATGCTCTTACCAATCATGGCACCGTTTTAAATTTTCAAGCAATCTTATCTAGATTGGACTTTATATATAACGATAAACGACCAATACATATACTCGAGTCAGAACTAAGTATCCTCAGGCAGGGACGAATGACAGTTACAGAATTTTATAATGAAGTCAATAAAAAAATGACTTTATTAATAAACAAAACCATAATGACATACGGAAAGGAGAGCGTAGTTACCAAGGAAACAAACAAAATAATAAGGAGCAATGCTCTACGAATATTTATATCCGGACTAAATGGATCTATCTCAGAAACACTTTTCTCATTAAATCCACCAGATTTGCCCAATGCTTTGGCAAAGGTCCAAGAATTAGAATCAAATAATTTCCGTGCTCAATTTGCAAATAGGTTTAATGGATTTAAAAATGAAAATAAATATCAGGGAAACAACTTACGATTTAATCAAATACGACAAAATAATAATTCTAATAAAATGGGAAATAATTTTAGTAATAACCAAAATTATAATTGGCCACAAAGGGGAAATTTTTGGCAAAACAATAATCAAAATAACAATCAAAAGCAACAAGCCGTCGAGCCAATGGATGTTGGTCCATCGATTCAACTCCAGAATAAACCTTATAATAATCGGCAGCCGAATAATAATTTTTTTTTTTTTTTTTTTTTAAATATATGCTTTATTTATTGAATCTTCTCTATATGAGACTAAGAATATAACTTAACTTACAGTCATGTAGACTGAATTTAGACTAACGGGCCCTAATATTTATTGCTGGGCTGGTAGATCGTTACGATGCAGACGAGTTCTGTTCGAAACCCGTCTTAGGTTCCTTGCGAGATTATTTGGGTGCAGTGTAAGCTTGTTATGGTAGGCCGCTTTCTGCTTTGCTATTTCATCTTTGACCGGTGGTATGCCCAGATCCCTGTGGATGTTTTCGTTCCGAACATACCATGGTGCCCCAGTGATTGTTCGCAGGATTTTTGATTGTGAGCGCTGTATGATGTCAACGTTGCTATTGCTCGCGTTCCCCCAGAGCTGGGAGCCGTAGGTCCAAATGGGCTTGAGGGTGGAGTTGTAGAGAAGAACTTTAAAGTCCAGACACAGGGGTGATCGAGAATTTATAATCCAGTGTAGGCTGCTAGCTTTAAGTCTGAGATGTGCTTTCTTGCATTCAATGTGCCTCCGCCAGGTTAGGCGTCTGTCGAGGTGGACGCCGAGATATGTTACATCGCTGGCTTGGGGAATCTGCGTACCATTCAAAGTTAGCGGCGGGCACCATTGTCTGTTAAGGGTAAACGTTATATGTTTACACTTTGATTCATTAATTTTGATTCGCCAGTCTGATAGCCACTTTTCAACTACCACCAAATGATCAGCCAGTTGAGCTGTTGCTCTAGTTGGGCATCTTGAGCGGCTCAGGATTGCGGTGTCGTCAGCAAATGTGGACGTAGTCAGCCTCTCGTTCGTAGGGATGTCTGATGTGTATAGGATAAACAGGGTAGGGCCCAGGGCGCTACCTTGTGGGACTCCGGCTTCAATGTTATACTCGTTGGATGTCGTTGTATTGCATCTAACCTCAAAGACTCTGTGGTAGAGGTACGACTTAAGTAACTTATGAGTGTTTTCTGGCAGTAATGTTATGATTTTATGCATAAGGCCTTCAAGCCACACTCGATCGAATGCCTGAGAGACGTCGAGGAATATCGCACTACAATATTCCCGATGTTCGAAGGCTGTACGAATTTCTGAAGTTATCCGGTTGACTTGCTCGATGGTTCCGTGGCTTTCACGAAACCCGAATTGATGCGCCGGGATTAAGTTTTGTTCTCTTAAATATGGTGTAATGCGCGTGAGCAGGCATTTTTCCAGTAATTTGGACAGGCACGATAGTAAGCTTATTGGCCTGTACGATGAGGGAATTGTGTGGTCTTTGCCAGGCTTCGGTATCATTATAACCACGGACTTTTTCCATTTTTTGGGGTAGTAGCCAAGTTTTGCGATCCCGTTAAATAGCTTGCATATAACATCCACTGCGCAGTTTGGAAGTTCAATTATCATTTTTGGGGTTATTAGGTCGGCCCCTGGAGCCTTTTTCGGTTTTATTTGCTTCCTAATGACGTTAGCAATTTCAGGTGTTTGAAACAAAATCGGGTTAATTGCAATTTCAGAGCTAAACGGCGGTAGTTGAAGAGAGTTTGTGGCGGCGTTCGGCTGAAATACATTTCGTAGGTGTAAAGCAAATGTTTCGGCTCTGTCTTCGTCACTGCGGACCCAAGTACCCGAGGAGTTTCTAATCGGAGTGACTGATTCTATCGGAGAGCTTAAATTTGGGTGAGCTCTCCACAAAGGATGCTTGGTACTGGTCGGCGACAGTTTCTCGATGTACCGGCGCTGCGCAAGCTCCTCTTCTTGCTTGAGGGTTTTGGTGAGTCTGCGGGTGGCATCATTATAGAGTTGCTTCGAATGGGGCGATCTGCAGGATTGCCAAACGCGTCTTAGACGTCGTTTTTCCCGAACCAGTTGTTCGATTTGCAGATTAGTTTTGTATTGGTTGCTACGCACGATTGTCTCTTCTGGAGTTGAGATTTTGGCTGCTGCCACGAGTACTGACTCCAGGGCATCAGCACAGAAGTCGATGTCGTTCTCTATGTTTAACTGTGGTGTTAGTTCAATGTGGGAACTTACGTACTTTTTGTACTTTAGCCAGTTAGTTCTAGTCGAGGTCAGCCTGAAGGGGTGCTCGATTACTTTCGGGCTTTGAAGGAGAGTTATTAAAACAGGCGAGTGGTCCGATGATAAGTCCGAAAGCGATTTGGCGCTGACTAAATTTCTTGGGATGTTCTTGGTCACAGCGAAGTCAATTAAGTCCGGGAGTTTTCTGGGATCAGCTGGCCAGTATGTGGGGCTGCCAGGGGAGACATAGTCGAGTTTGTTGCTCAAATTTATGATTGCTTTATACAGTTGTCTTCCTTTGGGCGTCACTAGTCTTGATCCCCAGTGCGTGTGCTTGGCGTTGTAGTCTCCTCCTGCTATAAAGCGATCTCCGAGTGAATTGTAGAAGTCCAAGAATTGCTCTTCAGTTATTGTAAAACGCGGTGGGCAATAGACAGCGGCTATAGTGATACTGCCGTTGCCTGCTTGTAGTTTTATAGATGTAGCCTGCAAATAATTTGTTGCAAACCTCTGGTGAAAGTGGTGCTTAATGCGTTCCCTGATTAGGATTCCAGTTCCTCCGTGAGCCTTACCGTCCGGATGATCTGTGCAGTATGAAGTATAACCTCTTATTTGGAAGTTGTATTTACTTGTGAGATGCGTTTCTGCCAGCAGCATTACATCTATTTGGTTTTCATTGAGGAATTGAGTTATTTCAAGTTTGTGCCGTGAAACGCCATTGGCATTCCACATGGATATTCGAAGACAAGACATCGATTATTTAGATTGTTGGGATGTGAGCAAATTTATTAAAATGTTTTGATTTTGCATAAGGTTTGTCATTGTTATTTTCATGAAGGACATAAATTCCATCATACCCTGTTGTAAAGTCAGCATCATGGTTTCCATGCTGTTTGGTATTTGTCCTATTGCTTGCTGAGGTGTTGTTATAATTTGCTCAGAGCATTGAGCTTGTGGGAACCCCTTCTGATTGGCAAGTCCTGATTTTAGGGCACTGGCGTATGAAACTCCCCCATTTGTGTTGAGGGGCCCAAATGAAGATCTGGCTGCTTTCGCAAAGAAAACATTAGGTGTGGTTTGGGATTGCACGTACGCATTTCGTGCATTCTGGGAGCGTGCTTGTTTTGCTTGTTGAAATTGACTCTTCAGCTCTTTATAGACCGGGCAGCCTCTGTAGTTTGCGGTATGGTTATCTCCACAGTTAGCGCATTTCTTTGTCTTTGGGTCTTCTTTGCTTGCAGGGCAAGGTTCGGATTTGTGGAAGCCACCACAAGCTACGCAGACTGAACGAAGCCCGCAGTTGTTTCTGGTGTGTCCATACTCTTGGCAGTTTGTGCATTGCAGCGGGCCATTCCGCTTATGCGGTTCTTCAACAGTAATCCTTCTGTGCAACAGGTATTGCAGCTTATAGATCGGGTGCACTTCATTTTTCTTCAAGGCTCTGCTTTCAGGCTCCAGTTCGTCCTTAAAGAGTGGTTGCGGCTTTTTATTTTTGTTGATAATATTAATAATATTTTTGGAGAAGAATCCTTTTTCTTTCAGTGCCTCTTTTACCTCATTGGTGGATACGTCGGGCTCTATGCCCTTTAGCACTACTTGCAAGCCCTTGCTACTCTTGAGCTGGTACGTGTAGTAGGGTTTCCTAGCCTCGTCTAGGTAATTTGTTACAGCTCTGAATTGATCTTCAGTTTTAGCTTGAAGCTTTGTTTCATGAATATTCCCTTTAACAAGGGGAGTAACATAAAAGTTGTCATTCCCGACCAGCGCAACAATTTTCTTTACTAGGGTATTTGAGTTCTGTTCCCTTATGTAAATTGGTGGGGGCTTTGGTTTCTTTTGAACAGCCTGTCCAGATTCGGATTGATTATTATCAATTTCCGACAATAGGGCGAATCTGTTTTTACTAGATGCCCCTGGTTGTTCGCTGCCTTTATTAGGGCAATTTTGTTTTGGTTTATTTCCAACCATTTTATTTTGCGGGCTTAGCTTCCGTTTGATTTGGATGTAACGGTCCATGCCAGTCTGTATAGCCGGACCCACTTGTTGTAGTTTGATATTGCCGATATTGGCACTCGTACTTACACTTGGCTTTGTAGTTTTATTCGGCGCTGCAAAAGTTGCAAACGCATTCGAAATCGCGTTGTTGTTAACGGCGACCGTTGATGTTGTTGTTGCAGTGGCTGCGGTTGCAGAAATTAACGAGGTCGCAGTGCTCGTGGCTGGTGTGCTGTTAGTCGAAGCTGGGGGTGGGGTTCTACACTGCAAGCTCCATGAAGTGGGAGTTGGTGTGAGTAGGGCGGGAGAACAAGACTGTGCTCTCGCACTGTCAATGGTCAGTAGGGCTGAGTTGCTCTTTGAAGAAGTTCTTTCTACTTCTGTATCACGGGTTGAGAAATAAGAAATATAACTGTTTCTCTGGTCTACGGAGCTTCTACGCTCATTTTTTGAATCGCCGCTCATTGAGCTATCACTCGTGGCACTTTTTAGTTTTTATAATAACTTTGCACTAGTTTTTTACATAGCACTAATTATTATTTACTGTTTTTAGCAATAAGATTGCCTTTATTACACCACTCTAGTGTTTTTAGTTATTGTTTTTCACTTTTGAGCGGTTTTTTTTTTCCGGAGCTCGCGCAAAACACGTCTGCACTCTCCGGCACTTCTGGTGGTGAATAATAATTGGCAGGGAAATAATAATCAAGGAAGAAATAATAATTGGCAGGCAAATAATAATCAAGGAAGATATAATAATAATTATTATCAAAATAATAATCGTTCTAATTATTATCACACAAATCAAAATAGAGAGCAAATTCAAGCTCAAAAAAGGGAACCAAAAGGAACAGTAAATCAACCAGCTAATAAAATAACCAGATTAAATAATATTAATGAAGATCATTTTTTAGACCAGACCCCTACAGGGGAATGCCTTATTTAAATAGGATAGACAGGAAAACAAAAAAGCAGTTGAAGATTTTAATAGATACAGGAGCCACTGCATGTTATATAAAAAATGGAATTTTTGAAAATAAAAATGAGTTATCAATATACAAAAAGGTAACTACAGTTCATGGGTATTCAATTATAAAATATTATAATATTATAAATATATTTGAAACAAGACATTTATTTTATGAAATCGAAGGATTAGAATCTGACCTTCTAATTGGATTCAATTTATTAAGAAAAATGGGAGCTATAATAAATATAGAAAAGGGAGTCTTGGAATATAAAGGGAAAATAGAAAAGTTAAAATATTATGATAATGAGGAAAAAAATGAAATAAGTTTAATTGAAGTAAATAATATTCTTCCGTTAAAATAATAGAAATATCCGTCAATAAAAATAAAAATATCTTGGGAAATAAAAATCCTGAGAACGCCGACGTAGAAATATCCGTCAATAAAAATAAAAATATCTTGGGAATAAAAAATCCTGAGAACGCCGACGTAGAAATATCCGTCAATAAAAATAAAAATATCTTGGGAAATAAAAATCCTGAGAACGCCGACGTAGAAATATCCGTCAATAAAAATAAAAATATCTTGGGAATTAAAAATCCTGAGAGTACCGACGAAGTAAATACCGTCAAAAATCAAATAAATAAAAATCGTTTGAAATGTAAAAATTTCAAGCCCGCCGTCGTTGAGTTATCCGACAAACAACAGATAAATAATTTAGGTACTAATCAATTAGACGAACTAAAGGAAAAAATAGTTCACTATATTGAAAAAGAGCATTCAGAGATTAATATGCAAATTCCTTTTAGAACAGACATAAAAGGGGAAATAAATCTTATTCATGACAGGCCAATATATGGGAAACAATATCCGTATGCTTTATCTGTCACGGACTTCGTGAATAGTGAAATCAGTAGAATGTTATCAGAAGAAATTATAAGGCCTAGCCGAAGCCCTTACAATTCACCAGTTCTGGTAGTCCCAAAGAAAAGAGAAAATCAAGACGGAAGCCGTAAATTAAGACTCGTTATTGATTATAAAAAATTTAATGAAAGTACCATACCTGACAGGTACCCAATGCAAGACCCATCAGTAATTCTATCCAATTTGGGAAAAGCAAGATATTTTTCAACAATAGATTTAGAATCAGGTTTTCATCAGATATTAATGAAAGAATCTGATGTCAAAAAAAAACATAATTTTCAATAAATAATGGAAAATACGAATTTTTAAGAATGCCATTCGGACTAACAAATGCACCAAGAATTTTTCAGAGAGCAATGGACGACATCCTTAGAGAACAAATAGGGAAAACATGTCATGTCTACATGGACGACATAATAATATTCTCAAATTCGATTGAACAACATTATGAAGACTTAAACAAAATTATAAATATATTATTAAGGGCAAACATGAAAATCTCTTTAGAAAAATCAAAATTCTTTAAACGCGAAACCAGTTTTCTAGGGTACATCGTATCTTATAACGTCATCAAGACAGACCCAGAAAAAATTGACACCATTAATAAGTATCCGCTTCCAAAAAATATTCGGGAACTAAGAAGTTTCCTAGGCCTTACGGGCTATTATAGAAAATTTGTTTTAAATTACGCCTTCATAGCGAAACCTCTAACCAAATATCTTGGAGGTCATAATGGCAAAATTTCAAAAAGAATGTCAACAAAAATGTTAATTCAGCTGGATGACCCAGCTATTAAAGCTTTCAACGAGCTGAAAGAAAATCTCATTGCTCAAGTAGAACTAGTTCAACCGGACTATAATAAAAAATTTACCCTGACCACCGACGCTTCGGACGTAGCAGTTGGTGCAGTATTATCCCAAGAAGGTAAACCAATTACTTTTATTTCAAAAACCTTGACTAAAACAGAACAAGTTTATGCAACAAATAAGAAAGAACTTTTAGCCATAGTATGGGCCCTTAAAAATCTAAGAAATTACTTATACGGAGTGATTGGAATTGAAATTCAAACCGATCATCAACCATTATCTTTCGCAATTTCTGATAAAAATCCTAATATCGAAATGAAACGCTGGTATTCCTTCATAGAAAGTTTCACTCCAAAAGTCATTTATAAGCCAGGTACAACTAATGTAGTTGCAGACGCCTTATCAAGGATTCTTATCAAATCAACAACTTAACTGACAGTAACGAATCGGTCTCAGATCAAAACACTCAGCATTCAGCAGAGAGTAGTTTTGAGAATGTTATACAAGAAACCCGTAAACCCTTAAACCAGTTTAAGCAACAATTGCTATTAGCAACGGAGAGGTATACAATACATGAGTCGGTTAATATATTCGAAAATACCAGACATATAATAGAATTTGACACTCCCGAAAATTTGATATCAATCTTATGGGAATATATTCCTCCTAATTTAACAGTCGGTATTCATTGTACTTTAGAGGACTTTTATAGAATTCAAAAACCACTTAAAGATAATTTTATGAATAAATTTTTGTATACAAGAATATTTGTTTAAGATGTAGAAAATTCTGAAGACAGAGCACTTATAATCGAAGAAACACATTGTAGAGCGCACAGGGGACTAGACGAAAATTATAAACAAATCAGTAGATTGTATTATTGGCCAAACTTACTTACAAAATTAAAAGAATATATAAAAAATTGTAAAATTTGCAACGAAAACAAATATAACAGACATCCAATTAAAATTCCAATTGGAGAAGCCCCAATCCCAAGTAAAGAAGGCGAAAATTTACACATTGATATATATTACGCGCAAAGTCTTACTTTCATAACTTGTATTGACGCTTACTCAAAATTTCTAGTAGTAAAAGAAATCCAAAATAAATTAAATATCGAAAATAAAGTAATGGAACTTCTTCAACAATTTCCGCAAGCCAAAATAATAATGACCGATAATGAACCGAGCTTTACCTCGGCCCAAGTTAAATCTTTTGCACAAAGGTGCGGTTTAACTTTACATTACGCAGACCCGAGGCACAGTACCTCAAACGGACAAGTTGAAAGGGCACATTCTACATTAACAGAATTAGCTCGATGCATAAAAGAAGAATTTAATTTAACAGACTATTCCGAAATAGTAATAAGAGCCGCTCAAGAATATAATCAGAGCATTCATTCAACAAACGAACCAAAAACATTTTGACGTACTATATAATAAAATAGAGCACGATAACATTCCTAAAATTTTAAAAAATACACAAGAAAAAATGTTAGAAATACATAATGAAAACAGAAAAAACAAAGATTATCATGTAGGACAGGTAGTTTATGAGAAGAAACACGGGGAAAGAAATAAACTTAAAACTAGATATAAAAAACAAGTAGTTAAAGAAAATTTACCTAACAAAATAATAATGAACAATAGAAATAGGATTATTCACAAAGATAATATAAAATTCGAAATATTTATATATTACTTTTTTTACCTTTTGCAGAAAATGTTTTATCAGGTGCTCATATAACACCTTATTTTATTAACAAAATCAGAAATAATTGACTATACAAGTCACGAGTATCTTTTATTCAAGGACAATAAAGACGTATTGACGTACGATTCATACGCCGATTTATTCCACGTAACTAACTTAAGTTTTTATAAAGAAATAATAAAATTGGAATCAGATAATATAAAAAGGGATTCTAATAAAAGGTCACAATGGGAAATTAAATATGACATAGAAGTAATCGAATTAATTTTATCACAATTAATATCAACTAGATCAAAAAGAGGTATAAACGAGTTAGGCACTGTATGGAAATGGTTAGCTGGAACCCCGGATCATGATGATTTTATTAAAGTTCAGAATAAAATCAATGAATTAATTGAAAATAATAATAAGCAATCTATTATCAATTCCAAATTGTTCAAAGAAATTGAATCTCTTTCTGATGATTTTAAAAATGTTTTTATTGATCAAGGTTTACCACTGCGAAAACATCGTTTACGATTACTAACATTTGATCTGCAAAATTTAATTGACACAATTACACTAGCAAAAATTGATATTTTTAATACCAAAATTTTGAACAATGATGACATCATGGAAATATTAAAACATGAACAAAAACCAGTAATTATCGCTGATTTAATGGACATCTCTGTTTTTAAAATCGCACTCCATAAAGAACTTTTAATCATTTATATAAAATACCCAATAATTAAAAATAGATGCGAAATTTATCACGCTAGAGCGATATCTCAAAAAGATGGGAAACTAGTATTAAGCAATGAAGTCGCAAAATGCGCAAATATGTTTTATGAAATGTCTAACTTTAAAAACAAACTTTTTAATAATTATTGCACTTTAATTAAGGAAAAAAGTTGTTTCACCCGATTATTAAATGGAGAGAAATCGACTTGTAAAAAAATAAGAGAAAAAAATAAAAAAATTGACATCATACAAGATGGTGCCATTTTTATAAATGGTAACAATATTGTTAACAACTCCCATTTAAACGGTTCATTTTTAATAACATTTAATGACACAACCAATATTAATAATATCTCATATACCAATTTGAAAAACAAAATTCTTGATTACATAACTACGAATCACTTCAAAAATTATGAAATATCCGATTATATACTATCAAATAACTCGGAACTTTCTTTAGATAATATAAACATTTTAAATCCATTTATTAAAATTAATAATACTAAAATATCACTTACCTTTATATTATTAATTTTAATCATTATATATTTGATTTTTTTACTTATTATAAAATACAAAAATGCTATATTATTTGTAACCAAAAAACAACGGCCAGAACCAGAAAAATCTATTAACCAAGAAAATTTTATAACAGAATTAAGAGAGCAATTAAATGAATTGTAGTATGCATGTATCATTGTAGCGAGTACCCACTGTACCGGCCGCTGCCAATGTTTGCAGGCAGCGCAGCCGCAAATAGCTAACTGAAATTCATTATCAATTGGACAATTCAATAATAAAGATCTGCCCATGGAAAAGTAAAACAAAGTGACTATTAATTATTATAAAAATATGATGGCAATAATATAACATGGCGACCGTGACACTGGTCCTGGAGGACCTAGGAAGGAACAACTGCAACTGGAAATATAAATCTGAGTGAGTAGAGATGGAGTTATGGCAAAACGTAGAGACGTGCAAACCAAACTAAAAAAAATATAAAAAATAAAAGTGGCTATTATATAAAAACAAACCAGCACCGCCCTGGGTAACAGCCCAAAAAAAAAATTACAAAAGAACTTGATTTTCTTAATTCAAGTTTTGTAAATAAAAAGCCAATAACTCCAGCTCACTCAGTGATTAAGAAAATTAATGACGACAAAAGAAAATTAACACCTCCACCTCCAAAGCAGTTTCTAAGAAGAAACAAAGTGTGCCCTAAGACGACTGCACTGGGCGACTGGAACGCCAAGGTGCGAAGGCACCTGCGGAAAAACCTGTGCGATGACCGGCACCGGTACCGCCTGAGCCCATAGGCCCAGGACATCAGCAGCTGAGACAACAAGTGTGAGGGGTAGGCCGCCCCTTACGCCAGCGAAGGAGCATCAGCGATCCTGGAGAATTGAACCGACAGCGCTTCCAAGAGTGCACATCTTAAATTTTTTTTTATTATTTTATATGCATCTGCGATGCAAAAACTTATAATTAACAATAATTGTACAGACCAGGCAGTTTCTAGCTGCGGGTCTTAATTTTTTTTTACCTAGGTAGGGATACATGTAAGAATTTTATACACATACCACAAAATTTAAACGAAAAAAAAAAATTTTTTTAATTAATTAATTAAATACATAATTAAATAAATGCCTAAGACAAAAAAAAAATAATAAGAGAAAAAGGAGAGGAGGTCAGAAGAACTTCCTGAATTTAAAAATAAAAGAATTAAATAGGCAGCTATATGCTGAAAAATCTACCCCAGTATCCTGGGATGAAAATGTAGAAATTAAGAAAGAATTAGAGAACACGTATAGGGAATTAGATGCCTACAAAAATAAAAATGATATGAAGGAGGCTAGAAAACCTAAGTGCCCTGCAGATTGTAAAGGGCCTTTCGAAAATACAGCTTGCGAGTATACGTGCCATAAGAAAAATTAAAAGATATCAAAATAAAAAGAAAATATTTAAATATGAATGAACATTTTTTGTTATGAAAAGTAACAAAATATCTAAAACAGATTTTGAAAGCGTTACAGAAATAATACCCAAAATGGGTTTAATTGATACTAAAACAGTGGACTCCACTGCTAATGTAATTAATAAAATCGAATCAAAAACTATTGATACCGATTTAACAAACATATTATTATCAATAATTGTTTTTATAATGAGTGCATACATTTTGTATAAAGCCTATATGTACCACAATAAGTGTGTATCAAAAAGAGCTATAAATAGAAGCCAGGCCAACGATCTGGATAAGATTTAAATTTATAAAGCACAAACAATTATTATAAAAATATGTTCAAAATAAAAATTAAAGTCAAAAATCTGTAAATGTATGCAATGACATACCAAAATAAGAGAATTGAAATTTTGAAATAAAAATAAAAATAAAATATATTAACATACAAAATGAATACCACAGATTGCATAAGAATTACTCTATCCAATCAACCAAATTTTGAGAATAGGGTATTAGCCATACTAAGAAACAGAGGAGAGGCTCTATCAATTTCAGATTTTGAAGACGAATATATGAATAGGTACGACCTAGCTTTTTCCCCGCTTTTTCATTGCAGCGGTACGCAAAAAGCAATAGTACTGTCTACAGTAAGACACTGTAAAGTATTTTCTGAAGTAGACATACACCCAGTCCTAGGACATATAATTGTACTAAAAATTATGCACAACTAATACAAAAAAAATAAGTCCTTAGTATGGAATGGGAGCAATTAACTCTCCACATACGAGAATTAAAGGACACATTTGACAAGTCTTACAAATGTATAAGCCAAAATAGGCCAATACATAAAGACACTATTAATAAACATGCAAAGATTCTTGTAGATTCTTTCAATACTGCAAAAACTTTAGTACATGAAAATAGGGCAGCGATAAATAAAACTAATTGGTCAAAATTATCTAAATTTTTGATCAAATTACGTTCAAATCTAATAACTGTTAAAAATAGGTATAATTTAAATATATCGATACCGACAATTTTAAATACACCTTTGACAATAGATCAAGACATAGAAGTAACAGAAAATGAAGATTCCGATTCGAGCGAAGGAATCGAAATAAAAGAAAAAGATCTACATGATCTAACAATTCCTGCAGTTATAACAGTAACAGAAGCAGAAGAAGAAGAATATTTAGAATCAGATGTAAGCGTGCCAGACACAAAAGAAAACATAATGGCAGATCCAGCAGCCCAAAGGGCATATATAAAAGATATCTCGAATGCAATCCCGGAATTTAACGGGCAAAAGATACATCTTCAAAGATTCATAACAGCCTTGAAGTTGGTTAACTTAACTAAAGGCACATTCGAAGATTTGGCTGTAGATGTCATTAAATCCAAAATAATAGGATCTACACTGTACAAAGTACAGAATGAAACAACAATAAATTCAATAATAAAGAAATTGCAAGACACTATAGTCGGTGAAACATCCGATGTAGTCAAAGCGAAAATGGCGAAAACAAGCCAAAAAGGCAAAACAGCTGAGAAATTTACATCAGAAATAGACAACTTACGAAAGCTCCTTGAAGCCTCGTACATTGACGAAGGCCTACCAGCCGAACACGCTGACAAATTCAGCACAAAAGAAGCCATTACCACAATGGTTAAAAATTGTGAGCATGGCCGCATAAAAACAATTTTAGAGGCAGGCAACTTCACAACTATGAATGAAGCCGTCACTAAGTACATACAATGCAGTACTGAAATGACAGGCAATGCAAATTCAATACTGTATACAAAAAGAGGAAACAACTATCGCGGTAACAACTTCAGAAATAATTACCGCGGTAGGGGCAATAACCGAGGTAACTATCAGAATAACGGATATTACCAATATAATGGCTATAACCAAAATAACGGTTATAACCAAAACTATAATAATCAGACCAACAACAATTATAGAGGTCGTGGTTATTATAGAGGAAACAACCGTGGTGGAAACACCAACAACGCAAATACGAACACCAACGGACAGAATAATAATAATGTCCGACAGGTACAAACCACGTCGGAAAACCAATAAAGACCCTTAAGATAAAAAACACAGTAAAGAATACGGTTCATACTATCAATCTTAATTTCAATCTTTTCGTTTCTCTCAAAAATGAATGCACAAATAAATTATATACATTACTAGTTGATACAGGTGCAGATATATCATTAATAAAAGAAACTTCGGACTCGTTTAACAATGTTGATTATAAAAATATTACCCAAATATCAGGTGTTGGTGAAGGAACAACCAACTCAAAGGGATTAGTATCAATAGAACTTCTTTCAAGCAACTATGCTATACCACATACTTTTCATTTAGTAACATCAAATTTTCCTATTCCATGTGATGGAATCATAGGCATAGATTTTATGAAAAAATACAATTGTCAAATAGACTTAAAACCAGAAAACGATTGGCTCATACTGAGACCAGATAACCTCTATAATCCGATTAATATTCCGATAAATCATACACTCGAAAATAATTCGACAATTTTACCAGCTAGATCTGAAGTCGTCCGAAAAATAACTATATATTCAGAAACCAGGTATATAGTAATACCAAACCAAGAAATCCAAAATGGAGTATTCATTGGCAATACCATTGCAGATTCTAAAAACACTTTTGTCCGAATTCTAAATACAACAAATAAAACAGCAATTCTTCAATTAAATACACTTAAAGTCGAACCATTGGATAATTACGATATAATTAAATCCAATAAAAATACAAATAAAGAAGAAATCTTAGAAAAACTTAACAAAAATTTCCCGCCTCAATTTAAAGAAATACTTAAAGAATTATGCACCAAATACACAGATATATTCGGAATAGAAACCGAACCGATATCAACTAATAATTTCTATAAACAAAAACTAAGAATGAAAGATGATGAACCAGTATACATAAAGAATTACGGAATCCCCCACAGTCAAAAAGAAGAAGTAGAAAAACAAGTAGAAAAACTAATTAAAGATAAAATAATAGAACCATCAGTTTCAGAATACAACAGTCCATTATTAATAGTCCCGAAAAAATCATTACCAAATTGCGATACAAAAAGATGGCGTTTAGTAATTGATTACCGCCAAATTAACAAAAAAAATTTATCAGATAAATTTCCACTACCAAGAATAGACGATATTCTTGACCAATTAGGTAGAGCTAAATACTTCTCATGTCTAGATCTAATGTCAGGATTTCATCAAATAGAACTCGAAGATACGTCTAGAAATATAACGTCCTTTTCCACGAGCAATGGCTCCTATCGTTTTACACGATTACCTTATGGTTTAAAAATAGCGCCAAATTCTTTCCAAAGAATGATGACAATTGCATTTTCAGGTATCGAACCTACAGGCATTCTTGTATATAGAAGTTAACTGTATAGGGCTAACTGCCCGACTCTACCGCCCCCGCTCCCCGTGCAACACCAGCACGGCGACATACGCAGGCCAGGCACCGACCTACCGCTCCCCCTGCACCCCGTGCCAACTCAGCACAGCACGGCCACCGACCTACCGCACCCCGTGCAAACTCAGTACGGCGACATCCGCCGGCCACGGGAACACTGACCGCTCAGGGTGCAATTGGAGCACGGTCAGAACTGCAAGGTCTGCAATACTTCGGCCGGCCACTGACGCTTACTACAGCCGGCCGCTGACGCTGACGCCGACGTCGACGCTGGGACGGGCACTTACCGAGGCCTGGCGGTGATGGAGCAGCGCTTGGGAGGGCAGAACCAATTGGACCGGCTAACTAGCACATTGAAATATTGTAAAACCAATAAAACTTTATAATGTAATTCCAAACACTCTGGACTTCTCACTCATCTGGAAGGGAATTGGACACGTACTTGGAAGGGACTGACGATTAAGGAACATCACTCTAATGACTAGGTATAAGTCAGTCCTCACGAGGCCAGGAGTCCTTGGGAAAGACTTAACTTTAATGACCTAATTGTCATCGGTTGTTCAGAAAAACACATGATTAAAAATCTTACAAACGTTTTTGATCTATGTAGAAAAAACAATCTTAAACTGCACCCAGAGAAGTGCTCATTTTTCAGACACGAAGTGACCTTTCTTGGACACAAGTGTACTGACAAAGGTATTTTACCAGATAGTAAAAAATACGAAGTAATAGAAAAATACCCAGTCCCAACGGACGCAGACAGCGCTAGAAGATTCGTTGCATTTTGCAATTACTACAGACGTTTTATTAAAAATTTTTCCGATTACTCACGTCACATAACTAGATTATGTAAAAAGAATGTTAAATTTGAATGGACAGATAAATGTCAAAACGCATTCGAATACCTAAAAACCCAATTGATGAAACCCACATTATTGCAATATCCCGATTTTAATAAAGAATTTTGCATAACAACAGATGCAAGCAAACAAGCATGTGGAGCTGTTCTTGCTCAAGATTACAATAACATTCAGCTACCAGTAGCCTATGCATCAAGATCCTTTACGAAAGGAGAAAGTAATAAAAATACAACAGAACAAGAGCTAGCAGCTATCCACTGGGCAATAAACCATTTTCGACCATATATTTATGGAAAACATTTCACAGTCAAAACAGACCATAGGCCATTAACCTATCTATTTTCAATGACAAATCCAAGTTCGAAATTAACACGAATGAGATTAGACTTGGAAGAATATGATTTTACTGTGGAATATCTTAAGGGAAAAGACAACCAAATAGCCGACGCGCTATCAAGAATAACAATAACGGATTTAAAAAATATCCAGACAAATAATAAAATTCTGAAAGTCACTACCAGAAATCAAAGTAAACAGAAAAATTCCTGCGCAGGAACAGAAAATGAAAAAATAGATTTGCCTAGGCATATTCTTAATAAAGCTTCTCAGCCCAACGTATACGAAGTCATTGTTAATGACGAGGTACGAAAAGTAGTGACCTTGCGAATAACTGATTCACTTTGCTTACTAAAGCATGGAAAAAGGTTATAGCAAGAATTGATGTTAGCGATTTGTACACCAATGAAATTCTCGACTTAGGTCAGTTCTTTCAAAGGCTTGAACAAGAAGCCGGTATACTTAATATCAGCCAACTCAAAGTGGCACCGAGCGAAAAGATCTTTGAAACCATTTCAATGGAATCTTTTAAAATTATGGGCAATAAAAAATTACAATCATTAAGAGTAGCGCTACTCAAGCCGGTGACCCAATTATCAAATAATGATAAAGAAAAAGAAGCATTACTGTTTACATTCCATGATGATCCAATACAGGGAGGTCATACAGGCATAGCTAGAACATTAGCAAAAATAAAAAGGCATTATTATTGGAAAAACATGACCAAAGATATAACAAAATATATAAGAAAATGTCCTAAATGCCAAAAAGCAAAGACAACAAAACATACAAAGACCCCATTAACTATCACCGAAACGCCACAAACGGCTTTCGACAGAGTAATTGTGGATAGGATCGGTCCACTACCTAAATCTGAACAAGGAAATGAATACATAGTAACGCTAATTTGCGATTTAACTAAGTACCTTGTAGCCATACCAATCCAGAACAAAAGTGCAAAAACAGTAGCAAAAGCTATATTCGAAGATTTTATTCTGAAGTACGGTCCAATGAAGACGTTCATTACGGACATGGGAACAGAATACAAAAATTCGATAATTGAAGATTTATGCAAAAACTTAAATATCAAAAACATAACTTCAACAGCACATCATCACCAGACTGTAGGAACCGTGGAGCGAAGCCACAGAACATTTAATGAGTTCATCCGCTCATACATCTCAGTTGATAAAACCGATTGGGATGTATGGTTGCAATACTTCGTATATTGTTTCAACACAACACCCTCTATGGCACATGACTATTGTCCATATGAGTTAGTTTTTGGTAAAACTTCAAATTTACCTCAACAATTTAATAGCATAGATAAAATAAAACCTCTATATAATATAGATGACTACGCTAAAGAATCTAAGTTTAGACTAGAACAAGCATTTAAGAGAGCTAGATTAATGTTAGAATCTCATAAAAAGAAACAAAAAATTAGATATGACAAAAATACCTTAGATTTGGATTTAAAAATAGGAGATCAAGTTTTATTGAAAAATGAAACAGGGCATAAGCTAGACTTTAAATATACTGGACCTTATAAGGTTGAAAGTATAAAAGAAAACGATAACATAGTAATTTCAAATAACAAAAATAAAAAACAAACAGTACATAAGGATAGGTTAAAAATTTTTATTTCATAATCACTTTAATTCTCTTATAATATATCACGTATGGCCATACATAAATTAAGAACCATAATTTAATGGAAATATAAGACAAAAAAAAAAAAAAAAAAAAAAAAATATATATATACTAAAATAAATAATACTTTCTGATTCGAAAAAAAAAACAATAATAAATTAAATAAATAACACAGCAAAAAAAAATATATATATTTATATTATTATAAAACAAGATGTTCATTTATATTTTATATACATATAGTAAGAAAATAACTTCATAGAATTACGTTATTTTTCAAAAGGAGGGAGATGTAGTATGCATGTATCATTGTAGCGAGTACCCACTGTACCGGCCGCTGCCAATGTTTGCAGGCAGCGCAGCCGCAAATAGCTAACTGAAATTCATTATCAATTGGACAATTCAATAATAAAGATCTGCCCATGGAAAAGTAAAACAAAGTGACTATTAATTATTATAAAAATATGATGGCAATAATATAACAGAATTTCATATTGAATCGGGACGATCCATTTTAGAAGGGGGAGAGTTATCCAACCCGTGAAACCAGGCCACTTATGGCTTTTATAAACAATATTTTCAAACTCTGCATTTGCCTTTGTCTTTGCCTTTGGCTTTGAGGTCCGATCTTGGTTCCCCAACTAAGTTAAACAAATCAAAATTAAAGTAAACATCAGCTTCTGTTCGAAGCCCAATCAATTGCTAATTGAATTTCACAATGAAATGCGACAGTTTCATCTTGAGCGCAAATTAAAATTAAAGTAAACATCAGCTTCCGTTTGAATCCCAATCAATTGCGCCCTTTTGCGTTTCAAGTTCCCACCAAATTGCATCGGTCAGCATAATTGAATTTCACAATGAGATGCAACAGTTTCATCCTAAGCTTTTAATCTAAACATAAATTGAAGTTCTAAAGTTCAAAAAGAAAAGCTCCTGGCCGAGGTTCATTGGATTAGATTTAGAAATAAAGCGGCAGTCCTATTTTTCATCGTGACCGCGATCGGTTGTTAAAAAATTAGAAAGTAAAAAGTGTCTTGTATTAAAAGTGTTTAAGAATAAAAGGTTTATCACCAAATAAATATAATAAAAAAAATTGTATTTTTTTAATTCATCGAATAACACAAAATTTAATTTGCATGTACAACTTCTCTCGCGCTCTCAGTGCTACCAGCACAAATACAATTGCGAGCATATACTACGATATATATGACGACTGCTGCCAATGTTTGCAGGCAGCGCAGCCGGAAATAGTTAGCTGTAATTCATTATCAATTTGACGATTCAATAATAAAGATCTGCCTATGGCAAAGTAAAATAAAGTGACTATTATTTTTTTTAACAAATATAAAAAATATGATGGCATCATTATAACACTAGGCCCATCTCCGATTTTCTTGAAGGGGGAGCATGGAAGTGTCAGTAGGCACAGATCCAAAAATATACAGGTGCAATTTAGCGAACAGCAACGGCTTGCTTTCCAAAAGTTGCGTAACATTCTGGCTTCAGAGGATGTCATCCTCAGCTACCCTGATTACAAGAAGGCATTCGATCTAACGACGGATGCCTCGGCATTTGGCATTGGCGAGGTACTATCCCAAGAGGGAAGACCCATCACCATGATATCTAGGACCCTAAAAGATCGAGAAGATAACTACGCTTCTAACGAGCGTGAACTTTTAGCCATAGTCTGGACACTGGCCAAATTACGCCATTACTTATATGCAGTAAAATTTATAAATATCTATACTGACCACCAGCCATTGACATTCGCAGTATCGGAATCCAATCCGAATGCGAATATCAAACGATGGAAAGCTCGCATCGACGAGTCCGGCGCCAAAATGTTTTATAAGCCCGGCAAAGAGAATCTCGTTGCGGATGCCCTCTCCAGACAGCAACTTAACGTTGTGGATAACTCTGGAGGAAGCACGCTTTCCGTCTAAACGCAGCTTCTTGCTCTTCGGAAACAAGAGACGGCACAACATTGATTTCATATGCAAGGAGTCACTGCTTGAGGAGCTCGCGGACGTTATAGTCCCCAAAGGCGTAAACGCCATTCATTGCGATCTGCATACGCTGGCAATGATACAGGATGAATTGGTCCGGCAATTCCCAGCCACCAAATTCTGGCACTGTAAGAACCGTATTACAGATATTTTCGCAGTCGCTGAGAGACGAGAAATCCTCACCACTGAGCATAATAGGGTGTAGTATGCGCATATATTGAATATCTACTGTAAACACACTGTAACACTTTGTTGCAGTGCATTCATAAAGGCCCGGTCAAAAAAACCAAGTGGCCGAACACGAGTCGATCGGCGCACAGAAAGTGCAAGTGTCAGCATTCTGTTACACGCGCCGGCCGAACTGCATGCAAGTTATCCAACCCTTGAAACCAGGCCACTTATGGCTTTTATAAACAATAATTTCAATCTCTGCATTTGCCTTTGTCTTTGCCTTTGACTTAGAGGTCCGATCTTGGTTCCACAGCTAAGTTAAACAAATCAAAATTAAAGTAAACATCAGCTTCCGTTCGAAGCTCAATCAATTACGCCTTTTGCGTTTCAAGTGTCCGACAAATTGCATCGGCCAGCATAATTGAATTTCACAATAAGATGCGACAGTTTCATCTTAAGCTTTTAATCTAAACATAAATTAAAGTTCAAAAGTTCTTAAAGAAAAGCTCCTGGCCGAGGTTCGTTGGATTTGATTTGGGATTGGAAAAGTCAGTCCTATTTTGATCGAGACCGCGATCGGTTAAGAAATATTAGAAAGTAACTAAACTGTATTGTGTTTAATAATTATATCAATAAAGGTTTAACATCATAAAATAATTGAAAATAAAAATTATATTTTTTTCTTAAAAATTTCCGGAAGAAAATTAATTGGCGCCCAACGTGGGGCCGCGTCATAAAAAAGTTCCAAATAATTATTTAATGAAAAACAAGTTAAATATAAACGGAGCTCGCGCGGCCAATAACTCAACATTTTTAGTGGAAAAATTAAAAAATCCATCACCAGTCGACGACACCTAACATAGTGACAGTGATCGTTGTTCAAAAATTAAATTGAAATCAATTAATGTAATAATCCATTTAAACCCGGAAATATATTAAAGGTGGACCGAAAGATTAATTATTAACACAAATAAAAACCAAAACTAAACTAAAAATACAGTGGATAAAAAAAAAAAAAAAAAAAAGAAAGAAACAATAAAGACAGAAAAAACTAACAAAGAAAAACTAAGTGAATTAAAAAAAAATCATCGAATAAATTATAAAAAAAGGAAGGGCTGTAGGGCAATCCCTCGCCAAACTCAACACGATAACAAATAAATAAAATATATAAGAAGGAAGGAAGGGCTGAAGGGCATTCCCTCGCCAAAATCAACACAAAAACGATCAAGCAAACTAAGGAAGGAAGATCAACCCACAACCTCACAGAAGGAAAACCCCCTCGGGACAATTTCGTGAGGAATTAATTTAAAATAATAAAAAATTAAAAATTTTAATTTAAGTTCAGGGAATTGAGAAAAATAAAATAGTTGATAAAAACAATAAGATAGATTCGTGAATTAAAGAATATCATCGAGAAACAATCTGGAAGATTTAATAGATTGCTTTGGTGAATTAAAATTAAAAATGGCAACCGGAGGTTCAGCACCAAATTTCTCTGCAGGTAGTATAGCCACAGCTGGCGGCCTAACAGTGGAATTAATTAATAGATTAATAAATGTTCAGTTGAATGAAGTGAGCAGGAAAATAGAAGGTTTAGAAAATAGATTAGCCACAGATGCAAACACTGTAGAGGATTATAAAATACAAACAATCGACCCAACTATAAAGTGCGATACAACGCTTGAAGTGGTAAAATCTTTACCAAAATTCACCGGGGAACCAACACAATATGTAGGTTGGAGGGAAGCTGCGGAAACTGCTATGAGTCTTTATAAAATTCAAAGCGAACAATACTTTATTGCTTTAACAATTTTACGAAATAAAATTATGGGAGCTGCCCATGATGCTCTTACCAATCATGGCACCGTTTTAAATTTTCAAGCAATCTTATCTAGATTGGATTTTATATATAACGATAAACGACCAATACATATCCTAGAGTCAGAATTAAGTATTCTCAGGCAGGGACGAATGACAGTTACAGAATACTATAACGAAGTTAATAAAAAAATGACTTTACTAATAAACAAAACCATAATGACTCACGGAAAGGACAGTGTAATAACCAAAGAAACAAACAAAACAATAAGGGGCAACGCTCTACGAATATTTATATCCGGATTAAATGGATCTATTTCAGAAACTCTATTCTCATTAAATCCACCAGATTTACCCAATGCTTTGGCAAAGGTCCAGGAATTAGAATCAAACAATTTCCGTGCTCAATTTGCGAACAGGTTTAATGGGTTTAAAAAATGAAAATAAATATCAGGGAAACAACTAACGATTTGATCAAGTACGACCAAATAATACTAAAACGGGCAATCATTGGGGTAATAACCAAAATTATAATTGGCCACAAAAGGGATATTTTTGGCAAAACAATAACCAATACAACACTCAAAAGCAACAAGCTGTCGAGCCAATGGATGTTGATCCATCGATTCAACTCCAAAATAAACCCAATAACAATCGGCAGCCGAATAATAGTTGGCAGGCAAATAATAATCGAGGAAGATATAATAACAATTATTATCAAAATAATTATCGTTCAAATTACTATCGCCCAAATCAAAATAAAGAGCAAACTCAAGCTCAAAAAAGGGAACTCGAGGGAACTGTAAATCAGCCAGCAAATAAAGTAATTAGAATAAATAATATTAATGAAGATCATTTTTTAGACGAGACCCCTACAGGGGAATGCCTTATTTAAATAGGACAGACAGAAAAAGCAAGAAGCAGTTAAAAATTTTAATAGATACAGGAGCCACTGCTTGTTACATAAAAAAGGGAATTTTTGAAAATAAAAATGAGTTAGCAACATATAAAAAGGTAACTACAGTTCATGGGTATTCAATTATTAAGTATTACCATATTATAACTATATTTGAAACACGACATTTATTTTATGAAATAGAAGGATTAGAATCTGATCTTCTAATTGGGTTCAATTTACTAAGAAAAATTGGAGCTATAATAAATATAGCAAAGGGAGTACTGGAATATAAAGGGAAAACTGAAAAGTTAAAATATTACGATAATGAGGAAAAAAATAAAACAAGTTTAATTGAAGAAAAAAATAATATTCTTCCGTTAAAAGAATTTATTATACAAAAATATTTTGATGAAAAAAGTAGCGAAGACACAGATTCATTATTTGTGGAAAATAGTGAGAAAAGCTTGGGATTCGAAAATCCTGAGAACGCCGACGTAGAAATATCCGTCAACAAAAATACCAAAATCTTGGGATTAAAAAATCCTGAGAACGCCGACGTAGAAATATCCGTCAACAAAAATACAAATATCTTGGGATTAAAAAATCCTGAGAACGCCGACGTAGAAATATCCGTCAATCAAAATAAAAAAATCTTGGGAATCAAAAATCCTGAGAGTGCCGACGAAGAAAATTCCGTCAAAAATCGAATAAATAAAAATCGTTTGAAATGTAAAAATTTCAAGCCCGCCGTCGTTGAGGTATCCGACAAACAACAGATAAATAATATAGGTACAGATCAATTAGAAGAACTAAAAGAAAAATTAGTTCACTATATTGAAAAAGAGCATTCAAAGATAAATATGCAAATTCCTTTTAGAACAGACATAAAGGGGGAAATAAATCTTATTCACGAAAGGCCAATATACGGGAAACAATATCCGTATGCTTTATCTGTCACCGACTTTGTGAATAGCGAAATCAGTAGAATGTTATCAGAAGAAATTATAAGGCCTAGCCGAAGCCCTTACAATTCACCAGTTCTGGTAGTCCCAAAGAAAGGAGAGAATCAAGACGGAAGCCGTAAGTTAAGACTCGTTATTGATTATAAAAAATTAAATGAAAGTACCATACCTGACAGGTACCCTATGCAAGACCCATCAGTAATTCTATCTAATTTGGGGAAAGCAAGATATTTTTCAACAATAGATTTAGAATCAGGTTTTCATCAGATATTAATGAAAGAATCTGATGTCGAAAAAACATCTTTTTCAATAAATAATGGAAAATACGAATTTTTAAGAATGCCATTCGGATTAACAAATGCACCAAGAATTTTTCAGAGAGCAATGGATGACATCCTAAGAGAACAAATAGGGAAAACATGCCATGTCTACATGGACGACATTATAATATTCTCAAATTCTATTGAACAACATTATAAAGACCTAAACAAAATTATAAATATATTATTAAATGCAAACATGAAAATCTCTTTAGAAAAATCAAAGTTTTTTAAACGCGAAACCAGTTTTCTAGGATACATCGTATCTTATAACGTCATTAAGACAGACCCAGAAAAAATTGACACCATTACTAAATATCCGCTTCCAAAAAATATTCGGGAACTAAGAAGTTTCTTAGGCCTTACGGGCTATTATAGAAAATTTGTTTTAAACTACGCTTTTATAGCCAAACCTCTAACAAAATACCTTGGCGGTCATAATGGCAAAATTTCAAAAAGAATGTCAACAAAAATGTTAATTCAGCTGGACGACGCAGCTATTAAAGCTTTTAACGAGCTGAAAGAAAATCTCATTGCGCAAGTAGAATTAGTTCAACCAGACTATAATAAAAAATTTACCCTGACCACCGACGCTTCGGACGTCGCAATTGGTGCAGTTTTATCTCAAGAAGGTAAACCGATTACTTTTATTTCAAAAACCTTATCCAAAACAGAACAAGTTTATGCAACTAATAAGAAAGAACTTTTAGCTATAGTATGGGCTCTTAAAAATCTAAGAAATTACTTATACGGAGTGATTGGAATTGAAATTCAGACCGATCATCAACCATTATCTTTCGCAATCTCTGATAAAAATCCTAATATAGAAATGAAACGCTGGTATTCCTTCATAGAAAGTTTCACTCCAAAAGTCATTTATAAACCAGGTACAACTAATGTAGTTGCAGACGCTTTATCAAGGATTCAGATTAACAACTTAACTGAAAGTAACGAATCGGTCTCAGATCAAAACACTCAGCATTCAGCAGAGAGTAGCTTTGAGAATGTTATACAAGAAACCCGAAAACCCTTAAACCAGTTTAAGCAACAATTGCTAATAGCAACGGGGAGGTATACAGTACATGAGTCGATTAATATATTTGAAAATACCAGACATATAGTAGAATTCGACATTCCCGAAAATTTGATTTCAATCTTAAGAGAATACATTCCTCCTAATATAACAGTAGGTATTCATTGTACTTTAGAGGACTTTTACAGAATTCAAAAACCACTTAAAGAAAATTTTATGAATAAATTTTTGTATACAAGAATATTTGTCCAAGATGTGGAAAATTCTGAAGACAGAGCACTTATAATCGAAGAAACACATTGTCGAGCGCACAGGGGACTTGACGAAAATTATAAACAAATCAATAGATTGTATTATTGGCCAAACTTACTCACAAAATTAAAAGAATATATAAAAAATTGTAAAATTTGCAATGAAAACAAATATAACAGGCATCCAATTAAAATTCCAATTGGAGAAGCCCCAATCCCAAGTAAAGAAGGAGAAAATTTACACATTGACATATATTACGCGCAAAGTCTCACTTTCATAACTTGTATTGATGCTTATTCAAAATTTCTAGTAGTAAAAGAAATCCAAAATAAATTAAATATCGAAAACAAAATAATGGAATTACTTCAACAATTTCCACAAGCCAAAGTAATAATGACAGATAATGAACCAAGCTTTACCTCGGCCCAATTTAAATCTTTTGCACAAAGGTGCGGTTTAACTTTACATTACGCAGACCCGAGGCACAGTACCTCAAACGGACAAGTTGAAAGGGCACATTCTACATTAACAGAATTAGCTCGATGCATTAAAGAAGAATTTAATTTAACTGACTATTCCGAAATAGTAATTAGAGCAGCTCAAGAATATAATCAGAGCATTCATTCATCAACGAACCAAAAACCATTTGACGTACTATACAATAAAATAGAGCACGAAAATATTCCTCAAATTTTAAAAAATACACAAGAGAAAATGTTAGAAACACATAATGATAACAGAAAAGAAAAACAATATCATGTAGGACAGGTAGTTTATGAAAAGAAACACGGGGAAAGAAATAAACTTAAAACTAGATATAAAAAACAAGTAGTTAAGGAAAATTTACCTAACAAAATAATAATCAACAGTAGAAATAGAATTATTCACAAGGATAATATAAAATTCTAAATATTTATATATTACCTATTTTTTTACCTTTTCCAGAAAATGTTTTATCAGGTGCTCATACTACACCTTATTTTATTTACAAAATCAGAAATAATTGACTATACAAGTCACGAGTATCTTTTATTCAAGGACAATAAAGACGTATTGACGTATGATTCATACGCAGATTTATTTCACGTAACTAACTTAAGTTTTTATAAAGAAATAATAAAATTGGAATCAGATAATATTAAAAGGGATACTAATAAAAGATCACAATGGGAAATTAAATATGACTTAGAAGTAATCGAATTAATTTTATCACAATTAATTTCAACCAGATCAAAAAGGGGTATAAATGAGTTAGGCACTATGTGGAAATGGTTAGCTGGAACTCCGGATCATGATGATTTTATTAAAGTACAGAATAAAATCAATGAATTAATTGAAAATAATAATAAGCAATCTATTATCAATTCCAAATTGTTCAAAGAAATAGAATCTCTTTCTGATGATTTTAAAAATGTTTTTATTGATCAAGATTTACCATTGCGAAAACATCGCTTACGATTATTAACATTTGATTTGCAAAATTTAATTGACACAATCACACTTGCAAAAATTGACGTTTTTAATACCAAAATTTTAAACAATGATGATATCATGGAAATATTAAAACACGAACAAAAACCAGTAATTATCGCTGACTTAATGGACATCTCTGTTTTTAAAATCGCACTTCATAAAGAACTTTTAATAATTTATATAAAATACCCAATAATAAAAAACAGATGCGAAATATATCACACCAGAGCGATTTCTCAAATCGATGGGAAACTAGTATTAAGCAATCAAGTCGCAAAATGCGATAATATTTTTTATGAAATGTCTAACTTTAAGAACGAACTTTTTAATAATTATTGCACTTTAATTAAGGAAAAAACTTGTTTTACCCGATTATTAAATGGCGAGAAATCAACTTGTAAGAAAATAAGAGAAAAAAATAAAAAAATAGACATCATTCAAGATGGTGCCATTCTTATAAATGGTAACAACATTGTTAACAACTCCCATTTAAACGGGTCATATTTAATAACATTTAATGGTACAACCAAAATTAATAATATCTCATATACCAATTTGGAAAACAAAATTCTTGACTACATAAGTACGAACCACTTCAAAAATTATGAAATATCCGATTACATTTTATCAAATAACTCGGAACTCTCTTTAGATAATATAAATATCTTAAATCCTTTCATTAAAATTATAATACTAAAATATCACTTACCTTTATATTATTAATTTTAATCATTATATATTTAATATTTTTACTTCTTATAAAATACAAAAATGCTATATTAATTGTAACCAAAAAACAACGGCCAGAACCAGAAAAATCTATTAACCAAGAAAATTTTCTAACAGAATTAAGAGATCAATTAAATGAATTTCATATTGAATCGGGACGATCCATTTTAGAAGGGGGAGAGTTATCCAACCCTTGAAACCAGGCCACTTATGGCTTTTATAAACAATAATTTCAATCTCTGCATTTGCCTTTGTCTTTGCCTTTGACTTAGAGGTCCGATCTTGGTTCCACAGCTAAGTTAAACAAATCAAAATTAAAGTAAACATCAGCTTCCGTTCGAAGCTCAATCAATTACGCCTTTTGCGTTTCAAGTGTCCGACAAATTGCATCGGCCAGCATAATTGAATTTCACAATAAGATGCGACAGTTTCATCTTAAGCTTTTAATCTAAACATAAATTAAAGTTCAAAAGTTCTTAAAGAAAAGCTCCTGGCCGAGGTTCGTTGGATTTGATTTGGGATTGGAAAAGTCAGTCCTATTTTGATCGAGACCGCGATCGGTTAAGAAATATTAGAAAGTAACTAAACTGTATTGTGTTTAATAATTATATCAATAAAGGTTTAACATCATAAAATAATTGAAAATAAAAATTATATTTTTTTCTTAAAAATTTCCGGAAGAAAATTAATTTGCATATACCCTCGCGCTCCAGCTTAAGAGAGCATAATTTAATACATATAATATATAGGTACATAGCCGTCTCTCTGCCGCCGCCTGCGAGCAGCGCAGCTACGGGACTTAGCCTTAATTAGACTTAAAGAATATTGTAAAAGACAGAGACATTTTGATCGTTGGAGCGGCACCTTTGCTGCTCCTACTAAATAAAGAAAACACAAAAAAACAGAATAAACTTATTTCATGGCGACCGTGACAGGACTCACAAGGAGCAGGGAATCGGGAAGATTAATAATACAATGAGGATACAAGGAGGATATACACAAAAAAAAAACACGTCTGAGTGAGTAGAGTGTGCGTGATGGTACGTGGAGGTCAGAAGAATAAAATTAATAAAAGAATAGCCCGCATAAAGTGGCTGCTATTTGCTCAATCAACACCGCCCGCGTGGACGACGGCGCAAAAACTTTATAATGAGCTTGAATTTTTAAAGGAAACCCTCCAAAATAGAGTACCACAAGGCACAACTCACTCAGAAACCCAAATACAAATAATAAATGAAAAACTAATAACGAAACCAAATATTCCCAAGCCATTGCCGAAACGACCACAAGTCTGCCCGACCGACTGCCCCGGACCTCTCAACTCTGCGGCATGCAATTCCGCATGCATGAAGCCGAAGACCAGTGCGAAGACCAGCACCGGTACCGCCTGAGCCCATAGGCCCAGGACAGCAGCAGCAGATATCAAGCGTGGGAGGCACGCCCGCCACCTACGCCTTCGAAGGAGCGTCAGCGTAGCCAAACCGGCGACGACCAGTTGACGTAGAAGGAAGAAAGAGAAACCAACCAAGCTGGAAGCAAAAATTTTTTTTTACCCATGCACTGCGTTGCATAATTTTTTTTGATTGCACTACGATGCATATTTTTTTTCAATAATATAATATTTTGTAAAATTGAGCGGAACCTTTTCTGCCCGATTAGATGTGTAGCCCGTAAAGCTATGCAAAAAACTAGGTAGGAAGTTTGTTAATTTAAATGCGCAGTAATGCGATAAGTAAATTTTCAATAGAAGATCATAATAATTTTAATAAAACACTTTATACACATAAAATAAAAGTATATGCAAAACCCACCAAAATGACTTTGGACATAAAAACAGTGGATTCCACTGCCAATGTCATCAACAAGGTAGAATCTAGCAACATCAATCTATATTGGGTACATATACTCTTGATAATCATTGTTGTTATCATGTGCGTCACTTTCTTTTACAAAATTTACAAGCTGCATAATAATTGTCTGAAAAAAAGGTATATGAGCCGGGCAAATGACCTGGATAAAATATAAACAACAAAATAAATAAATAAAAAATAAAATAAAAAAAAAAACAGCACAAACAACAGTGATTACACATAAATATATTTCATAAATGTTAACACCTAAAATATAAGAAAATGGAATACAATAAAAATGAATAAATAAAAATAAAAAAAAATATATATTAAATAAAAATGGCTACACTAAAAGCAATTAGAGACACGTATGATAGGGACATTCTCTTTAAAGAAAGAATTCTGCAATTAGTTTCAGCAACTTCAGTGAGCATTTATGGTTTAGAAAATTTATATATTGAAACATTTAATTTAGATACTTCTCCATTAATACATTGCACAAGCACCCAAAAGGGAATTGTATTATCCACTATTCCAGGCGTACAAGTTAGATCGGTAGTAGACGAGCACCCAATACTAGGTAGAGCAATAGTAATGAGCAATTTCAAGAATTAAATTATATCCATAATATAATGGAATGGAATTATAGACGAATGAATTATACAAGCTAATAAAAAAAAAAATTAATATAAAAATATTTCAATATATTCTTCTTACAAAGTATGGCTAACCTAAAGGCATGGAATGGAACAAATTGTACGGGGAATTATCAAACATTAAAACTAATTTTGACAGATCATACAAGTCACTAACCCAGAATAGACCTATCCAAAAGAACACGGTTAAGAAGCATGTTGAATTATTAGTAAAGTGCTTTAATGAAGCGCGAATGCTAATACATGATCACAGGGAAAGATTAAATCAAGATCATTGGTCACAGGTATCGAAACTTTTGATACGACTACGATCTAATTTAATATTTGTTAAACAAAAGTTCAGTTTAGAAATATCAGTACCAACCATTTTAAACACTCTAATAGCAGTTGACACTGCACCTGACCCGGAATCAACAGAAACGAACGAATCGGAGTCAGAAGAGCTTCCCGAAGTAAACCTCAAAATAGAAGATGACGATTTGAATAATCTTACTATTCCGGCTATATACACTGATCTGGACAATTCAACAGATTCAGATACTTCGAGTGTAATAGAAAACAAAATAAGTAACTCTATCACAATGGCACAATCAAATATTGATTTTATTAATACAGCATCCAAGCTTATACCAGTTTTTGATGGTAAGGCTGAAAATTTAACAAGCTTCATTGATGCTTTACAAATAATAGAATCAATAAAAGGCGAGCACGAAGAATTAGCTGTTTCCATAATTAAAACAAAGCTAAAAGGTGTCGCCAGAAATCTAATCAGTAATGAAACAACAATTACTGAAGTGATTTCCAGACTAAGAGGCAACGTCAAAGGCGAAACTGTAGAAGTATTATCAGCGAAGCTGATGAACCTACAGCAGCGCAATAAAACTGCTAACCAATACACACAAGAAATTGAGCAGATGACGAAAGCCTTAGAAGGTGCATATATAACAGATGGTTTACCTTTAGAGCTAGCCAGAAGTTATTCCACGCAACATGCAGTCAAGGCAATGACTAAAAATTGCTCAATTGATAAGGTAAAACTTATCATGCAAGTTGGCACCTTTAGTACTATGAACGATGCCGTTTACAAATTTGTCAATAGTTGCACTGAAGCAACTGGACAGTCAAACACCGTCCTATATTTCAAGAACTATCCACAGCGCGGCTCAAATCGCGGACGTGGAAATTATAGAGGTAATTTTCGTGATAATCACAATAACTAAAACAACAATAACTACAACAACAATAATTATAACAACAATTACCAAAATAACAATGGAGGACGAGGCCATTATAGTGGGAACTATAGAGGTGGTGGTAACTCGAACCGAGGCCACAATGGCAATAACCAAAGCAATGTCAGAATAACCCAAAATACTAACCAAAACACATCGGAAAACTCCCAAAGCCCTTTAAATACTCAACAATAAAAGAAGTCAGAGTTCACACCATTAATCTCAGCCAAAATATATTCGTTTCATTTTTCAATGTAGCTACTGGAAAAGAACTTATCTTTTTAATAGACACAGGTGCAGACATTTCCATTTTAAAAGAAACTTCGGATAACTTCCAAAACATCCAAGATGATTACATCATAGACATAAAAGGCATAAGTAAAGAAATAACCAAATCCCAAGGTTTAGTTTCTATGGAGATACAGACAACTAAATACATAATTCCACACGATTTTCATATCGTAAATTCACATTTCCCTATTCCATGCGATGGAATATTAGGCATCGACTTTATTAAAAAATACAACTGTCAATTAGACTTCAAGCCATCTGAAGATTGGCTCATAATTAGACCCAATAATTTAAAATTTCCAATTAATGTACCAATAGCTCATAGTTCTGGCAATAATTCAATACTTCTGCCAGCAAGATCCCAAGTTATTCGGAAAATTGAACTTAATTCAAAAGAAGACAGTGTATTAATTCCAAATCAGGAAATTCAGCATGGTATTAACGTTGCAAACACCATAGCAACATCCAAAAATGCCTTCATAAGATTAATAAACACAACAAATACCGACCAAGTAGTCAGTACAGATAACCTAACATATGAATCACTTTCGAACTACGATGTAGTCAACACAAATTCAGACAATAGAAAAAAATCCGTACTATCACAACTTTCAAAAAACTTCCCTCCACAGTTCAAGTCACAGCTTTCTAGCTTATGCACCCAGTATAGCGATATATTCGGATTGGAAAGCGAATCAGTAACCACAAATAATTTTTATAAACAGAAACTGAGATTAAAAGATGATGAATCAGTCTATATACAGAACTATCGAAGCCCACATAGTCAAGTGAACAAAATACAAAAGCAAGTAGGAAAATTAATCTCTGACGGGATTGTCGAACCGTCAGTATCCGAATATAATAGCCCATTGTTACTTGTTCCTAAAAAATCATCCCCCGGGTCAAATGTAAAGAAATGGCGATTAGTAATTGACTACCGCCAAATTAATAAAAAATTACTATCTGATAAATTCCCATTACCCAGAATTGATGATATTTTAGATCAACTAGGTCGAGCAAAATACTTTTCATGTCTTGACTTAATGTCAGGATTCCAAAAATTCCGCGCGGAAAATCAAGAACAAGAATTGCCTATGCAATCTCTAAATAAAGCTTCCAAGCCCAACGTATACGACGTCATAAACAATGATGAAGTACGTAAAGTAGTGACCTTGCAGATATAAAAATACGTTATGTTTATTTAAACAAGGCAGAAAAATTACTGCAAGATATGATGTTAGCGATTTATATACTAATGGAGTTATTGACTTAGATCAAATTTTCCAAAGGCTTGAAATGCAAGCCGGTATACATAAAATCAGCCAACTCAAAGTGGCACCGTGGGAAAATATCTTTGAACATACTTCAATAGATAATTTCAAATTAATGGGCAATAAAATCTTGAAAACATTAAGAGTAGCGCTACTCAACCCGGTGACCCAAATAACAAATTTAAAAGAAAAAGAAGCAATTTTGTCTACATTTCATGATGATCCAATTCAAGGAGGTCATACTGGCATATCAAAAACTTTGGCCAAAGTAAAAAGACACTATTACTGGAAAAGTATGTCTAAAGATATAACTGAGTACGTAAGAAAATGTAAAAAATGCCAGAAAGCCAAAATAACTAAACACACAAAGACCCCTTTAACAATTACAGACACACCAATAAATGCTTTCGACAGAGTGATAGTGGACACAATTGGTCCACTACCAAAATCAGAAAATGGCAATGAGTATGCAGTCACTTTAATATGTGATTTAACTAAGTATTTAGTTGCCATACCTGTTCCGAATAAAAATGCTAATACTGTCGCTAAAGCAATATTTGAATCTTTTATCCTGAAGTACGGTCCAATGAAGACGTTCATTACCGACATGGGAACAGAATATAAGAATTCAATTATAGACGATTTGTGCAAATATTTAAATATTGAAAATATTACATCCACAGCACACCACCACCAGACAGTTGGAACAATAGAAAGAAGTCATAGAACTTTCAATGAGTACATAAGATCTTACATATCGGCTGATAAAACTGATTGGGACGTATGGCTTCAATATTTTGTCTTTTGTTTCAACACGACCCCCTCTATGGCACATACTTATTGTCCATATGAGCTAGTATTCGGTAAAACAAGTAATTTACCGAAACATTTTAATAGCATAGACAGTGTAGAAGCACTATATAATATAGATGACTATGCTAAGGAAAGTAAGTATAGATTGGAAGTAGCCTATAAAAGAGCTAGAGTTATGTTAGAAGCAAATAAGAATAGAAATAAACTAATATACGATCATAAAGTAAGGGATATAAATATATCAGTAGGTGACCAAGTTTTATTAAAAAACGAGACAGGTCATAAGTTAGATCCTAAATATACAGGTCCGTATAAAGTAACGGAAATAGGAGAAAGAAATAACATTATAATAATGAATAACAAAAACAAAAAACAAAAAGTTCATAAGGATAGATTAAAAACGTTTATTTCATAATTGCATTTAGCATGGCCATGCTTAGAAATACTTCTTTCTTAAATAAGAATACTATTATAAATTCCATTCTCTTTATATCAAAAAAAAAAATTAAAAAAAAAAAAAAAAATTTTAATAAAAAACAAGAGAGAACGCTATAGTCGAGTGCCTCGACTATTAGATACCCGTTACTTAGCTAAACAACTTAATATAAATATGCCTTCTTGTATGTTTTTCGCCGCTCGAATTAGCTCCCGATTTTTATGTTAAAATCGGTACCCAGTGAACACCTCCAATTTGGCTAACTTGATTTGATTTGCATAGTTCTTGGGATATAGTTCGGTATTGACAAATGAAAGCCATCGCAATTTCCTTTAATAGAAATCCTTATCGAGAATTAACGTTGACTCTGTTAAGCACCTTGGCCAGCTGTTCCAAAGTCATCCGTTAGATGGCGCTATTGTATACGCCATGAAAGGCGGAAATGTAGGCGCTAGCCAGGCTTAAGTGTTTAATGGGTTTTTGGGCGTTAGAGTGGGCGTGGCAAACTTTTTTTTGGCCAATCGATAGGTATTGACGAAACAAATACATATCAAAAAAAAATTTCATAATAGCATCAAAACTGTGGTCACAGCTTGTGGCTTGTGGGCGTCAGAGGGGGCGTGGCACCATTTTGAAACAAACTTGCGCTGCGTAGGAACTCCTAAAATCTACATGCAAAATGCCAATCTTCTAGCTTTTATAGTTTCCGAGATCTCAGCGTTCATACGGACAGACAGACAGACAGACGGACAGACAGACGGACAGACAGGACAGACGGACAGACGGACATGGCTAGATCGACTCGACTAGTGATCCTGAACAAGAATATATATACTTTATAGGGTCGGAAACGCTTCCTTCTACCTGTTACATACTTTTGCACGAATACAATATACCCTTTTACTCTACGAGTAACGGGTATAAAAATTATTATTATTCCTTTAAGTAAAATATACCAATAAAATAACTTCATAATATATTACGTTATTTTTTAAAAGGAGGGAGATGTAGTATGCGCATATATTGAATATCTACTGTACCAAGAGTACTTGACGCAAACACACTGTAACACTTTGTTGCAGTGCATTCATAAAGGCCCGGTCAAAAAAACCAAGTGGCCGAACACGAGTCGATCGGCGCACAGAAAGTGCAAGTGTCAGCATTCTGTTACACGCGCCGGCCGAACTCAAGTGCATGCATATACCCTCGCGCTCCAGCTTAAGAGAGCATAATTTAATACATATAATATATAGGTACATAGCCGTCTCTCTGCCGCCGCCTGCGAGCAGCGCAGCTACGGGACTTAGCCTTAATTAGACTTAAAGAAAATTGTAAAAGATAGAGACATTTTGATCGTTGGAGCGGCACCTTTGCTGCTCCTACTAAATAAAGAAAACACAAAAAAACAGAATAAACTTATTTCAAGGGATCACAGATCTGCACAGGAGAATGTCAAGTACTTTCGGAATACTATTTCCCGAAAATGACCAAGTTAGCGAATGAAATCGTCACTAACTGCAAGACCTGCGCTAAAGCAAAATATGTATGTATATAGAGGTTAACAGTATAGGGCTAGCCGCCCGACTCTACCGCCCCCGCTCCCCGTGCAACACCAGCACGGCGACATACGCAGGCCAGGCACCGACCTACCGCTCCCCCTGCACCCCGTGCCAACTCAGCACAGCACGGGCACCGACCTACCGCACCCCGTGCAAACTCAGCACGGCGACATCCGCCGGCCACGGGAACACTGACCGCTCAGGGTGCAATTGGAGCACACACTTGGAGCATACTATTTCCCGAAAATGACCAAGTTAGCGAATGAAATCGTCACTAACTGCAAGACCTGCGCTAAAGCAAAATATGACAGGTATCCTAAAAAACACGAACTCGGCGAAACGCCAGTACCGTCGCATGTGGGAGAAATGCTACACATAGACATTTTCTCCACTGATAAGAAATACTTCCTCACATGCATTGACAAATTTTCAAAGTTTGCAATGGTCCAACCAATTCCCTCTAGAACAATAGAGGATCTCAAACCGGCTTTACTACAACTTCTTAACGTCTTCCCTAAAGCCAGAGTCATTTACTGCGACAATGAACCCTCATTGAACTCGCACACCATTCGGGCCATGCTGGAAAATCACTTCGGGGTTAGCATTTCAAATGCACCGCCACTCCACGGCGTCTCGAACGGACAAGTGGAGCGATTCCACAGCGGCGACAAAGTCCTAGTGAAATCCAACAGGAGACTAGGCAACAAGCTTTCACCGTTATGCGAAGAAAAAACTGTGGAAGCGGACATGGGGACCACAGTCCTCATTAAGGGGAGGGTGGTCCACAAGGATTACCTTAGGTAGGCGGGACACAAACATGTTGTCATACGCTTGATCATTTTGTACTATTTTTTCCATTTTTTATCTCTAGCCACTTGGCATAAGTTTTTGTCCTTATCATGTTTTATTACCATTATTTGTACTCATAACTCATTTACGCTTTATCTCATATGTTTTGGTGGTGGGCTACCCAAATTTTATAAATACTACAACAAATCCAAAATTACAGGTTTAAACCCATACCTCTGCTATTTCTTTTTGCCCTGACATCGGCGCACGTCACGGACTACTCGCAAGCCAAATACATTCCCATCATTGATAGACGAATTTTAGTATGGGAAGAATTCGCATTTTTGAGACACTCAGCGAATCTCTCAGAGTATAGGCGCGTGGTGGAGGAAACTGGTGGCATGATTAACATGTTTCCCCAGTCCCACATGCAAAAGCTTTTGATCGTAGATGTCGGTCACCTGCGTGACCGTCTCGAATCACTGAGCATCCACCATAGGGTAGCCAGGAGTTTAGACTTCTTTGGAGCGGCGTTAAAAGTAGTGGCGGGAACGCCAGACGCGGAGGACCTTGAAAACATTAAACTTACTGAATTTCAACTTATCAATGCAAACAATAGACAGATAAATATTAACAACAAAGTACAGGATCAAATCAATAGTATTACCACCACTGTCAACCAAATTCTGAGGTCGGCTAAAGAATCCCAAGTTGATACGGGACACATATACGAGATGTTATTATCTCGGAATAGGATGATTGCGATGGAGCTGCAGAGATTATTGCTAGCAATAGCTCTTGCCAAAATCAATATAGTTAGCCCCCAATTAGTTAGTGGATCGAGGAGCCCACAGATACCCCCATTAGAGATATACTGTCTTTATCAAATTATACTCCGACAACCGTCGTTAAATTCTTATTACTGAAAAACTTTCTGAGTCCCTAGGCCAGCAGGTAAAGAAGGGCAGTCACTCTTCCAACGTCATCTTCGTAATTCATCTTGGAGAATTCTTCGGCCAGCCGGCCAACTACCACTGCAGCGAACCTTGCCACCTGCACCCCCTTGGATAAGCTGCAACTGCGAGGGATGACCCGTGGGATATTTAAATAATTAATTTATACATAGGGCATTGCCTTTGTCACTCAGCGACAGCGTGCCAAGTGCCCAAACACATTTCAAGTGCAAACGTAATACGATATTCACTCATTGCATTCACCGCTTAGAGCTGAGTCAGTTCCCATGCTGACCGCTTATATACATATGTTACTTTACTTATACAAGTTATCTAAGTTAACCGGACAATAAGTCCGCGACCATGCATCGGATTCTTTGCTGACCCAGTATTGGACTGTTTGCATCCGCACAGACGGCCAACTCAGCATATTTGCGTAGCCGCTGTGAGAAAACATTTTGTTAGCTTTAAGTTTATATTCCTGTATTCAGTTATGATTTGATGAAGCGAGCGAGCGGTTCCTCCGCGCAATAAATATAAATAAACTTAACTCAACTTTGTTTCTCTGTGGCAGCTCCGCTCCACATAACAATTATTAAATATCTAAATATATGGAAATATCTTAATTTACGTATATAAAATATATAAAACGGCTGCTGTGTCGCTGCGCCGACAGCTAGTAAGCCTTAGTTTAAGAGAACTAAAGAACATTCAATAAAAGACGATCTAACCGAATGGTTTTTTTTTATTCAACTTCGAAAGGACAATTTTACATGGCGATCGTGACAAGTGTCACGAGGAGCAGCGAATCGAAAAGGCAACTGGACTCACAACAACTGGTCAATTCTACATCTGAAGATTGTGGCAACAATACTAGGCGACAGCAGGATATAAAAAATCAAAAGTCTGAGTGAGTAGAGTCTGAAAGACTTCCAAAAATCTACAAAGTGACCACCAAAACTAAGAAAAATAGCGAAAAGACGCTGGCAGCAATGCCATATCCCAAGGTCAACATCTCCTTGTGATTAAAACTAAATTTAAAACTGATCTAGCTAATCAAATCAATTAAAAATGTCGAACGCAAATAAAATATTAACAAGTGCAACCGGTAAAGCCACGAAGCCAAGTCGCGATCGGCAACAAATACAACTAGACGAACGACGGCTGTCTTCTGCACGGAACAATGCTTAATTTCAATTGACTCATCGGAGGCAACAACAAAATTAACGTCACTGACCGCTACCGAAAGAGCCCGCTCACTGTCACCAGCGATTTTATGCTCAAGCAGCGCTGCCGTTACTCAGTCGTGGAGTTCACAATGCCCGTCACCTCTCTCTCTCATCGATGCACCGACTACTTCGGCTTGTGCGCCCACCAGCACTGTACCCTCTCTTACTACAGCAACGTCAACGACAACAACAACTTTAACGTCTGCGGCTACCCAGTGGCCTATCTCAACACCACAAGTAAAACTTTGCTCTACTGACCCTCTTACGAATAATACTCTCGTACAGACGGGGATCGATCGGTATGTACAAATAAAAAGAAAGCTTAGTCCACAAAAAAACGTAAACACACGAACATCCGAAAACAGATTTGCCATACTTGGCGAGACCGAAGAAGACAAGGGTCAGGCGCCTCAAGTCATGAAAGCTGTAAAGCCACCGCCAATATATATCAGGAAACACAACAGTGTCGATCTGATTAATAAGCTTAAACAAGTAATCGGGCCTAACCACTTCTATATCAATACCCTAAAAAGAGGAAACATATTTGTTTAGGTCAGTGGCCCACTGCATTGGCGCTGGTCACTGAGCTCTCCGAGCTTTCGCTCTCGCCCCTCTTGCGCTCCCTCGCTCGCCTCTCACAACGTCCGCGCTCCAGAGTGCGAACTTCGGGTTTCGCATCCAAACTCCTCGGATGGCCGCTGCCGATCTCCCGCTCTCGCTTGAACGGAGTAAAGCGGGCGGGAGCGCGGTTTTAGTTTTAAGTTTTAATTAGTCTCATGTATAACGTTGAATAAACAACACGGAAATATACCACGACGCCCCCGACTTCTCATCTTCGTCAACCCCTTTGCGTTTGCGCCGTGGGAATTTTTGTGCTTCTAATTCGCTTCTTTTGTGGAAGGATTGCCCCCATACGAACATTTGGTCCATTCGAACCGGATAAGGATATCCATTCGACCAGCAGCTCCTGTGATTTCTTCCGCAAAAAAGATAAGTACGAGCATTTTCCGACTCCCTCTCGCTGCCGGTCTTTAGCAGTGGTTCGAACATTAAATTTCGTTCACACTGCAGTAAGATTTTTTTTCGTGTCAACTCCACGTCCGAGTTTTCCCGACACAACGGCAGTCGAGAGATTTAACATTCCTGCAATTCCAAAAAATTTTCTATCCGTCTCCGCTTTGTGTGCGTCGCCATACTCCTTGCCGTTTTCCTTTCGTTCCCCGTTGTACATCAACTTGCCAACGGTCAAGGCATACATATGTGCATCCAGACATACACATACACGCGCGTGACAACTTGTGTACATAGTGCAGTGCAATTCTGCCTCCAAAAAAATACGACAAAAAGTGAAATTGTGTGGTGGAAAATAAAAAGGCATAACTAATATCAGCCACTCGGTGTGAAGTAATTTCGGGAGTTTCCCTGTTCGCCGTACAATCCGCCGCTGTCGAGATATTTTTTTGCCTTGTGTTTTTTTTCTCTCCACATAATTTTATTTGTTCCGTCACTTCAAATACAGTCCACTCTTCGACGCTCTACTGTACCGATATACACTTACACATAAACGCATGCCTGCCCATACCTACATAGAACTATTTTCTGCCTCCACATACAGGAACATACACATATCCATAAACGCATGCATGCCCATATCTACATAAATATATTTTCTGCCTCCACATACAGGAACATAAAATAAAATAAATTCAAATCCACACGGGTGCGACCGTGATTGTTTTTCTCCAAATTGCCGCAATTAATCGCCCCAACGGGATGTGTTATTATTGTTGCTGATTCTTTTCATCTGTTCCGTCATTTCAAATACAGTCCACTCTTCGACGCTCTACTGTACCGATACACACTTACACAAAACGCATGCATGCCCATATCTACATAGAATTATTTTCTGCCTCCACTTACAGGAACATACACATATCCATAAACGCATGCATGCCCATATCTACATAAATATATTTTCTGCCTCCACATTCAGGAACATAAAATAAAATAAATTCAAATCCACACGGGTGCGACCGTGATTGTTTTTTTTCGCCAAATTGCCGCATTAACCACCGCAGCGGCCGTGTTGTTATTGTTGCTGTTTTTTTTTCTCTCTCTCTACCGCGCCCTCACGCATGCACTGCTCTGCCGACCGGCGTAACCCAGTGAACGCTTCTCCCGAACCAAAGCCAAGGTTTTTTAATTCCACCATTCCGGCTCCAAAAAAATAAGTATTTATAATTATAATTATTATTTAAATATACAAATTATTAATTCATAATTATAATTACTATTTAATTATAAATATTATTTAAATTTTTCCGGCAAAGTAATTAATTTATTTAATGGATTAATTAATTTATTTTTTATTGCGGTTTTCCGGATTTTTTTTTTGCAATCAAAGATATTTTCCAAATCCAAAAAAAAATAATAAATAAAAACCTTAATACAATAAAATTATTTGGCAACACTAACTAAGGGAAAAATTAGAATAAAAAAAACAGAAGTCAACAAAGGGAGTAACAAGATATACAAATATATAAACAATCAATACAGTTTCATCGATTTCCAAATATTTTCTTCCGATTCTTCCCGTTGTTTATGGCACTGTGCTTTCTACTCCGCACAAATTAACAGTGTGACCGTTCTCTGGGGCTTTCTTTTCTTTTGCGTGCGTTCATTGGCAGCGACGACCAACTCGTTGGCGACTCAGATCGCGCCGAGAGCTTAACGGTGAATATCCTCACGTTCTGAACGAGACGCCCCTTGCTCAGGTCAGTCGACAAGAGCTGATCCGCAAAGTTCGAGTCCAAGAATGCCCACGGGAGACGACAAGAAACCGAGGTCGATCCCATCTATCCGTTTGGACAGGTCCCAATCCGCGTCTCCGCGGCCGTCTCAATTAACACCAAAGGCGGCCATAGCCATTCCAAGGGCAAAAAGCGACGAGTCCGTCGAGACTATCTCCGGTCCCCCGTCAAGGCTTTCTCGGTCGGTGTCCAAGATGGCTCAAACTGCGATAGACATCGCCCTCAAAAAGTTTATTGCCACAACAGACCGGGTTAGCCAATTTCAAGCGGATATTCATACTCCGAGCGCCGCTGAACCAGAACGACTTTCCCCTGGCATGTGCCAAGTCCATCGGGACCAAATCCGGGCCTTGTGGGAAAAGGTGGAGAAGAGCTATGAAAGTTGCTCCGATCTTCTTTCCGCGTCCACCGACAGTTCTGCCACCTCGACAGTGCTTGAATCCAAGTACAGTTACTGCTACTCCGTATATTCGAGATGTTTGGTCCAACTACAGGACATAATAGACAAGGCCGCCTCCCAGCCCATTCAGGCTGCTGTCAGTGTTCCAACACCGCCGTCTATGGGCTGTCGTTTGCCACCAGTCGACACCGAAGTTTTCGCTGGTGATTACCTGCGGTGGCCCACCTTCAGAGATCTTTTTACCGCGATATACATACACAACTCTCGTCTTACACCGGTGGAGAAGTTGTTCCACCTATTATCCAAAACAAGTGGCGATGCGCACGCCATTGTTTCCAAAGCCCCGCTGACCAACGAAGGGTTTATCTCCGCGTGGCGAAGCCTCACCGACCGCTTCGAAAATCGGCGGTTATTAGTCAATAGCCAGCTAAAAATCCTCTTCAACATCCAGGCAGTACCCCAAGAGTCCGGAGCCGCTCTGAAGGAGCTGCAAGGGACAATCCAAAGTTGCCTGACAGCCTTAGAGATGTCCTCTATTCAAGTCGAGACTTGGGATTGTCTCCTGGTTTACATGGTTTCCTTAAAGCTTCCCAAAATCACGCTTTCAATGTGGGAGCAATCCATTCACAACAAGGCTGAGATTCCAACATGGAATGAGTTAGACTCGTTCCTGACAGAGCGTCATCGCACTCTGGAGGCTATCGATGACATAAGGCCTAGCAGTTCGGGTCAGGTTCCGCCAAGGTCGACACCTGCGAGCGCCCCAGCGCGTAGGCTTAATTCTTACGAGGCCAGAGTGACTCCAGCCCCAAGAGGGTGCGATCTCTGCTCCAGAGAGAATCATCCTGTTCGCTTATGTCCGCGCTTCCTTGAGATGGATGTAAATGGTCGCTCCGACTACATTAAGAAAAAGCAGCTTTGTTTGAACTGTTTTGCACGAGGGCACTTGCAACGGGATTGCACTAGTGCCCATAGCTGCTTCACGTGCCACAGCCGTCATCACACCCTCCTGCACCGCGGTAATCCATTCGCGGCCGCTCCAAGTCCGTCTGCGCCATCCAGGTCTCGACCCGCGCCTACTACGAGAGGCACGAGCCCCACAGAGGATCATTCTGATGTGCAAGTGTGCTTCGCTTCCGGCTCAAGAGCCGTCTTACTAGGCACAGCCCTCATTAACATTTGCCATTTAGGGTGCAATTTCCAGGCGCGTGCCCTAATCGACTCTGGGTCCGAGGCAACCTTTATTACGGAGAGACTTTTCAACCTCGTCAAACTTCCATTCAAGTCTATCCAGGCCCAAGTCTCTGGTCTTAATCAAACCGTTGCCGCTCAGTCCACGAAACTCTGTCATTTTTCTATTCGATCGCCTTCCAGACCCGGGCTGCATTTAGAAACTTCAGCTTACGTTCTTCCGCAGCTGGCCGGGAATCTGCCTTCGTATCCAGTCCCTCGAGATCTTCTTAAGGGAATTCCTGACATCCCCCTTGCAGATCCCAAGTTCTTCGAGAGTTCCCAAATCGATGTCTTGATAGGAGCCGATATTCTTCCGTCCATCCTCCTCGGCAACGCCAGGGCTAACATTTGCGGTTCACTTCTCGGCCAGGAAACCATTTTTGGATGGGTGTTGACAGGCCCCATATCTCCAGCGGCCCCCGCAATTTGTCCGCCTTCTCCACTCGAGTTACCTGCGGACTCGACGACTCGTTAGATCATCTCCTTGCCAAATTCTGGGAGGTGGAGGAAGTGCCCACACAGATAGTCCCCGAGTCTGATTCCGTCTGCGAACACAATTTTGTCCAGACTACAAGAAGGGACAATCGTGGCAAATACGTTGTGATGCTCCCCTTGCGCGATCCCGAGCATAATGGTTCCGAGCTCGCATCTTCACGATCCTTTGCTCTGGCTCAATTTCTGCGTAACGAGCAGCGCATAAAAAGAGATCCTCCCCTGAAGGCCCGGTATGACTCTGTAATCCAAGAATACCTCGACTTAGGTCACATGGCCGAGGTCCCTTTGACGAGCAGTTCCGCCACGTACTACCTTCCACATCACGCCGTTCTTAAGCCCGAGAGCACAACCACTAAAGTGCGGGTGGTTTTCAACGCCTCTAGCCCTTCCGCAAACGGGACCAGTCTGAATGACATACTTTACGCGGGCCCGGTCTTACAATCCGACCTCACGATTCAAATCCTGAAGTGGCGGTACTTTAGGTTCGTTTTCAACGCCGACATCGAGAAGATGTATCGGCAAATTTGGGTAGACCCCCAGCATACTCCTTTGCAGCGCATTCTATTCCGCAATTCCGATGGGGAAATCCGCGACTACGAGTTGAAAACAGTCACCTTCGGGGTCAATTGTGCCCCGTTCCTTGCGATCCGTGTCCTGCAACAGCTCGCCGACGACGAAGAGTCGAGGTATCCGCAGGCGAGTCGGATTATCCGACAGTTCATGTACGTCGACGACGTACTCGCGGGGGCAGACTCCAAAACCGAAGCGCAAGCGGCTATCCGCGAGCTCCAGGAAGCCCTGGATTCAGCAGGATTCCCCCTTAGAAAATGGACATCCAATAGCAAGGCGATTTTGGCCAACATCCAGAGTGACCATCTCCTTCGCGCGGACTTCCTTGAAATCGACGCAGAGAGCACGGCTAAAACTCTCGGAGTGCGGTGGAAGGCGACGTCTGACGAGTTTTTCTTCATTCCGCCCGAATTGACCTTGTCTTCAACGTTCACAAAGCGTCAAGTCCTATCCCAAATCGCCAAACTATTTGATCCCGCGGGTTGGCTCGCCCCCTTCATAGTCCGGGCAAAGATGTTCATGCAGGACATTTGGCTCCAAAATCTAGGATGGGACGAGGCCCTCCCTCGAGATTTTTGCCAAAGATGGGTTGACTTCCTGGAAAATTACTCCGCTCTTGATCAGATCCACATTCCCCGATGGGTCGCTTTCCGACCACATTGGAAAATTGAGCATCATGGGTTCTGCGACGCCTCGCAGAAGGCGTACGGCGCAGCCCTCTACGTCCGAGTTGAGGCTGGGTCCGCGGTAATGGTGAACTTGCTCACGGCAAAGACACGGGTGGCCCCGGTAAAAACGGTGTCACTCCCGCGGCTCGAGTTGTGCGGAGCCTTGTTATTGTCCGAAATGGCCAACGCCGTTCTTCCGAAAATGCCCGGGCAGGCGTCCGCCCTGCACTGTTGGACGGACTCTACGATTGTTCTCGCCTGGTTGCATAAGCCAGCGTGCCAATGGACAACGTTCGTGGCAAACCGTGTGACCAAGATTACCCAGCTTACCGAGGTGGAGAAATGGGCACACGTCCGCTCCGAGCATAACCCGGCAGATCTCGCTAGCCGGGGGGTGGCGCTTCAAGACCTTGCGGACAGCCAGCTGTGGTGGCATGGTCCCGCCTGGCTGCAGTGGCCTCGCTGCGAGTGGCCCACTCAAGGCTATGAACCCCCTGCGACTGAACTCGAGAAGCGAGCAGTCAAGGTCCATGTTGCGAAGGCCCCCCTGAAGACATTCTGGAGCGTTTTTCCACACTCGACAAGGCGTTGCGAGTCCTCGCTTACGCTCATCGGTTCATCCAGCGTTCGCAAAAACTCATGTCCCCGTTTGAGGATCTCTTGACAGCTCCTGAAATTGCGTCGGCCGAGCGGCTCCTGATTTCCGTCACGCAACGCAGGCACTTTGCCCTTGAGATGGGCTGCTTAAGCCAGAAACGGCCAGTGCCAGCATCCAGCCTGGTCCAAAACCTGAACCCGTTCATTGATTCCCAAAGGCTCATGAGAGCATGCGGCCGAGTCACGGCTTCCGAACTTCTCCAGTATGATGAACGGCATCCTGTCATCCTTCCATACGACTGCCATCTGTCCCGACTCCTCGTCCATTTTACGCATCGTATAACGCTGCACGGTGGCAATCAGCTTATGATCCGTCTGATCCGTTCCAAATTCTGGATCCCGAGGGTAAGGAATTTGGTCAAGTCCGTCATATATTCATGCAAGGTCTGCATCATCCACAAAAAAAGGTTGCAAACGCAACTGATGGGAGACTTACCCAAAGAACGAACGTCCTTCTCGCGCCCTTTCACATATACCGGTGTGGACTATGCCGGTCCCTTTGACATCAAAAACTACACGGGACGAGCCTGTCTCATTACGAAAGGGTATGTGCTGGTGTTCGTGTGCTTCGCCACTAAGGCCATCCATTTAGAACCTACTTCCGACCTTACGACTGAGAAGTTTCTCGCCGCCTTCGCCCGTTTCGTGTCCCGAAGAGGATGCCCCCGTCAAGTTCAGTCGGACAATGGCAAGACCTTTGTGGGTGCGGCTGCCTTACTCTCCCGCGAGTTTCTCCAAGCTCTCAAGGAAGCTGTGACAGGTGCCTATAGTCACCAGCAGCTGCTCTGGCAATTCATTCCTCCGGGAGCACCCCACATGGGAGGTTTGTGGGAAGCAGGTGTTAAGAGCTTCAAGACCCTGTTCTACAAGTCTACGGCGACGCGAAAATACACATTCGAAGAGCTGTCCACGCTTCTAGCTAGGATCGAAGCATGCCTGAATTCGCGTCCGCTCGCGCCGATGTCCGAAGACCCCACTGACCTGTTGGCACTTACGCCTGGGCACTTTCTTGTTGGAGGGCCCCTCCTCGCCATGGTCGAACCCGAGATAAAGGGGGACACCACATCTATTATAAACCGCTGGCAGCATCTGAAGGCTCTTCATCAACAATTTCGTCTGCGATGGAAAGAGGAGTACCTCAAGGAACTCCATAAGCGGAATAAGTGGCGAACCCCTACAAGAAATCTCCGTGCCGGGGACATGGTGGTAGTCAAGGAAGACAACCTTCCGTCCAATGAGTGGCGATTAGGCAGAATCGCCGCGGTGTTTCCAGGAGCCGATGGCCATGTTCGTGTGGTCGACATCCGCACTGCACGGGGACTCATTAAGCGTCCCATAGCGAAGGTCGTCCTTCTTCCAATGGAAGAGTCCGTCTGCCCGCAATAAACAGTCGACCCTTCACTCCGGTGGTTCAATTCATCACTTCGATTCGTAGCGTCAATTAATAGTTCCAACCCGTAGTTCCAATTCACAGTTCTTATCACTACTGATCCAAATTTTTTATTTTGTCCTATTCCGCCAACCAGATCTCACACGATGTCTCCACGTCCGCGCAGCGCCATCGCTTTGGAGCACAGACGAACTCGAGGTATGCAATCCTACCGTTGCCGAATCTGTAGCGGGATCCATCCACTTCGGAAGTGTCGTCGGTTCCTCCGTCTGAGCGCCGAGAAGAGGCTCCGGGCTGTCCTTGCCAACCGGTACTGCCATCGCTGTTTGGCCCACGAGCACTCCGACGGAGCGTGTCGGCGAGGTGATCGCTGCAAAACTTGCGGCCAGGATCACCACACTCTGCTTCATCTCTCGGAACCACCGATGGCATCACGGCAGTCCCGCCCGGCAGCACGCCGGTCGCAGAGATCCGCTGCCACTCCGCAACACTCCTCAGCCGCTCCTCGGCCCTCGTCCGCCACTCCACGGCATTCTACAGCCGCTCCTCGGCACTCGTCCGCCACTCCACGGCACTCATCTGGCACTCTGCGGCAATTTTCTGCTACTCGGGGTGCCACGCAGCTTGCGGTCACCGCTCCGTCCTTAACGTCCCTCCTACAGCGGCACAGCGTCAACCTCCTACCGACGGCTTTGGTGCGTTTAGAGACCGGGAGTCGAGTCTTCGACACTGCGGCGCTCATCGACCCGTGTACGCCTATGAGCTGTATCGACGCTTCGCTAGCGTCGAGTTTCCGCTTGCCGACCACCAACGTGGGAGGCGAACAGATTTGTTCGGCAACCGTGGGGTCCAAAATCGACAGCACTGTCCGGCTCGACACAATTTTTAAAATAGAGCCTCACGTGCGCATCCGCACTCCAATCCGGGAACTGAGCGACGCGGTAAGGACCCACTTTCGGGACATTACGCTGGCTGATGAGCGGTTTTATCTCCCCGCGACGATCTCCATCATCCTGGGCGCGGATATGTATCCGAGTGTGATGCGGCCGGGCTTCCTGAAAATTCAGGATGGATTGCCAGTGGCCCAGAGCACCGTGTTTGGGTGGGTCGTGTCCGGAGCCAGCCGTGAGAAGAGCAACCAGGCTATGTTGCAACCCGAGTAGTTGCAAGGGGGGGCGGAATGTTTAGGTCAGTGGCCCACTGCATTGGCGCTGGTCACTGAGCTCTCCGAGCTTTCGCTCTCGCCCCTCTTGCGCTCCCTCGCTCGCCTCTCACAACGTCCGCGCTCCAGAGTGCGAACTTCGGGTTTCGCATCCAAACTCCTCGGATGGCCGCTGCCGATCTCCCGCTCTCGCTTGAACGGAGTAAAGCGGGCGGGAGCGCGGTTTTAGTTTTAAGTTTTAATTAGTCTCATGTATAACGTTGAATAAACAACACGGAAATATACCACGACGCCCCCGACTTCTCATCTTCGTCAACCCCTTTGCGTTTGCGCCGTGGGAATTTTTGTGCTTCTAATTCGCTTCTTTTGTGGAAGGATCGCCCCCATACGAACAATATTAGAAACAAAACTCCAGGTTAACAACGAAGACAACTTCCGTTCTGTAACAAGATATCTCGACAATGAGCTTGTAAATTACTACACTTACCAACTAAAAAGTAAGAAAGGCCTACAAGTTGTACTTAAAGGTATAGAATCGACTGTTGCGGTAGCAGAAATAGCTGAAGGCCTCACGGAAAATGGCTTCGACGTTAAGCACATCGTAAACATAGTGAACAGGGATAAAATTCCCCAACCACTGTTTAAGATTGAGCTGGCCCCAGAGACGAAACCTCTAAAGAAAAATGCAGTGCATCCTATTTACAATCTGCAATATCTCCTTCACCGAAGAATCACCGCAGAGGAACCGCATAAGCGGAACGGCCCCGTACAGTGTACAAACTGCCAGGAGTTCGGGCATACAAGAACCTACTGCACCCTGCGTCCAGTTTGTGTCTCCTGTGGAGATTTGCATTGCATTGAAGCATGCCTGGGAAACAAAGAAGACCCTACTCTGAGGAAATGCAGTAATTGTGGGGGAAATCATACTGCCAACTACCGGGGCTGTCCCGTCTACAAAGAACTCAAGAGCCGCCTAAATCAGAGACGCAGTAATCCACTCGCGGCTCAACACTCTGCCCAACCAAACATCTTCACCCCATCAACAACCACTCCTGGTAACTCCTTTGCCAACGCACTCCGCTACCCTGGAATCTCACAAACATCTACCGCTCAACCTGCAGCATTGCGTCCACAGCCACCCATATCAAACCTAAATGATTTTCCGCTCTTAAGCCAAAATGGCCAAACAACAAGTCAACCTTCTACGCAGCAAAACCAAACTCTTCCCCCACTAACACTTAGCGGTCTAGAATCTACACTAGCTACTCTTGCAAACGTCATGATGACGATTCAAAGTTCCCTTCAAGAACTACTGCGAAACCAGAGCCTTCTAATGGAACTGCTGATCAAACAAAAGTCTGTATAAATGGACTCCTTAAGAATATGCTTCTGGAACGCAAACGGCGTTTCCCGGCACAAAAACGAACTCCTACAGTTCCTAAAAAGCCACAATATCGATATCATGCTACTTTCTGAAACCCATCTAACTAATAAAAACTACTTCCATATCATCGGATATATATTCCACGCGACCAACCACCCGGACGGTAAAGCACACGGAGGTACCGGTATACTCATAAAACAACGCATAAAACATCATCCCTTGGAGACATTCGCTACTAACTACCTGCAGGCCACATCCCTACGTATAAACCTAATTGGCGACCCACTTACCCTATCCGCCATATATTGCCCCCCCACGCTTCAGTATTGCAGAAAATGAGTTTATGAATTTCTACAACTCACTAGGACGCTGCTTTATAGCTGCCGGTGATTATAACGCAAAGCATCCCCACTGGGGATCTCGTCTTATCAACCCCAAAGGCCGCCAATTATACAACGCTATTATCACTCCTGGTAATGCGCTTGACTTTGTCTCACCAGCTAGGCCTACATACTGGCCCACAGATCCAAATAAACAACCTGACATTATCGATTTCGCTGTTACTAGAAGAGTCTCGCACAGGCTGATAAAAAAAAAAACCTTAGAAGAGCTTACATCGGACCATTCGCCAGTTCTCCTCTGTCTATCTGAACAGCCGCAGCTTCTGGAACGCCCCCAACATCTAACATCAAACAAAACAAACTGGCTGAAGTACAAAAAATATGTAAGTGCACACATCGAACTTGATCCTGAAATTTCCTCTGAATCTGACATTGACAAGTCGCTTAAATACCTCACGGACGTAATGTCCTCTGCCGCCAAACATTCTACGCCAGAACCCTCATCCACAAACCCGCTAAGAACTGGACGCTCAAGTATCCAGATCGAGTCTCTCTTACTTGAAAAACGTAGACTTCGCAGAGACTGGCAGACTCATCGGTCCCCAGCTACTAAGAAAAGACTTAATGAAGCATCTCGAAAATTGTCGAAGGCCCTCTCTACCGAAAAGAACCAGGCCCAACGGGCCTACATTGCGAAACTATCCCCGACGGGTAATAAATTCCCACTATGGAGAGCGCACCCAAACATGCAGCCACCAATAGATCCCGATTGGCCAATTCGATCACAAACAGGTGCCTGGGCGCGCAGTGACGAAGAAAGAGCTAACACCTTTGCCCATCACTTGGAAAACGTCTTCAAGCCCCACCCGCCATCCAACCAATTCACTCTACCGAACGTCTCGCTAGCGTCGCCGTCCTTCCCAGTTACCCTTGAAACCAGCACAATACTTAAGGCTATTAAAGAACACATAAACCCAAAAAAGGCTCCTGGTCACGATTTTATTTCTCCAAAAATGATAATTGAATTACCTGCATGCGCAGTCAGATGCATCGCATTTATATTTAACTCAATATTGAAATGGGGCTACTTTGCTGACCAATGGAAAAAGTCTGTCATTACAATGATCCCGAAGCCAGGAAAAGACAAATCCCAGCCTTCCTCGTACCGGCCCATCAATCTGCTCCCATGTCTATCAAAGCTATTTGAAAAACTGCTTCTTGTTCATCTAGTAACACATCTTCAAAACAACAGAACGATCCCTTTGCACCAATTCGGATTTAGGGAAAAGCATGGAACTATCGGACAGGTAAACCGCTTAACATCTGAAATTCGCACGGCTTTCGAACACAAGCAATATTGCAGTGCCTTATTTCTGGACGTATCACAGGCATTTGATCGCGTCTGGATCGACGGTCTGGTATACAAAATCAAAACCCTCCTACCGGAAAACACTCACAAGTTGCTTGAGTCATACCTCAGAAACAGAGTTTTCACCGTGAGATGTAAAACCTTTACTTCAACCATCCGTAACATCGAAGCTGGAGTACCCCAAGGAAGTGTGCTTGGACCAATCCTGTACATCCTTTACACGGCAGACATTCCAACAAGCCGCCAGACCCTCATCTCAACCTTTGCTGACGACACTGCCATTGTCAGCCGCTCGAAATGCCCAAAAACAGCTACCGCCCATTTAAAAGAACACCTGGTAGCTGTAGAAAAATGGCTCGCAGACTGGCGTATCAAAGTCAATGAGCAAAAGTGTAAGCACATTACATTTACACTAAACTTGTCGAAATGCCCACCACTGACGCTAAACAACAAGCCGGTTCCACAAGCAGACGAAGTCACCTATCTCGGCATACACCTAGACAGGAGGCTTACCTGGAGAAAGCATATAGAAGCAAAGAAGACCCATTTAAAACTAAAGGCCAGCAGCCTTCACTGGCTCATGAACTACCGCTCCCCCTTCCACTCGAATATAAAGTACTACTGTATAACTCGTGCTTAAAGCCGATCTGGACCTACGGTTCCGAGCTCTGGGGAAACGCAAGCAGCAGCAATATAGAAATTATTCAAAGAGTACAATCAAAGACCCTACGAACAATAACTGGAGCCCCCTGGTACATCCGCAACGCAAACATCCAGAGAGACCTGGATATAAATCCCGGAAAAGAAGAAATTGTTTCCAGAAAAATTAAATATGAAGCCAGATTATCAAATCACCCAAACCTGCTAGCCAGACAACTCAACCGGCTAAGCTATCATTCCCGTCTACAGCGGAATGATTTCCCATCCCTCTTCAATAACATAAATTAACGTAACATAGATTAAGATTTGAAAACTTATTGTTAGTCTCTTAATAGAGAAGATCCAATAATGGAATAAGAATAAAGTATAAAAAAAAAAAAAAAAAAAAAAAAGGGTTAATTTATTGTTTTATTTGTATATTATACCAGCTCTATAGTTTTTTTACATTTCTATATATTTTGTCATATATTTCTATAGATTTCTATAGAAACTTATACATTTCATTTATATTCCCATATATTTCTATAGAAACTTATACATTTCATCATTATTCCCATATATTTCTATAGAAATTTATACATTTCATTTATATTCCCATATATTTCTATATAACAAATTTGCTTTATATTTCTATAGATTTCTATAGATTTCTATATATATATATATATATATTTCTATAGATATTTCTATAGATTTCTATAGATTTCTATATATATTTATAGAAATGTATAGAAATATATGAAATTAAATATATATGTATATATATATATATATATATATATATAGTAACATACCCACACCCACATATCTGTCACATAAACATATTTACATTACGCATTTGTGACACCGAAAAATCATCGGCTCCCAAGAGTCGCCAATTAATATAAACATCCTCTTGAGTTATAAACAAATGAAAGAACCCCAAATTTTCGGCTCCCACGACTGACCAATTAATGTAAACATCCTCTTGCATTATAAACAAATGTCCCCAAACTCCAAAAAGCTTTTATCCCCCAATACTATAAAATTGCAGACGCAGCTCAAACCCAGATCGCTCTCATGCTCAGTGCTCTCATTTGGACACTCTCAATTTATCAATAAAGTTCTTTCTCCCAATCGAAGGTTTGATAAGCGCCAGCTTAGTTTATAAGTTCGAGTTTTAAGTTGAATCTTGTAAGGAGCAGACCTATCTCTCCCAGTTCGCGTTTACACTATTTTGATAAAATAAAAATTATATTTTTTTCTAAGTGTTAAATCCCGAATTTGTTATTGGCGCAGCCGGTAGGATATAACTTTTCATACGGTTATATCCTTAAAGAACCCTAACATCGTTCGTCCCAGTGCAATTATAAACCAGCTATCGCAGTGCCGGTTTTGTGTCGCTAATATACGAACGGAAACTTCAATTTTTGCAACACGCTATCGTTGCTCAGGTTGCGAGGTTTTTTTTTAATAAATCTTGACTCGTGTGACTGTCAAGTAACTAATAAATAAAAAAAAAATAAAAAAAACAATTTTTTTTTTTCAAAAACCCGTCTAATTGTAAAAGTTAGTGCCTTTGTTCGTAACACAAGGGTTACTAAAAAATAAAACACCTTAGTTCTCCCCCACCAGTGGTAAGAGACAAGGTATAACAATTTAAAATCAAATTCATAATACAAAACTTTTAAAATTGTGAAAAATTTACAAAACTAAATAAAAAACAAAAAATGGCAGAACCAGTGCTATTATTGTCAGAAAACCATCTGAATCAAGCCCTGAACCAAATCAGGCAAGTGCCGCAATTTGGAGGCAGCACGCTCGAACTCAGCCCGTTCATCAGGAGGATCGAATTTATCCTGGAGTTGTACCCCACAACATGTATACGCCAGGCGAGCGTATTCTTCAGTGCGATTGAAATGCAGCTTCACGGAGATGCCCAGAGGATATCTCAACTATCAACAGCCAGATCCTGGAGGGACTTAAGGAACGCCCTCATCAATGAATATAAAACCCAGACGCCCTGCGAAGAACTACTAAGACGTCTGTATAACACCCCTTTTCCCGGGTGTATACGTAAGTTCGTTGGGGACATTGAGTCCAAATCTTTTATAATATTAAATAAATTAGCTTTGGAAAATAACGCTTCAAATACAATTTTATACACAAATGCTCTTAATAACACTGTTAAAGATGTAATTATGAAAAAATTGCCAGATAGACTTTTTATGACATTGGCTAGGTATGATATTACTAACGCTAGTAAACTAAAATGTGTAGCACAACAAGAACAATGAAACATTTTATTCAGATCGAACAAAAAATTCACAAAATCAAAACCAAGATAAGAGAAATTATCAACCCCAACAAAATACTAATAAACAACAAAACTATAATTCCCAAAACCAATACAGACAACAAAATAATATTTCCCCAAATCAATATAAACAGCAGGCTAGTACATCTCAAGGCCAACATAAGTCTAATTATAATAAAAATAACAGCGAAACTTTTTATGAAAACCACCCACTATATCAAGCAACAAAACAAGAATTCCAACAAAAATTAAATTATAATCAGGTTAGGAATCCTTTAAATTATCAATCACAACAAAATGGGGCTAATGCTCCTAATCGACCAGTAAAAAGAAATCGCGAAAGTACGAGTGGCCATATGAAAATGGATACAGAAAATTTTCATCAGCAAGCCTCGGACACCGAACAGGAAATAGAAACCCTTACATACGAATCATCATGAATAACCAAGAGTTTCGATGTGTTGTAGACACAGGCTCTTCTATTAATTTAATTAAAGAAAATTACTTTCATTTTCCAACGAAAAATACACTTCTTAATGTTCATACCATAAATGGTAATATTCAATTAAATAAATCCGTGTCCTACCATGCAAGTAAGCTTTGTCCGACCAAACAAACATTTTGGGTCCATAATTTTTCCGATAGATATGATATGCTCATAGGAAGAGAATATCTTGAAGCTTGTAACGCAATTATTAATTATAAATCAAAAACAGTTAATTTAAACGGTTATCAATTCGGAATGAGATTTAATTATAATGACTTCGAATATAAACAAGGAGAAGCAGAAATTGATTGCTGCGATCCCCCATTTTCAACAGATACACCTTTTAATTTTGCAATAAATAACGACTTGCAGGAAACCAATAAGTTTAGATTAGAACACCTTAATGACGAGGAAAAAGATAATCTTAAGAAAATTTTATATGAATTTAGCGACATACAGTACAAAGAAAGTGACAATTTGACTTTCACGAGTACTATCAAGCATGTCATTCATACAAAAAATGAGCAACTTGTTTACAAAAAACCATATAAATATCCTCAAGCTTACGACCAAGAAGTTGATTCACAAATGAGAGATATGATAAAACAGGGAATAATCCGAAAGTCAAATTCCCCTTATTGCTCACCTATTTGGATAGTACCTAAGAAAGGTGATGCATCTGGAACAAAAAAGTTCCGTATCGTAATTGACTATCATAATTTAAATGAAACAAGAGAGAACGCTATAGTCGAGTGCCTCAACTATTAGATACCCGTTACTCAGCTAAACAACTTACATAATATAAATATGCCTTCTTGTATGTTTTTCGCCGCTCGAATTAGCTCCCGATTTTTATGTTAAAATCGGTACCCAGGGAACACCTCCAATTTGGCTAAGTTGATTTGATTTGCATAGTTCTTGGGATATAGTTCGGTATTGACAAATGAAAGCCATCGCAATTTCCTTTAATAGACATCCTTATCGAGAATTAACGTTGACTCTGTTGAGCACCTTGGCCAGCTGTTCCAAAGTCATCCGTTAGATGGCGTTATTGTGCGATGAAAGGCGGAAATGTAGGCGCTAGCCAGGCTTAAGCGCTTAATGGGTTTTTGGGCGTTAGAGTGGGCGTGGCAAACTTTTATTTGGCCGATCGATAGGTATTGACGAAACAAATACATATCAAAAAAAATTTTCATAATAGCATCAAAACTGTGGCCACAGCTTGTGGCTTGTGGGCGTCAGAGGGGGCGTGGCACCATTTTGAAACAAACTTGCGCTGCGTAGGAACTCCTAAAATCTACATGCAAAATGCCAATCTTCTGGCTTTTATAGTTTCCGAGATCTCAGCGTTCATACGGACAGACAGACAGACAGACAGACGGACAGACGGACAGACGGACATGGCTAGATCGACTCGGCTAGTGATCCTGAACAAGAATATATATACTTTATAGGGTCGGAAACGCTTCCTGTTACATACTTTTGCACGAATATAATATACCCTTTTACTCTACGAGTACGGGTATAACTATTTTGCTGCCTCCAACGCATAAAAATTTCCATCTCCCTCTCTTACTCCGTCTCTCTCCCCATAAAATGAGCTGAGAGGTGGAGGACAATGTATTAAAATCACATCGACCTTTATACACCCTTGAAATTAAATTAGCATAATTATACCCGTTACTCGTAGAGTAAAAGGGTATATTGTATTCGTGCAAAAGTATGTAACAGGTAGAGGGAAGCGTTTCCGACCCTATAAAGTATATATATTCTTGTTCAGGATCACTAGCCGAGTCGATCTAGTCATGTCCGTCTGTCTGTCTGTCTGTCAGTCCGTATGAACGCTGAGATCTCGGAAACTATAAAAGCTAGAAGATTGGAATTTTGCATGTAGATTTTAGGAGTTCCTACGCAGCGCAAGTTTGTTTCAAAATGGTGCCACGCCCCCTCTGACGCCCACAAGCCACAAGCTGTGGCCACAGTTTTGATGCTATTATGAAAATTTTAATTGATATGTATTTGTTTCGTCAATACCTATCGATTGGCCTAATAAAAGTTTGCAACGCCCACTCTAACGACCAAAAACCCATTAAACGCTTAAGCCTGGCTAGCGCCAGCGTTTCCTACGATCGGGGACTGCGAGTTTCGGCTCTGCCTCCGTCGCACTCGGCTCTGCCGACTTTGCCTTTGGCTCTGCCGGCGTCGCAGTCCTCTGCTGATTAAACGAAGCTCGATAATGTAAACACCGATTTCCGGCAGAATCTCGATTTCAGATTTAATTGCCAAATTTCACCATCCTATTTTGTCAATCTCTTTGTTCGCCCAAACTTGAAAATATATTGAAATTTGTAAAAAAAAAAAAAAATAAAAACTTGAAGTTTAGTGTAAGTTAGTTTAGGGCGAAGGCGGGAGCACAATAAAGTTTCTCTCGCTCTCGGCGAAGTCGCCCCGTCTTCGCCAACCTTCGTTAAGCTAGGCTCTAAGTACTTTGTCGAAAAATATATAAGCATTCGTAGAAATTGATTTGAGCCGTCGACACCTTTTTCTTTCGTTTTCTTTTTTTTTCCGATATTAATAATTTTAGCCACCGCAAAGTTTTTCGGTCGTAATAATTAGAAAACTCTCTAATTTTCCATGGCGCCCCCGGGTGGACGTTAAAATTATTAATTTATTTTGGCAACTAGTGACAGTGACACATAAACCAAAAATATAAAGTGCAAGTGCAAGTGCAGGTCAAAGCACTCAATTACATACTTAGTGCTTTATTGTTGCCCGCGGCGTGTCGGTGTGGACAGAAAATACACAGCAGCTCCTGCTTAAAGTATCGTGCCGGTCGCGAAATACCCTGATCGCCACAAAAGAACTGCTGCCAGAGGGATGCCCTGCGATTGCTCAATGTGCAAAAGGAAAGTGGCAGCTGGATTGAAAGACCCTAACGCAGAACCTGAGGTATTTGTGCAAAAAATTGAAAGCTTGAGTTTATAAGAAAAACAATTTAATTGTTTATTGTCTTGTGCTGAAAAATTGCACCTCGCTTTTAATTCTTGGCACAGACGTATCGATATATAGTAGAGCTAGTTGTGCATGCATTTATTTATAATAAATAAAAATAAAAAATTATTAAAATTTATTACATACATACACATACATATTATAACCTATTTGAACCGCCGTTGGACGCAACATTTAATTGTGTTATATTATTGCAATCACTGTCGCCCCTAATTTATTTATTGAAACTCGAAAATTAATAGTTGAAAAAATCATCCCAGCCGCTATATGTACATAACCAATACATAAGCCCTCATATACAAGCAGCTGCAGCGGTGAACTTTTACGTTTTCCTTTTTCGCTTTGCTTGTCTGCCGTTAGCATCTTTGTAATTGTTGTTGGACTTTTGGTTTGGCGCGCTGAAGATCAAAGTGACGCGCTACCCTGCATTCGGACGGGTATACTGATTTTGCCGTCATTTGCAACCACTATTAATTTTGATACCTGGTACTTGGAACCGTTTAAATTTAGTAAATTATCTCGGCACCAGTTTTGAAAATTATCTAGATCGGATTGCAAGTCTAAATGGCAGGAAATGTCCTTATACTGCAGGCACAACTTAACATCATCTGCGTACATAAGTACGCGAGAATGACTTATAATTGAGGGAAGATCATTAATAAATAATGTAAAAAGTAACGGACCCAGATGGCTCCCTTGTGGGACACCGGAGGTAACACGGAGAATTTCAAAAATTGAATTTTTAAAAAGGACCCTTTGTGACCTGCCATTCGGATAACTTGAAATCCATTTAAGCAGATCAACTGGAAAACCTAAAAGGTCAAGTTTTTGAATGAGAAGTAAGTGATTTACAGAGTCAAATGCTTTACTAAAGTTTACTATTGAAGCCTTTTATCACAAATGAAGTGAGCTCTAGAAGGTTTGTGATTGTGGATCTACGTTTAATAAATCCGTGTTGACACGGAGAAATGATTGATCTGCAAAGGTGCTGCAAATGAGGAGTAATAATTTTTTCAAAAAGCTTAGGATAGCTGACAACTTAGAAATACCTCTGTAGTTACTGGCTTCTAACTTGTTACCTTTTTTGAAAAGAGGAATAACAAATGATTCCTTCCAAATATTTGGGAATTGGGAGGTTTCTATAGATAAGGTAAACAACTTGTGAAGAGGTTTGCACAGGGCCTTAGCGCAATACCTAAGCACGCACCCAGGAATACCATCGGGCCCTGGCGAATAAACAGGTTTAATACGAAGAAGATCCAAAAGAAGAGAGCTTTCTGTTAAAGTGGGACAGAATATGAGGTTTGACTTGGATATGTTGTAAGAATAAGGCTGTGATGAATAATCTAAAGTAGAGTAAGTCGTTTGAAAAAATTGGGCAAATAAATCGGCTATTGCCTGATCTGTGGTTGCCGTCATGTTTTCGAACGATAGCGAAGAAGGAAAGGAATTAGATTTACGCTTGGTGTTAACAAAATTATAAAACTGTTTCGGGTCCTGAGAGAACTGGACCTTACAACGGTTTAAGTAACTGTTATAACACTGAGCATTAGGCACGGTAAATCTTGACCGAGCACTTAAATATCTAGCAAAAACAGATTGAGAACCGGTATTTTTATATTTCCTAAAAAGTCTGGACTTTACATTTCTTAAGTGTGTCAACTCTTTGCTAAACCAAGGTGATTTATTGGAAGTTGACGGATAGTACCACGGAACACAGGAATTAAAAAATGAGTTTATTGCAGTGTAAAAAACATTAACTGCATCGGACATATTAATGCATAGGTAAAGATCAGACCAATTAAAGCCAGAAATAAAATTATTTAGCCCCAGAAAGTCTGCCTTGCGAAAACAACGTATTCGTTTGGATTTTTCTGATTTTTCTTCTATAACTCTACCCGTATCAAATGAAAGTTCGAATGTTGGGTGATATGGATCTTCAGGTTGCGTGAGTGGTGCTACTCTGGACAGAAACACACCTTCAGGATTTGATACAAATCACAAATCAAGTAGGCGACATAATGAATTTCGAACATGGTTTACTTGAGATAGAGATATGTCAAGCAGGCCATCAATAAAATCATGCTGTGCTATAGGTAGTAAGACATTCGATCCATCCTCAGTGGACCAAGTAACTCCAGGTATATTAAAATCACCTAGAACTATCAACTGATCCCTATCGGAAAGCTTGTTTGCAACGGACTTAATGACGGATAGGTGATTTAAATAATCAGGAAGTTCAGACAACGGCGGAATATATGAGCAAGTTATGTATATAAAGTTACCAGGAAGCGATAACTTTACACAAATAAATTCAATGGTATTGAATTCATCAAAAAATAACTCCTCAGACGGGAGGTTTGAATCAACTCCAATTAAGACTCCACCTCCCCGTCTAGAGGGACGGTCATACCTATATATTGTGTACTTACCTGGAAAAACTTCGGAGCTAAAGATCTCCGGCTTTAACCAGGTTTCTGTGAACACAATAATATGAGATGCAAAGGAAAGACTATCGGAATACAATTTAGTAAGTTTGCTGCGCAAACCTCTTGCATTCTGATAGGAAAGAAGGAGGTTAGAAGTTAGTTTTTTGAAATTGTTACACTGGTTTGGCCTCGACTAGGAAGTTTTACTCCAACGGGCCCCATCTTCTTTATCTTAGCCTCGAACTCTTTTACAACCATATTATCCGGCCAAAAGTCGTTCGAGCATATGGCTTCAAAAAGCTCGTTAGGGACAGTTATCTTGAAAGATGAAATGTCTCTAGCATAAGAAAACTTAAACTTTTCCACCTTTACACTATTACAATCGGCTTTAGTTTTGTCTTGTATATAAGACAATACATCAGAAGATGTTTGATCAGGGGAAAGCCGAGAAACGAAAATTTGTTTCTTGAGTGGAACCACTGAAAGGGATTTTGGTGGAGCAGGCATTGCTTCTGCCAAACCAACTTGAGCCGGTTGTCCGGACTCAGTAGTCCCTTGTGGTGGAGATGCTACATTCTGAGAGATAGGTGGATCCACTAATTGTGGATAAATCGGAATTCTTTGAAGTCCCTGGTTGCATGCATTCTGAAACGGATTGTTCGGATACCGAATCTTTTTTAGCTGCCGATCTTAGCAACATTTGAGGGTTTGCTGAAATCGGCTGCTGATCCGCCGGAATGCTCTGTTGTTCTTTTGATTTCGGATGCGGGGTGTTCCCCTTTTGCTCCTTACCACCAGCGGCCTTTTTGCGCTTAGGGGACTCTTCTAATAGCTTACGACTATTAAACTGCGAGTCCAGCGCAGAGAGGAGATCATCAGCTCGGCGAAAACTATCTCTAGCAACACCGAAACAGCTAATCAGCCCCATCAGGCCGCCTTTAGTTTGGCGCATGAACGATTTCATCTCGTTCGCAACCTCGACACAAGCATCACAACAAAACTGCAAATTGGGCCCCTTTGATAGGTCATCACTTGTCCGGCCAGTAAAACCGGCGCACTTGGTGTGCACCATATTTTCACACAGCCAGCAAGTCATATTCGACTAGTCAGCCCTGATTACGAGGCTGCATTTCTTGCAGAAGCAGACTAAATTTTTATTATTCATTTTATTTATTGGGACCACTGTACCAAGAAAGCGAATTGAAATTTATAAGCGAGCAGTTATAAGTACCGCAAGAGCGCAGAAACTGCACGCTTAGAACTTTCAAAGCAAAGAGAGCGGGAGCGTAAATAAGTTAAAGTGCATGCACAAAAGAGAAAACGGTGTGGATAAAAGAAAAGAAAACACAGATAAGAATTACGAAAACTAAAACAATTAATTAGTATTAAATACAAAGTGCACTCGCGAAGCGAACGGAGTTTAAATTTATGTTTAAATAACACGGAAGAAAATTAAAATTGTTTTGATAACACCCACCGATGGGAATAAACGAAAACAAAATAAAAAATTCGAAGCGCAGAAAAAAAACACGACCGTTCACTTTGAAAGTCAGAAACGAATGAATTTTGCTGCATAGATATACAGTGTCCGAAAATAGTTTAGCGTTGCCACCACCCCAAGAGATTCTTTCTCCCTCTTTAAATCAAGATCAGCCTTCCACGTCACATGTCATGCATGCGACATCATTAAACAGAGTGATTTTAGCTACGTCGATCGTAAGTGTAAAAACTAAAAACGGTGAATATATTTGGGCCCGAGCACTTCTTGACTCTGGGTCCCAAACGAATTTTATAACAGAGGACCTTGCTCACCGCTTACAGATCCGTAAAGAGCAGTCGTGTATAAACTTACTTGGTATTGGCGAGTCCAATTCTCAAGTTAAAAAAAGGTACACACAATGCACTATGGGGAATTTGCCCGATTTTTTGGAATAAATGTATTTTTTAAAAGTATGCCGATTAAAATTTTGTTTTTTTAAATGTATTAAGAAAACATCATGCTGTTCGGTAATATACCGCAAATGTTAACTTAAAAGTCTGGTATTTTAATACCAACTGTTAAAGTCAGCTGTTGCAACCGCACGTGGTTTGTTTACTTTTTGCTTAATTTTGAAGCTCACTTTCAAATCATTATCTCTGCAACAAAATGACGTAAAACAGTCAAATTTGAAATGATTTCTAATTCTCCAGGTATTTACTTTGTGTAAATACTTATATCTAGCTTAATATGTGCGTCCAATTCTAACAATTTGTAAATCTAGCAGGTGATGTTTTCGTTTGGGTTTTGGAAAGAAAGTTTAACTTTCAATAGAGTTTTAAAAAAATGTTTAACTTTGTTCAGGGAGTGTTTATATCCATTTTGTAGAGTCATTAATTGCCGATTCAGAAAATATTGTCTCATTGTGCGCCTCGTGCGACTTTTCGAGTAATTTCATTTCTTAGGGACCAATCTCTTGACCAAAAACGCAGCCCTGCAGGAAGTGTGGCATAAGCAAAAGGGTCTTTAAAATAAAAAAAAATGACGTATTCCCTTTTGTTGACATGCAAGTTGATCCCCCAGTCGAAACTCCAACTTTACAGATGTTTTCCAAAGAGCCATGGATACTTCGGACCCCATCTTTCATCAATGAAATTTAAGAAGCGCGTTCTCTTCCACCAGAGGTAATTTAATTGTTATTATGCGAATATGAGCCTGGAGACGAGTCTTTAGATGTTGATGATTATGAAGGAGAAAACGACAAAGATTTTTTTTACAACATTGAAATTGAAAATAAAGAGCATATAGAGCAAAATTTGTTATAAAAAAAAATTCGGTGGGGGGGGGTGCGGGGTATACTTTCTCTTTTCCAACAGGTGTGTATAAGTATGAAGAACACTATAAAAAAAACCTCACTGAAATATGTTGCATAGTTCGCGAGTTATTAATTTATTCCAAAAAAACGGGCAAATACCCCATAGTGCAATGGTGAAGTCGCGTATAAATGGTAGTGAGTTCTCTTTCGATTTTTGGATTTTGAAATCAATATCAGGATATCATCCTGACCAGTCGGTCAATATCAATGACTGGAAAATTCCAAAGAACCTACCACTAGCAGACCCCTATTTCTACAAGCCACAAAGAATAGATATGCTAATAGGAGCAGAATCATTTTTCGAATTATTAGCTGTTGGACAAATTAGACAAGGTCCTGACTTTCCAACTCTGCAGAAAACCCTCTTCGGCTGGGTTGTATCGGGTAGATATAAGGCATCTTCCCCTACAGAAGTTGTGAAAAGTTTCAGTTGTAGTGAAGAGATTTTAGTGTCTATTGACAGCACACTACAGAAGTTTTTGTCACTGGAAGAAATGCCATCTCTAAAGAAAATTCTGTCACCTGAGCAAAAGTTATGTGCAGGATACTACCGGAAGACTACTCAGGTTTTGCCATCAGGTCGGTTTGAAGTAAGACTGCCGTTTAAATCGGATCCAAATGAGTTAGGCAACTCTTTTGAAGTTGCAAAACGGCGGTTTTTGTCGCTTGAAAGAAGGCTGTCTCGAGACCCTGAGATGAAGGAAATGTACCTAGAATTTATGAAGGAGTACCTTTCCTTAGGTCATATGTCTCTTACAGATAAACTTCCTTCTGCTCCATATTATGTTATCCCACATCAATGTGTTCTGAGACCCCAAAGTACGTCAACCAAGTTACGTGTCGTTTTCGATGCGTCTTGTAAATCGTCAACTCAGAAGTCTCTAAATGACATTTTGATGGTTGGGCCGACAATCCAAGATGAGTTGTACTCAACGTTACTGCGCTTCCGGCTGCATAGGTTTGCCCTGACCGCCGATGTAAAGAAAATGTATCGCCAAGTGATGGTGAATGAAGCAGATAGGCAGTTTCAACTTATAGTGTGGAGAAGAGACCCCTCTGAGTCCTTGAGATTATACAAGCTCAACACCGTAACTTATGGTACTGGACCAGCCCCGTTTTTGGCTATTCGGTGTTTAAAAAGGTTAAGTGAGTCTGCCAAAGTTTCTTTTCCTAGAGCTGCTAAGGTTATTGGATCCGACTTTTATGTCGATGATATGTTGACTGGTGCTGCATGCGTAGTAGTATCACAAGATCTTCAAACTGCAGGTTTTGAATTGACAAAGTGGTTTTCAAACTCACCTGACGTTACCGCATCTGAGAGCACAGTTAAATCCATACCCATCTCGGGTATATCGTGGTTGCCTAACGAAGATGCCTTCAAATTCCAAATTGACACTGCTGTCATGGGTCTCCGAGCGACAAAACGGAACATACTATCGGTGACATCGAAGCTGTTTGACCCCCTCGGCTTATTAAGTCCTATTGTAATTAGAGGAAAGATCCTATTGCAGGAACTTTGGCTTAATAATTTAGATTGGGATGAGTCGATTCCTATTCATTTAGAAACAGCTTGGAATATGATAAAAATTACATTGTCTAAATTAGAGGAAATATCTATTCCCCGGTTTGTGCATACCGATCCGTTCGTTTATATGTTCCGCTTCCTAAGAAAATGCAAAGACAAAAATATGGTATTTGAAAAAACTTTGTCGCCGACTGAATATAATGAAGCTTTTCTAAAAATTGTCGAGATATTACAGAAGCACGAGTATCATGAAGAAAGAGAAAAAGTTCGTAAAGGATCCAGAGCTGGCCCAAGTCTTCAGCGATTGAATCCATTCATCCATGAAGACAAGGGGACTTGGTGTCACTTTTCTTTGTTGCGAGTTGGGGGGCGACTAGATAATGCTCCTATATCATACGATGCCAAGTTTCCATTGTTGTTGACAAAACGCTCCCAATTTGTGCAGAGCTATGTTCGGCATCTTCACCATTCCAATTTTCATGTTGGTCCACGAGCCCTTGTGAGTCTCCTTCGACAGCGTATTTGGATCGTAAACGCTCAGGAGGTCTGCAGTCAGATAGTTCGATCATGCATACGCTGCTTTAAGTGTAAGCCTCGACTAATGACACAAATTATGGAAAATTTACCCGCAGATCGTCTCCGTGCTCTCCGCCCATTTTCTATATGTGGCGTCGATTTGTGTGGCCCTGTCTATACGACATTGAAAATTCGTGGTAGGCCTCTGTATAAGTCCTACATTGCGCTCTTCGTTTGTTTTGCATCCAAAGCCGTTCATCTAGAAGTTGTTTCAGATTTAACCACAGATTCTTTTTTATTGGCTTTTCAAAGGTTCGTTGGGCGCCGAGGAAGTTCTAAGTCATCCATTGCGACAACGGGACGAACTTCGTCGGAGCGAGTCGCCACTTCCGGGCCCTTCGAGAGAGGATAGAGGACGAAGCTGACGCGATACGCGAATTCGCATCAAAAAGCGGATGCGAATTTGTCTTCACACCACCGCGAGCTTCGCACATGGGCGGACTATGGGAGGCATGTGTCAAAACTGCCAAGAACCTACTCCTATGGGCGGTGGGCAGCGCGCTCCTAAGCGCAGAAGAGCTGGGGACAGTCCTCGTGGGAATCGAGGCGGTGATGAACTCCCGGCCGCTCGGAGCAATCAGCAACGACCCAAGCGACGGAGAGGCTCTGACACCCGGGCACCTACTGACAGGCGGGCCGCTACTCGCCACACCAGCACTCCGGACCCCGGACCAGGAGGGTCTCAACTGCTTGCGGCGATGGTGGCTTGTCTCGTCAGTCAGGCAAATGTTCTGGCGGCGATGGTCCCGGGAATATGTCCTGGGCCTCTAAATACGGGGCAAGTGGCACCAGCAGCAGCCCAACATCAGAGAGGGAGATCTCGTCCTCGTGGCCGAGGACAACCTGCCGCCCCAACAATGGCTCCTCGGCAGAATAGTCCCCAGGCACGCAGGGGAGGACGGCATGGTCAGGGTCGTCGACCTGCGGACTAGTGGAGGAGGCCTTTTCCGGCGGGCCATTCATAAGTTGGCGCCGCTTCCATTGTGATGAAGGCCGATGGGTGTTCAACGGGGCCGGTGTTCGCTTAAACTTGAAAATATATTGAAATTTGTAAAAAAAAAAAATAAAAACTTGAAGTTTAGTGTATGTTAGTTTAGGGCGAAGGCGGGAGCACAATAAAGTTTCTCTCGCTCTCGGCGAAGACGCCCTGTCTTCGCCAACCTTCGTTAAGCTAGGCTCTAAGTACTTTGTCGTCGACACCTTTTTCTTTCGTTTTCGTTTTTTTTCCGATATTAATAATTTTAGCCACCGCCAAGTTTTTCGGTCGTAATAATTAGAAAACTCTTCAATTTTCCACTCTTAATCAATTTTTGAAGATAAAATCTCTTAAGCCGAGGTTTGATTAAAATTATTCAGCCCAAGTGCGGCAGTCCGTTTTTGAGATCCGAACAAATAAGAACAATAGAAGTGAATAATAAGATCGGAGCAGTGAAATATTCTAAGTGCAACCTATGAAATGTTAGTGATAAGTGATGTTAATAAAAATAAATTTTTTTAATCAAATCACTTAGGAGAAAGTTAATTGGCGCCCAACGTGGGGCCGCATAGTTAAAACAAATTCTAAAGCAAGGCTGTAGTGTGCATGCATACAGATTTCACACTGTACCATTGTAATGTCATACATAAATACAAATATATATTCGCACTAAACAAAAAAAATCAAGTCAAAACATAAAAAAAAACAAACAAAAAGAAAAAACATAAATATAATATTTTTTAAGACTTCGTTTTAATTAAGAAAAATATATATATTATGATTAAATAACTTCATATATTACGTTATTTTTTAAAAGGAGGGAGATGTAGTGTGCATTCATACAGAGTACACACTGTACCATCGGCAACAATGTTAGCCAAATCTGCAGGATCAGCACTCTTCAAGTGCAAACGTAAATTGACACCCACACCATCAGCGAGTGATAAGTCGCGCCAGTTTATTCCCACAGCTTGGCGACTGCAACAAATATATCCATGTATGCACATAATATTCCATTCCCTCTCTCTGGGCTCCGCTCTCAGAGATAAACATAAGCTAATATATAAGGCGGTTGCGTCGCTGCCGGCTTGACCGACAGCGCCGACTGCGCAACATAGAGCTAAGCCCAAAAAGAATATAGGCCGGCAGTCCAGAGACGACGGCAAGACAATGAAGTATAAATAAAAAAATAAATTATAAATTAAAATAAAACCAGTGCGTTTATTTTTTAATTAAAGTGCTGTGAACCATAAATTATATCTTAACATGGCGACCGTGACATGGATTTATGTCAAACAATTAAAAACACTGTTAAAAAGTGATGAAAAAAAAAAAAAAAATAAACAACAAAAAAAAAAATTTATTACAAATATAAATACACTATTGCTAAAGAAAAAAAAAAGAAGAAAAAAAATCATCAACAAAAATTGAAGAAAATGGTTATGTATGTGTTACTACAAGATTATGAAATGGAATAATATATATGGTACACAAAAAGCTATGAAAACTGAGTTGAAACGATTATGATAAAATATATCGAAAAACTTTAACGTTGAGAAAACAAAACACCCTGATTAAAGGAAAACGGCCTGGAACCCTTCTTTTATCAAATAAAATAGCTTGTGCGATGACCAGCACCGGCACCGCCCGAGTCCAAAGGGCCAGGAATATCTAAAAAAAAAATAAATATAAAATAATTCAAATCATCAAAATAAAAAGAAATAGCCTGTGCGAGGACCAGCACCGGTACCTCCCGAGTCCAAAGGGCCCGGAATATCAAAAATAATAGCCTGTGCGAGGACCAGCACCGGTACCTCCCGAGTCTAAAGGGCCCGGAACATCAAAAAACAAGAGAGAATGCTATAGTCGGGTGCCCTGACTATCAGATACCCGTTACTCAGGTAAAAGGAGTGCGAGGGAGATGGAGATAGAAACTTTGATCACGCATAACTTTTAAACGAATGGTCCGATTTGAAAAATTTCTTCTACATTTCGATAGGTATTGATAAACACAATAAAACTGCATTTTTACTTTTCCGAAATATTTAAATTTATATTTAAATAAAATCGTATATAAGCGATTGTGGGCGTTAAAGGGGGCGTGGCACCTTTTTGAAACAAACTTGCGCTGCGTAGGAACTCCTAAAATCTGCATGCAAAATGCCAATCTTCTAGCTTTTATAGTTTCCGAGATCTCAGCGTTCATACGGACGGACAGACGGACAGACGGACAGACGGACAGACGGACATGGCTAGATCGACTCGGCTAGTGATCCTGAACAAGAATATATATACTTTATAGGGTCGGAAACGCTTCCTTCTACCTGTTACATACTTTTGCACGAATACAATATACCCTTTTACTCTACGAGTAACGGGTATAATAATAGCCTGTGCAAGGACCAGCACCGGGACCGCCCGAGTCAAAAAGGCCCAGGACCTTGAAGACGAGAAGATACTAAGGACAAGGATGCAGAAGAACAATTTTTGTTTTGTATATATAAATATATTATAAAATTGTAAGTTTGAGCTGTACAAGAAGACGGCCCAAATTAGAAAATTTTTTTGAAAGGCAGGAAAAATAATTTGTAACAATAAGAAAACAAAATGAAAAATAATATAATAACGTACAACCAATTTTATTTTTAAAATATTTGTGTTATTTTGAGCTTTAAAAAGAAGATGGCCCAAAAAGATTATAAATAGGCAGGGTATTTTGTAAAAAAAGTAGTAAATATATTAAATATTAAATGCGAATATACATATGTTTGAAAATTAATATTTTCAAAATAAAAAAAATTTTTTTTTAAAAAAATAAAAATGTAAAATAAGTAACCAGATTATAAGAATTCAAAAAAAAACAACATTTTTTTTAAATTACAATATTAGCATTGTCTTCTATTATTCATTAACTCCCCATGCAAAATTAAAATATTACAATGGGTTGGTTCGGCTCAGACGACACCCAGTCTACGGGAAATAAAGCTAATGTTGTTAATAATGTTCAAATAGTTGATCATACGGATGCTATTAAGTCAATGTGGATACTACTTTTGATCCTGACAATCAGCAGCGTTGCTCAATTCGTGCTCGCTTTATACGTTAAACATAATAAAATAATTAAAAGAAGTTATATAAGCAGAGCTAACGACTTGGACAAGGTTTAAATTCATTTATCCTTTTTTTTTTTACCCCATTGGAGAAACACTCATTTCTTTTTGCATCTTTCTATAAAAGACATACATTTAAATATATTGTCTACCTAACAAGAATGGACCGTAAAACGAAAAATAATAAAAGGAAAGGAGGATTAAGAAAAAAGGCATTTAAAAGAATAGCCGCCATTCGAAATAAATTAGCAGCCAGTGATAATACATCATGGGAACAAGCATGTGAACTTTACCCAGAGCTAGACTCCCTAAAAAAATTTGTAAGCACTAAACTACAGAAAAATCAAAAATCCGAAAAATGTTACAAAAATATTGAAATCATCGGGGAAACTGTTGACAAAAAATCTGCTCCAAAAGAGAAATTTTTGCCAGTTCTTACAAAGGAATGCCCGGCATTCACCATACTGTGAATGCACATGCAAACACACAAAGCCCCAAACAGACCAGTAAAGAAAAAAAAAATAAAATAAAAAGAAAAAAAAATTTTTTTTTAATTTACAAATCTGTTCTTTATTATGGATACAAACAGATGTATAGAAAAAACACGGGAAAGGGAACCCATGTTCGATTATAGAGTAAGATCTATCCTCGAAACACTTTGGAACCCCATCTCAGTGTATGAACTAAAAATTGAATATATGGAAAAATTCAATCTAAGTAGTTCCCCATTAATACATTGTAATAATACGCAAAAAGCTATAGTATTATCAACAATACAAAACTGTTAGGTTTTGTCCGTTATTCACAAAAATGCATTGCTTGGCAATATAATAATCTTTAAAATTACTATGAAATAAAGCCTAATATTGTGGAAAACTATTTCTTATAAATTAAAAGAAATAAGAACAAATTTCGACAAGTCATACAAATGTCTTTCGCAAAACCGAAATGTTCAGGGAACAACCATACAAAAACACGCTAAAGTTCTAGTAGACAGCTTTAATGAAGCACGCCTTATAATTTACGAACACAGAGATAAATTATTGTGGTGTATTACACTCTTGATAAAAAGACACGCGGTTATTCATTTACATCTTATTCTTTATTCTCAACTTTCCTTCTTTTTGTGTTTCAAATTTTTAAGTCGTTCCAATTCCACTCTTCTTGTCATCTGACTTACGATATTGTACATAAGTATCGATAACATAACATGTCCCTCCTATATTTTGTATTCCAACTCATAATTTTAAAGCTAGGATAATTTAATTCTTAGACTTTAATCTTACAGCATGTTTGAAGAGAATTGCATTGAATTGAACATTATTAAAGTAAACTTCATTACATTTAAGATTACTAATTTCAATATTTTTAAAATGATTTTAAAGTGTGTTACTTTGGATGTGTGTGTGGCTTGACCTTTCCCTCCACACGAGGTCTTAACTCTCTTCTGGTTGGAATTATTTCAACATTCTTAGTGGTGTCATTATTATCATTTGGGAATTCACTGGAATAGTTGCCTATGATGGGAGAGTTATCCTCACTATGATCTCTAGTTTCTGAACAATTTTCATTATTTTTTATTTGATCCATGTGACGCTTTATTTCACGGTCATTGTTGGATAAAACACAACTGTAGGATCGAGAGCCTAACGGCTGTTTGACAGTCGCCTGAGTCCAACTTGCCTTGTTAGGATTTGTGTAATCTCTGACTAACACTTCTTGTCCTTGTCTAAAATTTACGTTGCGCTTGCCCTTATAGTTTACAATTGATTGCTGCTGTCTACTTTCTATGCGCTCTGTGACTTTGGGTGGTTTCATAAACGAAAATCTGGTTTTTAAAATTCGACCTAAAAATAACTTAGCTGGTGATTCTCCTGTTGTGCAATGAACTGTGTTTCTGTAGTCTATCAAAAATCTGTTCAAGACGGTGTCAAAATCTTGACAGTTATCACCTTTCATATTCGCGTAAAGCGATTTTTTTACAGTTTTTACGAAATTTTCAGCTTGTCCGTTTGTCGAAGGGTGTCCAGGAGCTGTCAAACTGTGCCGTTCTCCATTATTTAACATGAAAGTTTTAAAATCAATAGAAGTAAACTGGCGACCACTGTCGCTCACTAAAATATCTCCTAAGCCGTATCTGCAGAACAAGTCTCTTAACATTCTTATAGTAAACGATGAAGTAATCTCCTTTGTTTTAAAAACTTCGACCCATTTCGAGTAAGAGTCAATAACTATGAATTTGAATTGGTCCTGCAAAAAATATGTGAATTCGGCTCCAAACTTGACCGTTTGATTTCCAAGGGATTAATAAACCCTTTTCTGGACTAGACTGCAATTGTTGACATGGTTCACACTGTCTGATCAGTTCTTCTATTTGTGTATCCATTCCTGGCCACCAAATATATGAACGTGCTAACATTTTTGTTTTAACAATTCCTAGGTGAGATCTGTGCATCTCATGTAACACTACTTTTCTTAGTTTGGTGGGAACTACTACTCGATATCCCCATAAAATGCAATCAAATTCTACTGACAATTCACTAGCCCTGCTTTTAAAACTAGAAAAGTCCTTACTGGTTATTTTATATAATTAATAATTATCCTTAATTGCTTCACAAAATTTTGATAGTATAGGATCTCTCCTGGTTTCTCGTGAAATATCTTTAAAATTTATTTTGGATGAAGCTTGAATGAATTGAATATAGTTATTTTCCTCAAAATCTTTAGCCTTCCTCAACTGTGGCATTCTAGACAGACCATCTGCTATATACTCAACACAATATTCAAAACCTGACAAAATAACGGCCCACCTTTGCATCAGTGCGGATGCCATCTGGGGTAATCCTTTTGTTTCTCCAAAAATTCCCAATAGGGGTTTATGGTCTATCCTCAGAGTAAACCTTTTTCCCAAAAGGTATTGTTTAAGTTTGGTAACACAATAAATAATTGATAAGGCTTCTTTTTCAAGAGTGCGGTAATTGTGTTCACTTTTCGACAAAGCTCTAGAGACAAATGCTATTGGTTTAAGTCCGTCATCAAAGCTGTGCGACGAAATGCCACCCACTGCATTGTTGCTTGCGTCAGTTGTCAAAACAATAGGTAATTCTGAATTAAAATGGACTAATACCTGGTCTGAAGTTACGTCTCTCTTAATCGCATCGTATGCCCTTTGGCATTCATGAGACCAATCGAATTTTACCCCTTTACGAAGTAATAGATAAAGTGCGCTAATTTTCTTTGCAAAATTATGGATGAATTTAGAATAATAATTGACCATTCCAATAAAGGCACGAAGCTCCGACACATTTGTTGGAACTGGCGCTTGAGAAACACTTAAAATTCTGCCATTGTTTTTGCTAAGACCATTTTTGTCAATTGAAAATCCTAAATAGTCAATTTTGGACTTGAAAAATTCACATTTTTGTATATTTAGTCGCAATCCAACAAGTTTCAAATTCGCGAGTGAGAAATTTAATTGGCGCCCAACGTGGGGCGGTGCTGTTTAAAAAATAATTCCTGAAATAAGTTTTAAAACAAAACAGTTTTCCAAAACAAAAAGGGAATTCGCGCCGCTCAAAAACCTAACCGATGGCATGAAAAAAAGTGTTCGCATCGTGAAAAAATCTAAAGGTGGAAATTAATAAATGATATAATCCCCTTAACTCACAAAATTACAAAAAGTGTTCGTAACAAAAAATTTTACTGCTCCAAAACGTTTAAAAAATTAAAATAATCAAAAGTAAAAATAAAAAGAAATAAATTTAAAACAGAATCAACTAAAAGGAGGAGCTGAGGGCCATCCCTCGCTACAAAGAAAATAAATTGAAGGAAGAGCTATACGAAGACCCCAAACAGGATCATCAAGCAAAAAGAAACTAAGGAGAAAATTAGTGAGCTGTTTAATTATAGTATTGTATTTTAAGAAAAATTTACTTCAAACATTTTTTAAATAAAAATAAACAAGGTGGAAGAATTAATCAACGATTTTGAAAAAATTCTAACCATGACTCCGCCCTTACCTGTAGTGGCTTCTAGCAGCCAGAATGTTAATGTAAGCGATTTAATAGCTCAAATAGTAACTAATGAATTGAATCCATTGAGGAATGAAATCGCAAGTTTAAAAACTCAATTAAATCACAATATAAAAAAGGTTGACGACTTCAAGGTGGAAGATATTGATCCAAACGTAAGGTGCGAAACTTCTTATGAAATCATTATGTCGGTTCGAGAATATAAAGGCGAAGAAGATAGTTATGTTAGCTGGAGAGAATCGGCGGAAATAGCAATGGGACAATACAAAAGGGGAAGTGAAAAATACTTTTCGGCACTATCTATTCTTCGAAATAAAATTACAGGCATTGCCAATGATGCTTTAACTCACAATGGAACCGTATTAAATTTTGATGCCATAATGGCAAGACTAGATTTTGTGTTTAGTGACAAGCGACCAATACATATTTTAGAGCAGGACTTAAGTGTAATAAGTCAGGGGAAATTATCAATTATGGAATTTTATAATTTGGTAAATAAAAAATTAACTCTCTTAATTAACAAAACCATTTTGACACATGGGAGGAATAAGCCAATTACATCTGAGCTTAACGAAAAACATAGAAAGACAGCACTACGAGTGTTCATAACTGGCCTCAACGGCCATATTTCAGATGTAATATTTTCAATGAATCCACCAGATGAAAATGATAGAGCTATTTATAGTAAACTTAATAACCCGCTAAAAAATAAATAAAAAAAAAAAAAAAAAAAAAAAAAAAAAAAAAAAAAAAAAAAAATGCTCTATCAGCTTAAGATTTTGTAAACTCTGAAATTAGCAGAATGATGCTAAAAGAAGAAATTATAAGGCCAAGCAGAAGTCCTTATAATTCACCGGTATTAGTTGTACCAAAAAAGGGTTTCAACGAGGATGGAACTCCGAAACTTAGACTAGTAATAGATTATAAGAAACTTAATGATAACACCATACCAGATAGATATCCTATGCAGGACCCTTCGGTAATTTTGTCAAACCTTGGAAAGGCTAAATACTTTTCAACAATTGATTTGGAATCAGGATTCCACCAAATTCTCATGAATGAAACAGACATTCAAAAAACCTCATTCTCAATAAACAATGGAAAATACGAATTCCTCAGAATGCCATTTGGGTTAACAAACGCCCCTAGAATATTCCAAAGAGCAATGGATGATATTTTGAGGGAACAAGTTGGAAAGACTTGTCATGTCTATATGGATGACATTATTATTTTTTCAAAAACAATTGAACAACATTACAAAGATTTAATTGTCATAATTAAAATTTTGCTGAACGCAAACATGAAAATTTCGATTGAAAAATCAAAGTTCTTTAAATTGGAAACAAACTTTCTCGGTTACGTGGTTTCTCACAATGTGATCAAGACCGATCCCGAAAAAATTTCAACAATTTTAAAATATCCAATCCCTAAAAATATCCGAGAGCTTAGAAGCTTCATAGGCCTTACAGGATATTACAGAAAATTTGTGCAAAATTACGCTAAGATTGCAAAACCTTTAACAAAATATTTAGAAGGCCAAATTGGCAAAGTTTCAAAAAAGGCATCCCGTAAAACTTTCATACAATTGGATGAATCAGCTGTAAGAGCTTTCAACGAGCTCAAAAATAATTTAATTGCACAAATAGAGTTAGTTCAACCAGATTATAATAAAAAAATTTACTTTAACCACCGATGCTTCAGATTTAGCTATTGGTGCTGTACTTTCTCAGGAAGGAAAACCTATTACTTTTATTTCTAAAACCCTATCAAAAACTGAACAATTATATGCTACTAATAAGAAGGAACTTTTAGCTATAGTATGGGCTTTCAAAAATTTACGTAATTACTTATATGCAGTTAACAACATTGAGATCTACACAGATCATCAACCTCTTTCGTTTTCAATTTCTCAAAAGAACCCAAATATCGAAATGAAAAGATGGTATTTTTTCATTGAGAGTTATTCTCTAAAAATTATTTATAAGCCAGGAGCAACAAATGTTGTTGCAGATGCATTATCTAGGATACAAATCAATAACTTAACAGAAAGTATGGAATCGGTCTCAGATCAAAACACTCAGCATTCAGCGGAGAGTAGTTTTGAGAATGTAATACAAGAAACCCGAAAACCCTTAAACCAGTTTAAGCAACAATTGCTAATAGCAACGGGGAGGTATACAATACATAAGTCGATTAATGTATTCGGAAATACTAGACATATAATAGAGTATGATACTCCGGAAAATTTAATAACTGTCTTAAGGGAATACATTCCACCTAGTATAACAATTGGAATACATTGTACACTTGAAGATTTTTATAAAATTCAAAAACCTTTAAAAGAAAACTTCGTTAACAAATTCCTTTACACAAGGACATTCCTTCAAGATGTAGAAAACAATGAAGACAAGGCTATCATAATAGAAGAAACACACAGTAGAGCTCACCGAGGACTAGATGAAAACTATAAACAAATCTGTAGATTGTATTACTGGCCCAAGTTATATTTAAAATTAAAAGAATATATTAAAAACTGTAGTATTTGCAATGAAAACAAATATAACAGACACCCAATTAAAATTCCGATTGGTGAAGCCCCAATTCCATCTAAAGAGGGCGAAAATTTACATATTGATATATATTATGCGCAAGGTCTCATTTTTATAACTTGTATTGACGCATATTCCAAATTTCTAGTAGTTAAAGAAATCCAAAATAAATTAAATATTGAAAATAAAGTAATGGAACTACTTCAACAATTTCCTCAAGCCAAAATAATAATGACCGATAACGAACCGAGCTTTACTTCTGCTCAATTTAAATCTTTTGCACAAAGAAGTGGTTTAACTTTACATTACGCAGACCCGAGGCACAGTACCTCAAACGGTCAAGTTGAAAGGGCACATTCGACATTAACAGAATTAGCCCGCTGCATCAAAGAACAATTTAATTTAACAGACTATACCGAAATCGTAATACGAGCCGCGCAAGAATATAATAAGACCATTCATTCAACAACCAATCAAAAACCCTTTGACATACTTTACAATAAAATCGAGCACGATACTATTCCTGTACTGTTAAAAACTACACAAGAGAAAAGTTTAGAGGGACATAACAAAGGCAGAAAAATAAAGGACTATCATGTAGGAGAAGTAATTTACGAAAAGAAACACGGGGAAAGAAATAAGCTTAACTCTAGATATAAAAAACATACAACGAAAATCATCCTAATAAAGTTATTATTAATAACAGGAACCGTACGATTCATAAAGATAATATTAAATTTTAAACAAGTTGATTTATTTTAAATTCCAGATAATGAATTCATTATTATTGCTGGTAGCTACAACCAAATCCGAAATTATGGATTACACAAACCATGATTTTTTTCTTTATAATGATACCAAAGAAGTCCTCATTAATGAATCATACGCAGATTTATTTCATATAACTAATTTAAGTTTTTATAAAGATATAATTAATCTTTTTTAAACAGACATAACAGTCAGAATTTACATTGGAAAATATCACACGATTTAAAAATTATTAAAATACTTATTTCTCAAATAGTACCCACTAGATCAAAAAGAGGTATTAATGAATTAGGCACAATTTGGAAATGGATAGCAGGAACACCAGATCACGATGATTTCATAACAGTTCAAAATAAAATTGATGATTTGATAAAAAACAATAATGACCAATTCGTTATTAATTCTAGAATATTTAAAGAAATTAAAACTCTATCTGACAATTTTAAAACCGCTGTTAAAGATCAAGAGATTCCATTGAGAAAATACCGCCTCCGCTTGCTTACTTACGATCTTATGAACTTAATGGATACAATTACACTTGCTATAATTGATGTATTTAACACTAAAATTTTAAACAATGATGACATACAGGAAATTTATAAACATGAACAAAAACCTGAAATTATTACTGATCTATTGGATATATCTGAATTTAAAATCGCTTTGCACCAAAATCTTATCATTATATATATTAAATACCCCATAATTATCGATCGTTGTGAAGTTTTTAACTCAAGATCTATTTCACACAGTGATGGAAAATTGTTAATCAATAATCATGTCGCAAAATGTAAAAATAAGTTTTATGTAATGTCTAATTTTAAGACGGAATTATTTAACAACTATTGCACATTAAACCCAGAAAGTTCATGTTTTACCAAATTACTCAGTAGAGAAAAATCCTTATGTAATAAAATAAGAGAAAAAAAATAAAAATATAGATGTAATCCAAGAAGGAGCCATTTTTGTAAACGGAGATAATACAGTTAATGACACTCATTTAGATGGGTCATATTTAATAACCTTTAATGGCACCACTAAAATTAATAATAAATACTACACTAATGTAGACAATAAGATATTGGAATACATCACTGCACGAAAATACACTGACTTCTTAATATCCGAATATATTATATCAAATGATTCGGAACTCTCATTCGATAATATTAACGTATTAAATCCTTTATTCAAATTAAACAAACTCAAATACCAACTACATTAATATTGACCATAATCGCATTTATATATTTAATTACCATGCTTTTAATTAAATACAGAAAATTTTTAATATTCAAACCACGGCAAATTAATATTGAAATACAACCAGAAACTAATATCCCCGACAATGAAAATACCGTAGAAGAAAATATCATTGTCGAGTTGACTAATCAATTACATTCATTATACCCATCAGTTCCAATGAATCGGGACGATTCAATTTAGAATGGGGGAGTTATGTGACACATTACTTAGGGGACCTTGCCCAATTTATAAACAACTTTGAGCCAAGAGCTCTTTCCAATTAACTCTGACTGACTCCGAAATTAACCCGTGGTCAGCTATTTCTGTAAACAAAGCTTCCAATCGATTCCCACCCAGATCAGTTTCGAGCAATCCGCTTCAAACGGATTCTGTAAACATCCAAGCCGATATTGTAAACATCAGAGCCCCAAAAAGGGAGCCCCAAGTCCGCTAACGTAAACATTAACTTCCGGTAGAACTTCAGTTCTGCAAAATTTTAATTTCAAATTTAATTGACAAATTTCATCATCTTTTTCCGATTCTCTTGGATGACTCTCTTAATCAGATTTTTGTGATAAATCTCTTAAGCCGAGGTTTGATTATTGATGATTGACCCAAAGCAGGCAGTCCGATTTTTTTTTCGATACCGAATAAGACAGAACAAAAGAAAGAGTTGTGAGCAGTGAAAAATAAATTACGAACCAAAAAATGTTGTAATAGCGAATAAGTGAAAATAAAAAAATAAAAATAAAATTTTTTAACAAATTCGCGAGTGAGAAATTTAATTTGCACATAACATTCCATTCCATCTCTCTGGGCACCGCTCTCAGAGATAAACATAAGCTAATATATAAGGCGGTTGCGTCGCTCCCGGCTTGACCGACAGCGCCGTCTGCGCAACATAGAGCTAAGCCCAAAAAGAATATAGGCCGGCAGTCCAGAGGCAAGACAATGAAGTATAAATAAAAAAATAAATTAAAATAAAACCAGTGCGTTAATTTTTTAAATAAAGTGCTGTGAACCATAAATTATATCTTAACAAGGCATAAAAATTAAAACAAGTTCAAAAAAGTTTTTATGTGAAAAAGGAATTTAGTGCGTCCAAAAAAACCCAGATACAACCCGCTGAAAATAAAAAAGTTGTGTTATAAAAAATAGGGCAGGAAATCAATAAATGTAATAATCCTCCTTAAATCAAAATAACCAATGAAAACCAAAAAAGTGTGTGTTGATCTAAACAAATCCTTAAAAGTAGAAATCAATAAATGCAATAATCTATTTTTAAATATATAAAAACCTCCCTAATAAAAGTAGTGATTTTAAAAAAATGTTTTACTGCTCCGGACACATAAATTTATAAAATTAATATGAATAAAAATTACCAACAAAAAATTTACAATAAAATAAAAAAAGGAACCAACACCAGCAAAAAATCAAAAAAGTGAACAATTAAATCTACAAAGAAAAAATGCAAAATCTACAAAAATAAAAAAAAATCAACTAATAAGTTGAATACAAAAATCTAGAAGAACTCATCAAAAATAAGAAACAAAAAAATACCAGGCTGTAGGGCAATCCCTCGCCAAATAAAGAAGGAAGACAAACCAAATAAAAAAGGAAGACAAATTAATTTAGAAGGAAGACTAATAGAAGACCCCAACAAGGATCATCGGCTGGAAGAAGGACAAGTCGTGAGCGAGAATATTTTTTTTTATATATTAATTAAGAAAAATTATAAGAAATATAAGAATACAAAGTGGAAGAGTTAATTAAAGATTTTGAAGATTTTTTAAAAATGAATCCAGAACAAGCAGGTCCAAGTAATAAAAGGCCTCACAACGTAATTACCCCTCAAGAGCCTACAAATGCAAATAGCACAATGATAAATGTAGGTGAATTAATTAAACAAATTGTTAATTGTGTATTGAACCCATTAAAAGAAGAGATAGTAAGTTTAAAATTACAGCTTGCTAATAAAATAAGAGAAGTTGAAGATTATCAAGTAGAAATAGTTGATCCAAATTGACTGATTATTGATTGATTATTGACTGCCCCGACTTGTTAAGTCGGCTAAACTTTTCTGTGCCAAGTAGATTAACTAGAAATTATATTCCCCTAACTTTAAATCATTGTAGATCTAACTATGCCTTGCATGAGCCTTTCAGAGTATTATGTTCTGACTATAATAGACTTTTTCCTGTAATATCAAATCTTGACTGTCTGCCGCTCCTAAAACGATTAATACTTGCTTCATTGGCACAAGATTGATCTAACTATTACTTTTTTCCCCGGACCTTTACCTTTATTTTCCTATCTCGCGTCTATCTTATCGCGAATCGTGCCGTACGATACACGGCTGCGCCCCTCGGTCGGTTGGGCGGGTAAGTGGGCCGTGGGACTCCGCGCGACATAAAAAAAAAAAATATTAAATGCGAAACATCTTATGAGATCATCAAATCGGTTAGAGAGTATAGGGGTGAAGAAGAAAAATATGTTAGCTGGAGGGAATCAGCTGAAATAGCTATGGGTCAATATGCCAGAGGTAGCGAAAGATTTTATTCAACATTATCAATATTAAGAAACAAAATAACAGGGATGGCCAATGACGCCTTAAGCCATAGCGCGGCATTAGCGCGGGGTATTTATTAGTGCGATTATTATCAGAATTCTTTGGAGTATACTCCGTTCTTTCAGTACGATTAAATCTATTATAGCGATTAACGTCCTTATTCTGGCTATTCTGATATTGGTTGGGGTATTGCCTGAAACGATCTCCCTGTCTAGTCTGTGTCCTATTCTGCGGTGTATATGACCTATTTTCTGCCCTATAAATGTTTCTTTTCTTAATTGCCACGTCATAGGCGTCCTCCAAAGTTTCAGGTCTCATAGCCCTAACAGTGCTTTCTAAGGTTCCCCTTAAGGCCGTTAGGAATGCGGTTAACGTAGATTGGGACGCGACCCTTTTCCTTACTCTTACTGCGATTTGCTCCATTTCTTCTGTTTCTATGAGTCTAAACAAAGCCAACCTAATCTTTATAACTTGTTCGTATAATTTCTAAACTGAATATTGTTTTTGCGGTAGATTGTATAATTCCGCCATTAGTGTATCTTCGAAAGATTTTATTCAGCATTATAAATATTAAGAAACAAAATAACAGGGATGGCCAATGACGCCTTAAGCCATAACGGTACAGTTTTAAATTTCGATGCCATAATGGCCAGACTAGACTTTGTCTACAGTGACAAACGTCCTATCCATATTATTGAACAGGAGTTAAGTGTTCTCAGCCATTCTAAATTATTCATAATGGACTATTATGGAACAGTCAATAGAAAATTGACTTTATTAATTAACAAAACAATTATGACTTACGGACGAACCGATTACTCAAGAAATGAATGAAAAACATAGAAAAACCGCCCTTCGAGTTTTTATAACTGGCCTTAACGGTCAAATTTCCAACATAATCTTTTCTATGAATCCCCCAGATTTACCTAATGCTATGGCTATAGTACAGGAACTTCAAAGTAATAGCATGAGAGCACATTTTGCAAATTCGTTTACAACTACACAGAAAAAAATCACCGAGCCCAACCAAAGTGGTAACGGTATAATATTTTTAAACAACAAACCAAGACAACTAAACAATTATAACAATAATCAAAGGAACAATAACAACTTTAGATTTAATCAGAAAAATAATAACTTTAATAAAAATTGGCAAAATCAAAACAATTTTAATCAGAACCGAAATAATAATTTAAATCAGGGAAGACCTTTTTATAATCAACAAAATCAATGGAATTCATAACTTTAATAAAAATTGGCAAAATCAAAACAATTTTAATCAGAACCGAAATAATAATTTCAGTCAGGGAAGACCTTTTTATAATCAACAAAATCAATGGAATTCATACAGACAACCTCAGAATAAGCCAGAGCCAATGGAAATAGATGAATCTTTGCAGATTCAGAATAGGCCCAATAATAACTTTAATCAGGGAAATAATTATCAGAATAATAACTATAATAAATGGAATCAAAATAGGGTGCCCCGACTATCAGATACCCGTTACTCAGGTAAAGGGAGTGCGAGGGAGATGGAGATAGAGATAGAAACTTTGATCACGCATAACTTTTTAACGAATGGTCCGATTTGAAAAATTTCTTCTACATTTCGATAGGCATTGATAAACACAATAAAACTGCATTTTTACTTTTCCGATATATTTAAATTTTTAAAATCGTATATAAGCTATTGTGGGCGTTAAAGGAGGCGTGGCACCTTTTTGAAACAAACTTGCGCTGCGTAGGAACTCCTAGAATCTGCATGCAAAATGCCAATCTTCTAGCTTTTATAGTTTCCGAGATCTCAGCGTTCATACGGACAGACAGACGGACAGACAGACGGACAGACGGACAGACGGACAGACGGACAGACGGACATGGCTATATCGACTCGGCTAGTGACCCTGATCAAGAATATATATACTTTATAGGGTCGGAAACGCTTCCTTCTACCTGTTACATACTTTTGCACGAATACAATATACCCTTTACTCTACGAGTAACGGGTATAATTACGGTAGATGACAAATACCCTATCCCGGTCATGGATGAAATATTGGACAAACTTGGTAGATGCCAATATTTTACCACTATTGACCTCGCAAAAGGTTTTCACCAAATACAAATGGATGAAAATTCTATTCCAAAGACAGCTTTTTCCACCAAAAATGGTCATTACGAATATACTCGAATGCCCTTTGGATTGAAAAATGCCTCTGCTACCTTTCAAAGGTGCATGAACAATCTCCTAGAAGATTTGATCTACAAGGATTGTTTGGTCTACATGGACGATATTATCGTGTACTCCACTTCATTGGAGGAACATGTATTATCTTTGCGAAAGGTATTTGAAAAATTACGAGAAGCTAATCTTAAGCTTCAACTCGACAAATGCGAGTTTATGAAAAAGGAAACAGAATTCCTTGGACATATTATAACAACAACTGGTATAAAACCAAATCCGCTCAAAATAGAGGCAACAAAAAATTTCCCTATACCCAAATCCCCAAAACAAATAAAATCTTTTTTAGTTCTTTGTGGATTTTATAGGAAATTTATCCCAAACTTTGCTAAAATAGCAAAGCCAATGACAGCAAAACTCAAAAAAGGCGTAACTTTAAATATAAAAGATAATGATTATGTACAAGCGTTTGAAAAACTTAAACTTTTAGTAATGTCCTATCCAATACTTATATACACAAATTTCGAAAAACCATTTTCATTAACAACAGATGCAAGTAATATTGCTATAGGAGCAATATTATCGCAAAATCATAAGCCAATCTGTTATGCCAGCAGAACTCTTAATGAACACGAAATTAATTATTCGGCAATAGAAAAAGAACTTTTAGCTATTGTCTGGGCCACTAAATATTTCAGGTCCTATCTTTTTGGCAGAAAATTTTAGATCCTAAGTGATCACAGGCCTCTACTATGGCTCAATAATATTAAAGAACCTAATATGAAATTACAACGCTGGAAAATCAAACTAAATGAGTTTGATTATGAAATAAAATATTTGCCTGGTAAAGAAAACCATGTGGCAGACGCCTGATCTAGAATAAGAATAGAGGAAGCCTATTTAGGAGAGACTTCTAGTAACGCAAATACAATAACAACAGTAGCTACAGTGCATAGTGCACCAGAAGATAACCAAAACCACATTCCAATAACAGAAAGACCACTGAATTATTATAACAGACAACTAGAATTTATAAGAGGAGACTCAAATGAAGTCGAAGTAATAAATTATTTTCATAAAACAAAAATCATAATAACTTATAAAGAGATGACAGTAGAATACGCAAAACAATTAATAATTGAATACTTTTCTAATAAGAAAAGCGTAATATATTTTCCAATTGAAACAGACTTTTTAATTTTTCAAAAGGCATACTTTGAAATAATTTCCCCAGATAACTTAACTAAAACAATGAAAACTAATAGTAAATTAATAGATATTAACACTTATGCAGAATTCAAAGAAATTATTATTAAAACACACAGAGAACTATTACATCCAGGAATAGAAAAACAAACATCACTTTTTAAAGAAAAATATTATTTTCCCGATCACCAAAAATTAATTCAAAATTTTATTAATGAATGCGAAGTATGCAATATCGCAAAAACAGAACACAGAAATACTAAATTAGAATTCGAAATAACCCCAGAAATTTTTAATCCAAGAGAAAAATATGTAATCGATTTTTATATGATAGATAATAAACAATTTTTATCTTGTATAGACATTTATTCAAAATTTGCCACTTTAATAGAAGTCAACAGTCGAGATTGGTTAGAAGCAAAAAGAGCATTAATTAATGTTTTCAATGAAATGGGTAAACCAAGCCAAATTAAAGCAGACAAAGATTCAGCTTTCATGTGTGCGGCATTGCAACTTTGGTTAAAATCTGAAGACGTTGTTATTGATATAACAACAAGCAAAAATGGAATTTCTGATGTTGAGAGATTTCATAAAACAGTAAATGAAAAATTAAGAATTATAAACAGTGAAACAGACATAGAAAATAAGCTTACAAAATTTGAAACTATTCTTTATGTCTATAATCATAAAACAAAACATAATACAACAGGCAGAACTCCCGCAGATATTTTTATTTTTGCTGGAACACCAAAATATAATACACAGTCAAATAAAATTAATAAAATATAGAAACTTAATGAATCACGAAACAAATTTGAATTTGATACTAGATATCGACAAGCTCCACTAGTAAAATCAAAAACCACTAATCCGTTTAAAAAGACAGGAAAAATCACAAAAGTAGATGATAATCATTACGAAGAAGTTAACAGAGGAAGAAAAATAATACATTATAAGTCTAAATATAAGAAAACAAAGAAAATTAACGAAAATAAATACGATAATTCCAGATGCACGCCAAATGAAAACCAAACCTAACTTGTTGATCAACAGTATCAACATTCTATTAATTTTAATACATTTTACAAAACTTACCAATGGCCAAAATTTGGAAATCAATCCCGTTCAAGCAAAAAACGGTTATTTAATATTTAAAACAGGACTTACCATCTAATTACGAATATCATTGTTTAACCGTCAACTTAACCAAAACTGAACTAACGTATACTAATTTAATTAAACAATCAGAAGAATTTTCAGGTTTAAAACAAGTTACATACTTAACAGAGAAATTAAACAGAGAAATGAATGGAATTAGAATTGCAAAACGTAGCAAAAGAGGTCTTTTAAATTTTATAGGCACAACATACAAATATCTATTTGGAACATTAGATGAACAAGATAAAGAAGAATTAATAAATAAAATTGAAAATTTAGAAGAAAACACAATTCAAGTTAATGAACTTAATAAAGTAATAGATGCGGTAAACAAAGGTATTGAAACAATAAATCATTTTAGCTTGGTCAATGATGTAGATGAAAGGCTAGCATTACTTATTTGTAATCTACAAGAATTTAATGAATATATAGAAGACATAGAACTAGGAATGCAACTTACTAGACTAGGCGTTTTTAACCCAAAATTACTTAAGCATGATACTTTAACTCACGTTAATTCGGAAAAACTATTAATAATAAAAACCTCTACTTGGTTACAAACCAATACTAATCAAATATTGATAATTTCTCATATCCCAAAAGACATTATAAAAACTTCAATATTCAAAATTTTGCCTTACCCAAATGAATTTAATGACATATTAACAGAACCTTTAGAAGACAAATATTATTTTCAAAACAATCAAATATTTTCATTTAACACAAAAGAAAGAGTTACAAATAAATGCATTATTGGAATATTAAACCAAGCCAATGCCGAATGTAAATACACAAAAATGTATAAAAAATGTGAAACAAATTATATAGAGCCAAATATTATAATTACTTGGAATTTACCGAAAACTATTTTAAACCAAACATGTATAAATCAAGCAATAGTTGTCGAAGGAAATAAAATCGTAAAAGCATTTAATTGTTCTATACAAATCGAAGAAAATCTAATAACAAATACTATAATGGATTACACACAAACTATTTATGTAAACAATAATGTAACAATGATCGAACCACTGTCAATAATTGAAGCAAAAGATATAATAAAACAAGAGAGAACGCTATAGTCGAGTGCCTCGACTATTAGATACCCGTACTCAGCTAAACAACTTAATATAAATATGTCTTCTTTGCCGGGCAATTGCAACTGTGTACAATGTAAATACATACATATATATATGCTTACATACATACACACATACGTCATTTTTTGACTCAGACCTCCAATTTGGCTAACTTGACTTGATTTGCATAGTTCTTGGGATATAGTTCGGTATTGACAATGAAAACCATCGCAATTTCCTTTAATAGAAATCCTTATCGAGAATTAACGTTGACTCTGTTGAGCGCCTTGGCCAGCTGTTCCAAAGTCATCCGTTAGATGGCGCTATTGCATACGCCATGAAAGGCGGAAATATAGGCGCTAGCCAGGCTTAAGCGTTTAATGGGTTTTTGGGCGTTAGAGTGGGCGTGGCAAACTTTTATTTGGCCAATCGAAAGGTATTGACGAAACAAATACATATCAAAAAAAATTTTCATAATAGCATCAAAACTGTAGCCACAGCTTGTGGCTTGTGGGCGTCAGAGGGGGCGTGGCACCATTTTGAAACAAACTTGCGCTGCGTAGGAACTCCTAAAATCTACATGCAAAATGTCAATCTTCTAGCTTTTATAGTTTCCGAGATCTCAGCGTTCATACGGACGGACAGACAGACAGACGGACAGACGGACATGGCTAGATCGACTCGGCTAGTGATCCTGAACAAGAATATATATACTTTATAGGGTCGGAAACGCTTCCTTCTACCTGTTACATACTTTTGCACGAATACAATATACCCTTTTACTCTACGAGTAACGGGTATAAATACATACAAGAAAAAATAACACATTTCAAATTATAATACTTACTATCTTAATTGTAATAATTATAATTTTAATTCTTTACTTCATTTATATATTAAAGAGTATTCCGAAAAACATTGTAATTAAATATAAAAATCAAAACAAAAACAATACAAACAAGAAAGGAAAGCTAACTTCGGGCGGAGCCGAAGTTGATATACCCTTGCAGAATATTCTGTAAATAATATTCTCTAAAATTATTCATATAATGCATTCTAAATACTCATAAAAATCCCAACTTCATAACTTTAAAAACACCAAAGTTATGGCATTTCCTATCGTTCAGTTATATGGCAGCTATAGGATATAGTCGGCCGATCCCTATAAAATTTGGTAGGTCGGATTGATTGGTCAAATATAAAATTCATAGAAAATCCCAACTTCCTAGCTTTACAAACACCAAAGTTATAGCATTTCCTATCGTTATATGGGAGCTATAGGATATAGTCGGCCGATCCTTATGAAATTTGGTAGGTCGAATTGATTGGCCAAATCAAAAAGCCATAGAAAATCCCAACTTCCTAACTTTACAAACAGCAGAGTTATGGCATTTCCTATCGTTCAGTTATATGGCAGCTATAGGATATAGTCGGCCGATCCCTATAAAATTTGGTAGGTCGGATTGATTGGTCAAATATAAAATTCATAGAAAATCCCAACTTCCTAACTTTAAAAACACCAAAGTTATGGTATTTCCTATCGTTATATGGGAGCTATAGGATATAGTCGGCCGATCCTTATGAAATTTGGTAGGTCGAATTGATTGGCCAAATCAAAAAGCCATAGAAAATCCCAACTTCCTAACTTTACAAACAGCAGAGTTATGGGATTTCCTATCGTTCAGTTATATGGCAGCTATAGGATATAGTCGGCCGATCCCGGCCGTTCCGACTTATATACTGCGTGCAAAGGAAAGAAGGGTGTGTGCAAAGTTTCAATTCGATATCTTTAAAACTGAGAGACTAGTTCGCGTAGAAACAGACTGACGGACAGACAGACGGACAGACGGACAGACGGACATGCTTATATCAACTCAGGAGGTGATCCTGATCAAGAATATATATACTTTATAGAGTCGGAGATGCCTCCTTCACTGCGTTGCACACTTTTGACCAAAATTATAATACCCTCTGCAAGGGTATAAAAACCCAGAAAGCCTAACAGATTTAAACAATATTGCACCAAATGAAAATACCCTACAATTAAACGAAAATAATACACAAACTAATATACCCACTCACATATACCCTAATATATCCGCCTGAGGACAGGCTCTTTTCTAATGGATGGGGAAGTAACATACCCACACCCACATATTTGTCACATAAACATATTTACATTACGCATTTGTCACACCCAAAAATCATCGGCTCCCAAGAGTCGCCAATTAATATAAACATCCTCTTGAGTTATAAACAAATGAAAGAACCCCAAATTGTCGGCTCCCACGACTGACCAATTAATGTAAACATCCTCTTGCATTATAAACAAATGTCCCCAAACTCCAAAAAGCTTTTATCCCCCAATACTGTAAAATTGCAGACGCAGCTCAAACCTAGATCGCTCTCATGCTCAGTGCTCTCATTTTGGACACTCTCAATTTATCAATAAAGTTCTTTCTCCCAATCGAAGGTTTGATAAGCGCCAGCTTAGTTTATAAGTTTGAGTTTTAAGTTGAATCTTGTAAGGAGCAGACCTATCTCTCCCAGTTCGCGTTTACACTAAAAAATTAAATTGATAAAATAAAAATTATATTTTTTTCAAAGTGTTAAATCCCGAATTTGTTATTATATATATATATATATATATTTAATTTCATATATTTCTATACATTTCCTTCATATATGCAAATATTTATTTTATATTAAAATATATTTATATAGTTTTCTATAGATTTCCATTGATATGCATGAATTTCCATACATTTCTTTATATTTCCCTATAAATTTATATTTCTATAGATTTCGGTACATTTCCATACATTTCTTAATATTTCCATATATCTATAAATTTTTATAGATTTCTATACATTTCCATACATTTCTTTATATTTCCATATATTTCTATATATCTATAGATTTCTATAGATTTATTTTCATTTCCATACATTTCTTTATATTTCCATATATTTCTATATATCTATAGATATCCATAGATTTCCATACATTTCCATACATTTCTATACATTTCCATACATTTTATACATTTTTTTATTTTTCCATATATTTCTATATAATCTATAGATTTCCATAAATTTCCATACATTTCTATACATTTCCATACATTTGTATACATTTTTTTATATTTCCATATATTTCTATATATCTATAGATTTCCATAGATTTCAATACATTTCTTTATATGTGTTTAAAGTTCAGACTCTTACACTTTAAATTTATCCATCAATTTGATTTATCACTATTAGATGACGATGCGTTTGTGTAGCGTTTGTAGTTAGCTGGATGTAAAATGTGGTAAGCGCCATCTAGGAGTCGCTCTGCGGTACGGGATGTGGCTAAAAAAAAGCGGCAAGGAGAGCAACAGACCTTTCTGTCAACTTTCCCTTTCTCCATCTCATCTACTCGGCTAGGGGTTACCGCCATAATTGTGGCGTCTAGATCGGTCTATTCCAATCGTGGCGTCAAAGGTGCAAGTTGTGCCGGGTGAAAGTATATATTCCAAAGTTACATTTTTAGTGCGAAAGTTATCCCCGGCATATCAGCGAACCGAAAAACCATAGCTTAAATATCCAGCGCAGCGCTGAGTCCTAGCTGGTAATTTTCTAAAGCGTAGGGTCTGGGTGAGTTTAAACTTAGCTTGGAATTTATTTAATTAGGCTTGGCGCTTAACAAAATCAATTGGGAAGCAAACAGACCGAAATTGAGTGCATATTGGCGAGCCTAAAAACGAAGAACACCGAATTTACTGGTGCTTATAATGTAGAACAAATAGGAGATAGAGATAACATAACATAAACGAACTTTGCAATCGAGCAAAGTAACGCAAGAAGGGCTGCATTTATGCCAATGCCTGAGTTGCCTTTATTTTAAGCTTCTAACCCGAGTCGATGCGCGAAAGCGCTGCTCGAAAAAATACTATCCACTGTTAGGCTATATACTAAAAACATATAACTGATATTGGTTTATATAGAGCAAAATATTGTAAATAAGTTATATGAAAACTAACACAAAAAAATTTTTTTTCACTCTGATTATCGAAAGGAAATTTATGCGATTATGCCAGCAGACATTTTATTACATTTATTTAATTAATCAAATTTGAATTCCTTAATTCTTGTTATAAATGCAAAAAATTTTTTTTTGTTGACTTTATTTTGCTGAGTGTTTCTCAGTCGCCCTAAAATCAAAGAGAAAGCTAGGCAGGGAAATATGGAAAACAGGAATATTTACATAAATCTATTTAAAATTTCTTTAAATGAATGAATAACAATAAAATAAAATAATTTTCTACAGAAAATCATAGTAATTATAATAATATTTATATAATTATATTATATTATAGCTCCTATGGGGGCTATAGGATATAGACGTCCGATCGGGGCGATTTTCAAACTTGATCTGCGTACACATGTTTTAGGACGATTGTGAAAGTTTCAGATCGCTAGCTTTTAAACTGAGCTCGCAAACGGTATTGAAACAGACGGACAGACGGACATGGCTATATCGACTCCCCTATTGACCCTGATCAAGAATATATATACTTTATGGGGTCGGAAACGTCTCCTTCACTGCGTTACAAACTTCTGACCAAAATTATAATACCGTCTCCAAGGGTATAAAAATAGATAACTTATCAGAGAATAGCATACAAAATACAGATTTAAACATGATTATTGACGTAATACATAATGGTATCGAAGTAATTAATAAGTTAAAAGAAGATGATGAAAGAGAAGAACAAGCTAATGTTGTAATATTTAATTTACAACACTTTACAGAATATATAGAAGATATTGAGCTAGGAATGCAGTTGACACGACTTGGTATATTTAACCCAAAATTTTTAAAACATGATGATTTAACGAAAATAAGTTCTGAGAAATTGTTGAAAATTAAAACTTAAAATTTAAAAAAAAACATTTTAATAATTTCCCACATTCCTACGGATATCATTAAAGCACCAATTTTAAAGTAATTCCGTATCCAGACGACAACAATACCATTCTGACAGAAAACATATTTCAAAAATATTACCTTCATGAAGAAAAAGTATTTAATAAAGGAACAGGAAAAGTAGTATTTGACGAATGTATAAATGGTAAAATAAAACAAGAATCCACAAGTTGCAAGTATACTAAAACACATTATAATTTCTAAATTAACGTTAAACCAAATATTTTATTGACATGGAATATCCCTAAAACGCTTTTAAATCAAAACTGTATTAATAAAGAAATTTCTATCTTTGGTAATAATTTTATTAAAATTCTTAATTGCCCAGATGAGTTCATGAAGATGAATTCATACTTTCAAATACTATGTTAGAATATACTCAGAGCATTTATGTAAACAACAAAAAAAAAGAAATTATAGAAACACACACAAAATATAATAATGTATTCAAAATAATAACTGCAACCACACCTGTCATTACAATTATAAGCATATTATTGTATCTATTTTATAAGTTCAAAAACATACCAAGAAAATTAATAGTAAAATATGTAAAACCAAAGGAAGAAACACCGAAAAACCCAGAAAATGTAAACGATCAACCTACTATAAACATAGAAGAAAATATTTCATTATATTCAAATTTATCGTCCTGAGGACAGGCCAAATTCAAAGGTTGGGGGAGTGACATATCCATAGCACCACAAACCTTATGTACATGTCCACGCACCCACACAGACACACACTTGTCCCCTTGCATATATAATATAAGATATGCTTTGTTCTTTAAACATGGTAAGAAAATTATAGCAAGAATAGATATTGGTGATTTATATACTAATGAAAATATTGACTTAGGCCAATTATTTTCTAGGCTTGAAAAAGAAGCCGGTATTTAAAATATACACCAATTGAAAATGGATCATTTTTGTGCGTCTTCACAGAGAACGGTCGTGTTTTTGTTTTGCGCTCCGAATTTTCATCTTTCTTATTAAAACCACCGGGGTTTACTTAAATCTCTTTAACGTTTCTTCACCTTTAAGTGTTTTCTAACAACTTTCCGTTCGCTTCGCGAGTGAATCGTGATTAACTTGTGTTTAGAAACAATTTTTATCATAATTTAATTCGGTGCTGGTTTGTTGTTATTGTTTTCCATTGCCCCTCTTTTCAGACTTTCTCTTCGTCGTTGAGCGAATATCCCTAAAACACTTTTAAATCAAAACTGTATTAATAAAGAAATTTCTATCTTTGGTAATAATTTTATTAAAATTCTTAATTGCTCAGTACAACTAGATGAATTCATACTTTCAAACACTATGCTAGAATATACACAGAGCATTTATGTAAACAACAATGTAACTAAATTAGAACCGCTATCATATATTCAAACAAAAGAAATTATAGAAACGCACACAAAATATAATAATGTTTTCCAAATAATAACTGCAACCACATTTTTAATTACAATTATAAGCATTTTATTGTATCTATTCTATAAGTTCAAAAATATACCAAGAAAATTAATTGTAAAACCAAAGGAAGAAACACCGAAAAACCAAGAAAATGTAAATGATCAACTGTAAAAATAGAAGAAAATATTTCATTATATCCAAATTTATCGTCCTGAGGACAGGCAAAATTCAAAGGTTGGGGGAGTGACATATCCATAGCACCACAAACCTCTATGTACATGTCTACACACCCACACATACATACACACGTACACATTACTTTAAAACACCCTCAGAGAAATCGAAACCTAATTGTCAACAAACCATGGAAAATTTCCATGTTATTAAAACTCCAGACTAATAGACACAACAATTCAAATGAGCCACTGATATGACTATCAGCCTTTCCCACGACTCAGATTTCGGGACCAAAGTCTAAACAAGATGAGAACAAAGAACGGTCCAAAGCCACTCATTAGAAAGCTCCAAAGCTCAGAACCGAGGTTTGATCGTAGAAGAAGTAGGAGTTAGAGAACGAGTTCAGTTTGAGTCTTAAAACAGTTAGGACGGTGTTCTTCCAAATAACCATTGTACTAGTTAATAAATAAAAATTAAATAAAGTTTTTTTTATGTAAAACTTATAGCGCGAACATTTAATTATATATATTATGCGCAAAATTTAACTTTTATAACTTTTATTGACGCGTACTCTAAATTCCTAGTAGTTAGGAAAAAAAATCAGAATAAATTAAATATCGAAAATAAAGTAATGAAACTACTTCAACATTTTCCCCAAGCCAAAGTAATTATGATCGATAACGAACCGAGCTTTATCTCGGCTCAATTTAAATCTTTTGCACAAAGATGCGGTGTAACTCTACATTACGCAGACCTGAGGCAAAGACCAATATAAACTTTATATTGGTCTTTGCCTGAGGCACAGTACCTCAAACGGACAAGTGGAAAGGGCACATTCGACATTAACAGAATTAGCTCGCTGCAATAAGAACAATTTAATCTATGTATATATATAAAACTGTTCATTGAAAACTAAGAAGCAACGCACAGCCTAAACTATACTTAAAATAATACAGCCCATTAATAGAATTAGCTCGCTGCGTAAAAGAACAATTTAATTTAACTGACTATTCCGAAATCGTAATAAAAGCCGCTCAGAAATATTAATTATTAATTCCACAACAAACCAAAAACCTGTTGACATTGTTTATAATAAAATCGAACACGATAATATTCCACAATTATTAAAAAATACACTGAAGAAAATGTTAGAAATACATAATGAACACAGAGAAAACAAAGATTATCATGTAGGACAGGTAGTTTATAAGAAGAAACACGGGGAAAGAAATAAACTTAAAACAAGTGAGAACGCTCAGGAATATAATCAGAGTATTCATTCCACAACAAACCAAAAACCTGTTGACATTCTTTATAATAAAATCGAACACGATAATATTCCACAATTATTAAAAAATACACAGGAAAAAATGTTAGAAATACATAATGATAACAGAAAAGAAAAAAATATCACGTAGGACAAGTTGTTTATGAAAAGAAATATGGAGAAAGAAATAAACTTAAACCAAGATATAAGAAGCAAATAGTTAAAGAAGTAATGCCTAATAAAACAATAATCAACAGTAGAAACAGAATTATTCACAAAGATAATGTTAAGCATTAATAAATTCTTTTTTTTTTTAAACTTACAGAAAATGTGATCTTTAATACATATTTTATCAATTATAATATTGCCCAGTTCAGAAATAATTGATTACTCGAACCATGCATTTTTTGTGTTTAAAGACACCAAGGATGTACTTACCTATGAATCTTACAACGATTTATTCCACGTAACTAATTTAAGTTTTTATAAGGAAATAATTAATATAGAATCAGATAATATAAAAAAGGATTCAAATAAAAGGTCACAATGGGAAATAAAGTAAGACAAAGAAGTAATCGAATTAATCTTATCCCAGTTAATATCAGCTAGAACAAAAAGAGGAATAAATAATTATTTAGGCACCGTGTGGAAATGGTTAGCTGGAACTCCGGATAATGATGATTTCATTAAAGTACAAAATAAAATCAATGACTTAATTGAAAATAATAATTCAAAGAAATATAATCTCTCTGTTAAGATTTTAAAAAGGTTTTTATTGATCAAGATTTACCACAACGAAAACATCGCTTACGATTGATAACATTTGATCTACAAAATTTAATTGATACTATCACCCTTGCAAAAATTGACGTCTTCAACACCAAAATTTTAAACAATGAAAATATAAAAGAAATATTAAAACACGAGCAAAAGCCAGTAATTATCGCTGACTTAATGGATATCTCTGTGTTCAAAATCGCATTACATAAAGAACTTTCAATAATTTATATAAATTACCCCATAATAAATAATAGATGCGAATTATATTACACTCGACCCATTTCTCAAATCGATGGAAAATTATTAATAAGTAATCAAATCGCAAAATGCGAAAATACATACAACTCTTTAATAACTATTGCACTCTAAGTTTAGAAAAAAACATGTTTTACCCGACTATTAAACGGTGAACAATCAATTTGTAAAAAAATAGAAAAAATATAAAAAATAGACATTATCCAAGATGGATATCCAAGATCCATCGTCAACAACTCCGAATTAGGTGGTTCATTCTTAATAACATTTAACGGTACAACCACAATAAATAACGTTTCATATACCAATTTAGACAACAAAATTCTTAACTATATTACAAACCACTTCAAAAATTATGAAATATCCGATTATATATTTTCAAACAACTCGAACCTCTCTTTGGATAAAATAAATAATTAATAATACCAAAATATCTATATCCTTTATATTATTAATTTTAATCATTATATATTTGATTTCTCTACCTACTATTAAATACAGAAATATATTTGTAACCAAAAAACAACGGCCAGAATTAGAAAAACCTATTAACGAAGAAATATTTTTAACAGAATTAAGAGATCGTTTAAACGAAATCCATATTGACTCGGGACGATCCATTCTAGAAGGGAGAGAATTATCCAACCCGTGAATCGCTTCCACTTATGGAGTTAATAAACAAATTTAATTTAATCTCAGCTACATTGCCTTTGCCTTTGTTTATGATTCTGCCTTCGCCTTTTTCATTAACTTCGAGAGCCGCGACTAACCGTTCTGCTAAGATAAATAAACCTATCGTAAAGTAAACAACAGCTTCCGTTCGAAGCCAAACTCTCACGTTCAAAGCCTATAGTATTGCGTTCCAATTTTCAATCAAAATTGAATCGGTCAGCATAATTTAATTTCACAACGAGATGCGACAGTTTCAGCATAAGCTTTTATTTTAAACAAAAATCAAAGTTCTAGTAGCTTAAAAAAGAAAAGCTTCTGGCTTTGACTGAGGTACAAATTTTAGACTAACGTATGGTCCCGGTCCGGCCGCGGCTCAAGGCCTTTGCTTGGTCGCAGCGCTGCCGCTAAAGTGCCGGGTCAGCACTTGGTATCCGGCCGGTGGCGATCATCTGCTGAGTAAGTGTTCCCAGCGCCAGCAATAAAGCCCCAGATTAGCAGCAGATATCCGGCCGGTGGCGATCATTCGCTCCGCGAGTGCTCTGACCGGGCTCCGGGCAACTGCCCTCGAAGTGCAGAGTCGCGGTTTCCTTACTGCGCGTGTTGGCCACCGGATATGGCCTACAACTTGACAATTTGTCTTTGTGGGAACTGGGCGTGTTAACTTGCACATTGTGTTAGTATGTAAGATATATATAAGAATTATGTACCTTTGGCAGCGGCTGTCTCTTGGTCATCGCATGAAAATGATAGAAGTTAGTCTCTAAGTTAACAAAACTGAAGGAAGTCGTATTTCCTATATTCTATTTCAACGACCATTCTCAAAAAAACCCCCACGAAAAAGGAAATCACCGTTTGGTTTATACCATAACTAGAACAAGTCCAAAAGCTAATTAACAACAAAATAGTGCGACCTATGTATCACTATACAATCCCCCACTTTTGTTGGTACCGAAGAAATCTCTTCCCGGTTCTGACAAGAAAAAATTGCGATTAGTAAAAAGCTGTTGTCGGATAAATTACTTACTACTACTACTACCTAGATTTGATGATATTTAAGAACAACTAGGTAGAGCAAAATACTTTTCATGCCTTGATATAATGTCAGGTTTCATCAAATTTAACTTGAAAAAAATTCAAGAGTTATAATAACAAGCAATGGTTCATATCGCTTTAGGGGACTACCATTTGGCTTAAAAAATAACGTCAAATTCCTTTCAGATAATGATGACTTTAGCATTCTCCGGACTAGATCCTTTGCAAGCTTTCCTTTGCCAAGAAATTTTTTTATTGACGATTTAATAGTGGTTGTTCCGAAAAAATATGCTTAAGAACTTTACTGAAATTCAATCTTACATTTATGAGACATGTTCGCAGCAGAACGCCTAAATTTAATTGTTTATTATCAATTTCTAAATGTAACGTAGTTTGCTAACAGCATCTGCGTTGCGCTAACAGCACCATGTTAATTTAACACTACGAATGTAAAACCTAAAAAACGAACATTGTACAATACCTACTACTACTCTTCTCTCGTTCTTGCCTAAAGATTAGAAGTACACGACCTTAATACGAAAGCTAGGCCTTTTTTATTATAAATTAATAGAAACGGCCGAAGTGGGATGCAAAACAGCATCTCCTCAAAACAAGACATATATGTACAGACGAAGGAATTTTGGCCGACGACAAGAAATACGAAGTCTTGGAAAATTACCCAGTTCCACATGTTTCGTACAGCATGAAAGTTAACTAAGTTAACCGAGCGACGGCAATGACTAATCGTTCAACATCTCGCTCCGGCCAAACTGCTGACACAGCGTCACAGCGTTTGGCCGCGGCGTTGCTCGCGCAGCTATGTGAATTCTAAGCCAAGCCAATTATTCTTAAGAAAAGCGGGAGCATTGACGAAGAGAGCCCCGAACCAAACACATGTTATAATTAATTAATTCTTCAATAAAAATAAATATCAAATGCAGAGTTTTGATTTTACATCTTAGTACATGGCGACCGTGACAGTGAATAAGTGCAATCTTCGAATAAAAACATTAAAAATTGTATTTAAATAAACCGAAAAACAATAGAAAAAAAGAAAATATGATAAAGTGATGTGAAATTTAAAAAAAAATATATAAAAACTGTAAATGAAAGCCTGAGTCCAAAAGGCCTGGACACAAAAAAATAAAACAAAAAAAAATAATACAAAACTAAAAACAATCAGCCTGTGCGATGACCAGCACCGTTGCCCGAGTCCAAAAGGCCCGGACAACAACAAAAAAAAAAGTACAAAAATAAACAACAAAAACCAGCAGCAGAACCGAAAAAGTGTGGAATAAAGTGAGGTAGGCAAACTCCCGACTACACCAACGCAGGAGGCATATGAGTGCGGAAGGTAATCCGCCCTCTGCACCATCGTGGGAGACACCTGTTCCTGTCGAGCAAAGGGACGCACCAAGCCTACAAGAGGCCCTAGAGTTGTGTCCCAACGATGGACCTCGCCCCCTCACAATAGCTGAGTACAGGGCACGACAGGAGTCCAGCAAACCCATCCACAAACGGAAAAGAAGTGGAAAAAGGGTAGAACTCCTCCAGCAAAGAAGACTGCTAAAGGACTACAGGAATATAGCAACGACCTCACAGGAGAAGGAAGGGCATGACAAAAATATTAAAGAACTGGACAAAATACTTTGTAAACGAGCAAAGTAACGCAACAAGGGCTGCATTTATGCCAATGCCTAAGTTGCCTTTAATTTTAAACTTCTAACCCGAGTCGATGCGCGAAAGCGCTGCTCGAAAAATACTATCCACTGTTAGGCTATATACTAAAAACATATAACTGATATTGGTTTATATAGAGCAAAATATTGTAAATAAGTTATATGAAAACTAACACAAAAAAAATTTTTTTCACTCTGATTATCGAAAGGAAATTTATGCGATTATGCCAGCAGACATTTTATTACATTTATTTAATTAATCAAATTTGAATTCCTAAATTTTTGTTATAAATGCAAAAATTTTTTTGTTGACTTTATTTTGCTGAGTGTTTCTCAGTCGCCCTAAAATCAAAGAGAAAGCTAGGCAGGGAAATATGGAAAACAGGAATATTTACATAAATCTATTTAAAATTTCTTTAAATGAATGAATAACAATAAAATAAATAAATTCTCTACAGAAAACTATAGTAATTATAATAATACTTATATATTAGGAGTATATCTACCCAAAATGGGAATTGTAGACGTTAAATCAGTGGACTCCACTGCTAACGTTATTAACAAAGTAGAACCAAACAATATTGACCTATATTGGGTACAAGTACTCTTAATAATAATCGTTGTAATAATGAGCGCAAATATTTTTTACAAAATGTACAAGTTGCATAATAAATGTATAAAGAAGAAGTATTTGAGCAGAGCAAACGATCTAGATAAGATCTAAGAATAAAAAAAAAGGAGAAAGGATAGAGTGTTCAATTATACCCATATTCAATACCCATTTATTAAATAAAAGATATCTCTAAGAACCATTGAAATACCTAAATCAAATTATGGCATCCAATACTATAGAATTAAATAGATGTCTTACTGAAATAATTATTAAAGACTCACAATTTATAATGCGTGCATTAACCATTCTTCATTGTCATAAAACCTTCATTCCCATTACTGAATTTGAATATGACTATATGGAAAAGTACAATTTGGAATTCAGCCCTTTGTTTGGTTGCAATAAAAAAATAAAGGGTTTAATCCTAAATACTTTGCCATACGTCTCAGTAAAGGAGGTCGTGCATTACCATCTTGTACTCGGTGAAACCACGATCCTTATGGTAAAATTACATAGATAAGATTACCATGGAATGGAACGATTGAATAAAATAAAAACAGAATTCGATAAATCCTACAAATCTCTTAATCAAAATAGACCAATTCAAGGAAGCACAATAAAGAAACATGCAGAAATACTAGTAAACTGCTTTAACGAGGCGCGAATTTTAATACATGGGCGACGAGAAAAATTAAATGATGATCATTGGTCAAAAGTATCAAAATTTTTGAAAAGGCTCAGAGAAAATCTAATATCGATAAAAGAAAAATTCAACTTAGATATCTCTGTACCGACCACTCTTAATACCGCAATAACAGTTGAAACCGATGAAGAATTAACATTGGAAGAGTCAACTGGCGTCGATCAGACAGAGTCAGAAGAGTTGAACGCGAAAATAAAGGAAGAAGATTTAAATAATCTTACTATCCCAGCCGTTGTATTATCAAACATAGATAATACAACAGACTCAGACTCAGACTCAAAGCTATGCAAAACAATAGGTAGGATATTTGTAAAAGAAACCAAAAAAAAAAGATACATAAGAAAGAATAGATGAGGAATAATTCGATAAGTAAATTCAGTGAGGATATAGATGATAATTAAAATTATAATTATAATTTGAACAAAACAATAATGGCTATAGTAGACGTTAAGTTAGTGGATTCCACTGCTAACGTAATAAATAAAGTTGAACCAAATAACATTGATTTAAAATTTGTAAATATAATGCCAGTAAAAATTGTTGTCATAATGTGCGCCAATTACTTTTTATAAATTGTACATTGTCATAATAAATATTTGAAAAAAAATATATATGAGCCAAGCAAACGACTTGGACAAAATTTAAAATAAAAACAAAAGAGAACGCTATAGTCGGGTGCCTCGACTATTAGATTCCCGTTACTCATTTAAACAACTTAATATAAATATGCCTTCTTGTATATTTTTCGCCGCCAGCTGTTCCAAAGTCATCCGTTAGATGTCGCTATTGCATTGCGGAAATGTAGGCTTAAGCGTTTAATGGGTTTATGGGCGTTAGAGTGGGCGTGGCCAACTTTTATTAGGCCAATCGATAGGTACTGACGAAACAAAAACATATCAATTAAAATTTTCATTATAGCATCAAAACTGTGGCAGCCACTCGGCCAAGTAACCATTGTCCTGGTGGCAAATTGTCCTCGGCAATAAGCGCCAAGGTGTCGAGTTGAACGTTGTTGGTCGAGGTAGTACACTTCGAACGCGCCTGCATTAGGGTCAAATACTCCGTATTCCATCGCTTCCAGAACATGTTGTGAACTGCTAGTATGAGTTTGCAGTGACTGGTCATAAACAATTTGATCAAATCCTCGTCGAAAGGTTCCAGTTGAGCATTCAGGGGTCGTCCCACCAAGAAATGACCAGGTGTCAATGCTTCCAGGTCATTATGATCTGGACAAGGGATACATTGGCCTTGAATTCATAACTGCTTCCACCTGTGCTACAGCTGTCGAGAGATCTTCAAAGTTGAGTGCAGTGCTATTTGCGCTTTTGACCAGCAGTTGTTTCGCTACCTTCACAGCGCTTTCCCACAATCCTCCAAAATGAGGCGAGCGGGGTGGTATGAAGTGAAAATTGACACTGCGCTGACTGAAGGTGTCCCCTATGAGGCTCTGGCTGGCAAGATCAAATTTTTGGCTATCTCACGTGAGGCACCTACAAAATTTGTAGCGTTGTAACAGAATAGATCCGTACTGAGGCCACGTCGGGCGAAGAAGCGTTTTAATGCAGCGATAAACGCGTTCGCACTTAGATCAGATACCATCTCTATATGACATGTCTTCGTTAAGAAGCAAACAAATACACAGAGATAGACCTTGACGGGACGTTTCCCTCGCACTCTGCTTTTTGGAAGCGCACCCATTGGATGTTGTCCTAGGACAGGGCGCTGCCGAAAGCAGACGACTTCTCACAGCCTTGCCAATCCAATACCTCTGCCGCGAAAAAGCATAAAGATTGCGACCCGTCATGTAAATTCATTCGATGTGTGTATTCAACTAGAGCTTCAACTCCCAAATGATAATGTGGGAACAAAATTGGAGATATTGTTTCCCGTGGTCAATAAGCCTTTAGTAGTCGCCATCCTACACGAATAACTTGTAACCCTTCTTGTACATCGATGAATGGATTTAAGCCTTGTATCTTTGCTGATTTTAACGTCTTACTACTCAATAGCCTACTGAATTCCTCTCTTTCTCTGTTTGTATGACATAAATTGTATAACGAAGGCCTCCAGCCATTTCGCCTGCCGTTAACTTAGGTAATCCGGTCCTTTCTTGATTAATTATTCGCGAAACCGAGAGCAAATACACCGCTGCAGCTTCAGGCGCGGTCCAGGAAATCAATGACGGCGCCATTCATGAATATGATTCAGATGTTATTAATTTTTTAGGGAAAACTCCTGCTACCCGTCATCAGACGAAGAGTAGCGGGAGTAGATATGAAGCTTTTGGTAGATACGGGCGCATCTAAAAATTTCATTCGTCCATACGAATGATTGAAAGGCATCCGCCCGGTAGAGTCGCCATTTACGATACATTCTATCCATGGCACC